>LNAC01000643.1:440180-495959 GCA_002007465.1 Ailurus styani | reverse complement strand
CCCCGAGCCACACCGAGGGGAGCTCGCGGTCGCGACTTGCAGCCCTCAGCGCTCTCCGAAGTCCGGCCCGCTTGGCGAGGACTTCCGTCTCCTGGGCGACCCTTGTCAAGCAAGCTGGGATCTATGAGTGGAAAGGTGACCAAGCCCAAAGAGGAGAAAGATGCTTCTAAGGGTAAGCCCGCCCGCCCGGTCCGCCGGCTTCCCTTCCCTTGGGTTCCCTCGCCCCCTCGCGTGCGCGCCGCCCTTCGGCGGCTCCCTGCCTCCCCGCCGGAGCCTAAGCTGTCCGTGACCTCTGCGACCCCGGGCGAGAAAGGGGGGGCGGGCCGCTGGGGGCCTGGGGGTGCACCACTTTCCCTCCTTCCTCGTGTGATTGTCGCCCCGCGAGTGCCTTCCACTCCCCCTCTGGACGCACCGTGGTGGCGCTGCGGGCGACCGGAGCTGCTGCAGCCCGGAGCGCCGGGAACAGCGCTGCAAGCTACCGGCCGGCCGCCTGCCTCTCCGTGCGAGTGCATGTGTGTGCGTGTGCGCGAGTGTGCATATGTGTGCTGCGCGGGTGCAACATGGTGACATACTCAGGAATCTGCCCCACTCTCAGAAACCCAAGCTCGAATCCACCTTCAACCCCCTCTCCCCGCCCCCAATGCAAACAAAGAGCCTGGCCGAGACGCAAAACCCCTCCCCCCGCGCTCCTTTCCCCCTCGCACCCTCTCCCCCCTCCCCAGAAGGCAGGAGCTTGCAGCCTTCCACACGCCGCGTGCAAAAGTGAGCAATCCCGGTGCCCCGGCGCCGCCCGCGCTGCGCCTCGGCAGCGCAGCCTCGCCAAGCCCCGGGAGAACAAAGGCTGCTGTCCCCTCGCCACTAGCGCCCAGCGGGAGCGGGCGTCCGCGGGAGGGGCAAGTCCCCTCCCTCTGCTCCCTGGGGTTCAGCCACCTGGCCTGGGGCGCCCGGCCGCCGGTCCCCCGGAGTGTGCCTCTCGGCCTGGGGCCTCCCACCGGCGGGTTGGGGAGGCGCAGCCGAGCAGGGTTCCCACCCGGGAAAACTCAGAAGACGGAAGGCGGGGTGGGGGGGATCCTCTTGACCTCCGCCAGCACTAGCCTTTGCCCGGCTAAGGACCCGGCTTAGCTCCGGAATGTCAGCCGGTGACCAGCATCCTGGGAGACCCGGGTTCAGGGAGAGGCGCAGAGAGGGGTGTGGTGAGAGCAGTTGGGAAATGGCAGGTGCCTCACATGCAAGTGTCCGGAATGGCTCCGGAGCAGACGCCGGAGTGGGCAGGACTGGATTTGAGGGCCCCAGGCGCGCTGATCCGAGTCCATGTCGCAGAAGTGGGGCTGCAGGGAGGGAGCCCCAGCTTTCGTTCACGGGGCCCTGAATCTTCCCTGCACCCCAGGGCCCCCTTCCCTCCCACTCCTGTCCCTGTTCCTTTTTCTCATCTCCTCCTCACCTCTCCCCACCTCAGAGCTTTCTTTGCCCCGGAGATGCTAGGGCAGCACCAGCCCTCCCCGGCTGAAAGTTGTCAAAGTCTTCAGCTCAGGGCCTTTATCCTTGTTTTTAAATGGAGTCGAGCTCTTCCAATTAGACAAAGGGTGGTGGAAAGGCCCGCAAGTTTGTGGGGGGTCAGATCTGTTGTCCTAAGGGTCAGTGTTACCACTGGCCAGGCTGCAGGCTGGAGTTCAGCCCCTTCGGACCCACTCCTAGGTGCTGGCTGTTTGAGGTGCGCAGATGAATCGAAACACTTAGAAAGTAGAACTCTGGGTGTGCCTTTCCAGAGCTTTCCTCATCATAGTTTGTCTTAGACAGGCATTCATACGTTTAAGAGAAAATGACTTCAGATTTGTTAAAAGGTTTTGTTTTGCCATGAGGGCCCAGAGAGGTGACTGCAGCGGAAGACTAGCACCAAATTGATCTAGGCCGATGATTCCCCTTCTGGATCTGAGAGTACTTAAGGTTTGTTTGGTTCCTGATTTCCAGCAGGTGGTTACCTAAGGTTTATTTATTTATTTGGAAGGGCCCTGAATCCAAGTTCATTCATGGAAAGTGAGTTGCTGCCTTAGGAATATCATTTGCAATTGTCCAGAATGGAGTAACGAGTCTGGAAACATTAGGACAGGTCTCTGTAACTCAATAATGAAAATTTTTACTAGGCGTATGTCATAACATTTTCTCATGTTGACTCACCACATTTGAAACTGGATACCTCTCTGTAGGAATTATGTAATTAGCATTTGGAATTATGGTTGTAATTAGGAGAAATTAAAGTAATGTTATAAGACAACTTTTAAGAAGGGAGTTTACTTGCCCCAGGAGATGGGAATCTTATGGCTGCTGAGAGCAGGAGTTCCATTTCTGCCTCTGTTGGTTGTGGAATTTAGAGCATTTTGAAAAGAGTCAATCCGTAATAGCTTTTTCTCCTTTCAAATATGTTAAAAGCCTTATGTGACCAAATTTTAAAGACTATTTATGTTAGAGATGAAAGATACCTGGTCTATTTCTATTTTAGCCAATAAAGTTTTCTGACCATATTCATGAAGAGGTTTGGTTATTTACAAATTTCCTATGTATGGGTCATTTTTGGATTTTTTTTAAGTTTAAGGGACTCATGAGCACACTCTTTGCAACATGGCAAGATACAGGATTGAACATTTAATAGATACTTTGAATATACACACATCTGATTTTGAACAACATTGTGACAATGATTGAATCAAGTCAGTTATTTGAATGAACTTCATAGTCTGTTTTCAGACTATTGTTAATTTAAATTCAGCCTTCCACCCCATCATCTGGGGTTCATGCCCACAGCTTAGAAGACTATAATAGAGTATAGTGTTTCTAGAGTTTTTAAAGCACAAATAGTAGTTAATCAGTAAGTTATTTCGTGCTGCTGAATGAAACATGGCTTTCAGACACACAAATTGCCGATTGTCTTTAAATGACCGTTTTCTTCGACTCATTGAGGTTAAGACCAGCCTCAGTGATGGGCAATGATCTTTTTGATAATCTTTTCAATAACAAGTGAGATGAGATCGTCTGTCCTCTTTGTGTGTGTTGGGGGTGGGAATCTTGATTTTGTTTGAAACTGTGAAAATGGCCTCTTGTGTAGCAAATCACCTTTGGTGCCTTTCTTCAGGCTTTGCATAAACTTTTAATTTGGCACATATGTGTATAGTTAGCAGCACACAGCTTCCTGAACGAACAGGAGGACCTATTTCCATTTCATGGAGGTAGAAAGCATAACATGTGTTTCTTCAAGACGATATTCGCTTAGCTTTGACTCGTTCTTCTCTACCTTGTCACATAAAATCTTTTTGGCAGTTTTCTGTTGGAAAAGCACTCAGTTAAGGCTGTGTAGCCTGCTCCAGACAAAACCAAGTCGTCCCTGGACTGAGGAAAAGTGCTAGCCAGCTCTCAATTTCAAAACTGCCATTTGGCTTGCAGCTACCTGTTTGGAGTTGGGTGTGTGTTTTCAGCCACCTTTTCCCCTTGTGCGTATGGGGAGCCGGCTCAACCAGGCAAATTTCAAGGCCCTGTGATGGGGGCTGTGGGTTCTCTTGGAGAGACGGCCTGTGAGAGGGTCAGGCCGGGCTTCTGCTGGCGGCTGGTGTTGGAGGACAACTCCAAGCACAGTCCGGGAAACCAGCCCCTTGCACAGTCGCTGCTGTAACGAACTGTGGTGCCAGCGTGCATTTATGGGTACGGCTCATTTTCTCCTCTCCTGGCCGTCTCCAGTAGCCTCTCTAACCACACCTAAGGACAGGGCCTTGTGGTCAGGCAGCCAGCATATCAAGTATTGAACCCCGAATGCCATTCCAAAAGATCATCTCGGTCTCGGGGGATTACTGTAATAGCTTCCGTCAAGTGCCTTTTTCGGATTTGGGCCAAGCAAGGCAGGTGTTTAGAGGTATTTTACCCACAAGAAATCATGACGTTGGTGACTTCTTACTAAAGACTGACCATCATAATCTACCTATTACTCATGGAGGGACTCGTTTTTTCACCTTGTGGGTAAATCATCATGGGCCAGTGGTTTCATGGAGTGTCATAAAGCCCGTGTTTTCTTCTGTGCTGAGGCTAGTGATCGCCACCTTGGTGGGAGATCTTGAAACAGAAATCTTGGGATCAGGTGCGGAAGAGGAATGCACAGTGCCCCCGACCCCCAGTCCTCTTCATTATGACTTCTAGTGGTGTGCAGCTTCCTTATTGGCAGAGGCTGAAACAAGTGGGAGGAGCACTCTGGGACATGGGCTAGGGATACTGTGTCTTCTTACCGAGTGTTCCTTCCTCTAAGTCTCTTTCTGGTACAGCTCAAATCATTAAAGGGCCTTAGGGCATGTCCTCAGGGTCCAGATGTGGGTGAGGTTGGAGTGAGAATGGACTTGGGGTTGGGGCTGGGGTGAGAAGCAGAAAGTGAGCTGTGGGGCGAAGGGAAAAGGGCTGAGGTCCACCAAAGGCCTAGGGCAGGGAAACGTATGGTGACCCTGTAAACAGGATCGGAACGGGACGGAATGGGGATCAGGGTTTGGGTGGTAAGCCGGAGGGGCGAGTCGTGAGGCAGTGAGTAGGGAGATGAAACTGTTAACATTCCAGGTCTCTTTGCAGCTGTGCTGTTTTATGTTTAAATCAACTCCTCATTCTGGGAATTACAATCAACACAGAACCACCAGAATGTGTTGCAGCTCTTCAAATATATCCAATAAAAAGGCTTTCTAGTGTCTGCTTCATTATGGCTTATATTTTTGGAGTTGAAAAATTTGAAAGGAATAAAAAATAATTGCCACGATTAAACAATTCAAAGAGAAAAATCCCCATGAATTAAAATACTGCGGGTGGAGGGGATCCCACATGTCTATTACTTTGCCAAGCTTAGCATGCTCTTTGGAATGTAAAGATTAGGTACATACTATGGTTTTAGCGTTTAGTGGAGAAGACAAACGTCCGCATAAATCATTGTCTGCAGTCACCAATTTCTATTCACCTCTCCAGAATCCCCAGGATTTCTCAATATGGGCTGAGGAGTGGACTTCCAGTTCATTGTACTGAGAAACATGATTCAGTTTAGTCCTCACCAACTTGAAATGTAGCTTATCTGTTTGTGACATCCTGGTTCTGCAGAATCCCTTGAGTCAGATTTCTGATGTTTTTTTAACTGTGGCATTTTTGTCACTTTGGTGAATGCCGTACCTTGATGAAACATTCATTAGGGATGTGGATTTCTGGGTAAATGTGTTAATTTCCTAGAGAAGGTGAAGTAGTATATAGAGATCATTATGACCACCACTCCAGCCTGCAGGTCTCATTTCTCCTTAGATTGGAGGCCATTTATTTTTTCTCTAAAGCAGTGTTTTCCAGGATATTAACCCTGAAAATGGGAGTTTCGTATTAGAAAAGAGATAAATTCTTGGTTCTTGGGGCACGATGGAAGTGGGGGCTAGTGCATTAGGAATCTGGGCTTGTAAGAGGCAAGAAGCCCAAATTACAATTACTGTATGTTGAGATTATTGTAAGCAAAGGCAATCCTCATGCCCTACTCATGCCTCTTCCTTTTGCAATTACATTTTGCATCGATTTTCAAATGGAAATGGTCTTAGCATCACCTGGCTAATGACCTTCTCCAGAGGCAAAGGGCAGAGGGTAGTAGGTGTCCTTGCTGATTCTTTTAAACTCTGGCAGCACCCTTGGCTTCTGTTGGTGTAAGGTTTGGATTGACATTCTAGAAGGTGCAGTAGGGCTGGGATGAGCTGGGTTGCTTGCTTGGCCTGCCTGCTCTCACCCTTCTGTAGAGACCTCAGATTTGGTGTGGACAGTCAGTATTTGGCCTGAAGGAATTCTCAGGTGTACATGTCTGTTCATTCTGAATCCTATCAGGAGGGCCTAGGAAGAAAGAAAAAAAAAATCTTGCAGAGAAAGGCAGCCCTGATCAGGGGCCAAATTAGAAAATAGTTAATTTTTTAAAAAGATTTTATTTATTTATTTGAGAGAGAGCAAGAGTGAGAGAGCATAAGCGGAGACGGGGGGAGCAGCAGAGGGAGAGGGAGAAGCAGGCTCCTTGCTGCGTGGGGAGCCCGATGCAGGGCTCGATCCCAGGAAACAGAGATCACAACCTGAACTGAAGGCAGATGCTTCACTGACTGAGCTACCCAGGCACCCCAATAATAGTTCATTTAAAAAAATAGCAGGATCCCAATGTCCTTTTGTGTAATTGAAGATTATACACAGCAACTTACACAAATCTTAAGTGTGCCTCTTGATTAATTTTGACAAATGTTTATACCCATATAATCAAGTATCAAAATCAAGTTATAGAATAGTTTCATCACCCCAGGGAATTCTCTCATTTTCCTTTCTTGTCATTCCCTCTTCCAAGGCAGCTTCTGTTCTGATTTTTGTCTTCATATTTTAGTTTTGCCTGCTATTAAATTTAATATCAATGAAATCATGCAGTATGTACTCTTTGTTTCTGATACCTAGTCACCTCTCCTTTCAGGAGGCTTCCATTTTCACTTAACACACACATACACACACACACACAGTAGGACACTCAACAGGGTCTTGTACTTGGCAGGCCCACAAAGAGTATTTGTTGAATGTTCTCGGAAAGGTAAGGAATTCCTTTAAGCAGGAGTATGTTGGATCATCACTTTTTAAAAAGATTTTATTTATTTATTTGACTCAGAGAGAGACCATGAGAGAGGGAATATAAGCAGGGGGAGTGGGGCAGATGGAGAGGGAGAAGCAGGCTTCCTGCTGAGCAGGGAGCCTGATTCAGGGCTCAGTCACAGTCATGACCTGAGCCAAAGGCAGCCACTTAACAACTGAGCCACCCAGGTGGCCTGGATCATCATTTAATAACAATGACAATAATCATCATAGTTATCATTAGTATAGTAGCTTCTAAATTATTGAGTACTTATTTAGTAGGCATATATTATTTTTATACATATCTCATTTAATCCTCCTGACAGCCAAACAAAGTAGCGATTAGCGTTTTGGGGCTTTAGAGATGAGAAAATTGAAGCTTACAGATCAAATGTAGTATTATGAGGTCATACAGATAGTGGTGGGTTGTACCTAGCACAGTGATTGGCATTGTAGTAATAAATGAATGATTGTGGAACGCATGTAACAAAACTCATTGGTCCTGTGCTATATTCATTTCCCGTTTGTTGTCATATCAGAAAGCTGTGTGTTACAGAATTGGCTCTGTCAGTGTTTCACTTTGGTTTAACCTGATAGATGCCTGGGGATGTTTACATTTTAACTAAGGATTGACAGAAGCAGAGCTTTAACCCAAAGGAATTAATGTTTGGTTGACTTTCTGGCATCTAGGTTGGTTGAAGAAGTAATTTTGGTTAGGGTCTTAATAGTTTTTCTAAGCACTAAGGGATTTGACGTGAAATATCTCTTGAAATCTTCTAACAGTCTATCATGGATAGATATACATACTATTATTATTCCCATTTGACAGATGAAGAAATGGAGTCTCAGAGACTAAGGCCAGTCTGAGGTCACTCAGCTAGTAAGGTGGTGGAGTAAGGGTTTGAGCCAACTTGGACTGACTTCAAATCCACCTCTCTTGGGCGCCTGGGTGGCTCAGTGGGTTAAAGCCTCTGCTTTCGGCTCAGGTCATGATCTCAGGGTCCTGGGATCGAGGCCCGCATCGGGCTCCCTGCTCAGCGGGGAGCCTGCTTCCCCCTCTCTCTCTGCCTGCCTCTCTGCCTCCTTGTGATCTCTCTCCCTCTGTGAAATAAATAAATAAAATCTTTAAAAAAAAATCCACCTCTCTTTTCTGGGGGGGGAGGGGCAGAGAGAGAGAGAGAGAGACTCTCAAGCAGGCTCCATGCCCAGGGAGGAGCCTGAGATCATGACCTGAGCTGAAATCAAGTCAGACACATAACCAGCTGAGCCACCCACGTGTCCCTCAAACCTACCTCTACACCACTGTGTCATAGTGCCTCCCTAAGCAACACCGGGGGTTCTTTATCTAATTTTGGTTTGCACAAAGACAAAGTTATTTCTGGTTTGCCAGTGTGGACATGGTAGGGAAGAGTGTGCCTAGGCACACATGCATACCAACTCCAAGGCTATGGTCCTCGGGCAGCTGAAAGAATCTCTGAACTTTTGACTGGTTTTTCCCAGTCTGGGTGCCCAGAGATGAAAGAAATTCAGTCCTACCTTACGGTTGCCCTTCCTTTTGCTTTGGCCTTGGACATTCTGACTTTTTACTTTTCGTTGTGTATCTTCCCTCCATCGGCCATGACTGCGACTTGTAAGATTTAAGCGTCTGTCAGTTTGAAAATAATGGTGCTTTTCTCCAGACCTGTGTCAGGGAATTTGTTTCACCTGTGTTCTAAAGAGTACACTTCCTCTTAATTCACTGCTGGGTAAAACTTCCTATTGTTTATTTTTTTGCCCTATTACATGGCATATGCTTTCAGTCTGCCTCTCATCAGGATCATCTGTCTCATCTCCTTCTCTTTCTTAACCCTACCCCATTCTCTCTCCCTCCCTCTGTAGAGCTCCCTTGCTCCTTTTCTCTCTCCCCTCCTTTTCTTGTCAACAGATGTCAGTGGTTTCATTAGCTGAATGGGGTTCCTTAGGGTATACTGGGCTCAGTGGAGGATTCTCATTTCTGCATTTTCTCCCTTGATAGCTATATTAACTTGAGTGAAGAAATCCACCCCTTAAAGTGTAGCTCCTCGGAAGAGGCTTTTCACTACTTATTATATAACTCATTTTAAATGGCAAAATAAAAAAAGTGTGAGCTTTATTTATTTATATTTTTACTATTTATGCTGCCTTCAGTTAGATAATATTTCCAAAAATATATCTTGTTAATGGCGACACAGCCTGGAACGAGCATATTAATTATAGTTCTCAAAGTTAGGAATCGTGTAGTTCTCTGTGCTGCAGAACCTATGTTTAACAGCTGTAATTAACAGTGCTGACTGTATCTCATGGTTATAGGTAAGTTTAATGACAAACACGAAACCCAGTTCTCAAGAATCCCTCCAGATTATGGAGGTAGCATTTCTACTGCTCTTGAACTGGGGGTTAGTAAACAGATCGAGTTCTTAAAATATTTAGCTTGCTGTTAAAAGTGGAGGTAAACAACCTAAAGAAGGCAGGCTGAGTGCCGTTCTTGAACATGCCTATAGATATTTTCAGAATCTTTCAAGCATGACTTTGAAAGTATTGTGAATTGACCTGCTTATTTTCCTTTGACTTTGATTCTCTGTGTGTCTGCCCGCCTCTCCCCTTGGGTTTTTTTTTTTTTTTTTTAAAACATTAAGACTTGCGAGAGCTTGGATTTGCGCGTGGTTTGCAGAGCGCAGAGGACGAGGTGAGCCCTTCTGGAAACAGGGCCGGACGCTCCTCCTCGCCCTCCTCGCTGCTGTCAGTCCAGGGAGGGTTTGTTTTCCGACTAGCTGGGAACCGGACGGGTAGCGCTGAACGTTCTGGTTACCAGCGTCCCTCAGTCGCCGTGGATCTGGCAGGCGGGTTTATTACAAACCTCAGTGTGCTCATTAGCCTCGTGATGTGGCGGCTGCCTAAAAAAGAAACACGGAAAAGTTGTGTCACCGAAGGTGAAACTTGGCGAAGCGCTGCTCGGCGCCGGGCATGACAAAGCTCCTTCCAGGCGGCGGCGGCGGCGAGCAGCGGCCGGCTTTGCCCACTTGCCCGGGTGCCCACGGCCCGGCCCGCCGGCCTGGGGACGCTGCAGAGTAGCCGCGGCGCCGGCGGCCGCGGGTTGCGGGGGGAGGGTTTGGCGCTCGCTGGGCGCAGTCCTCGGCCTCGCGAACCGAACCGTGCAGCCCGCGGGGCGGGGGGGCGGGGGCGGAGTTAAGATGGTGGCGGCCGGGCGGGGCCCGAGGGAGCGCGGTGTGGGACCCCCCGCCCCAGCCCGCTGGGCATCCGTGCTCACGCTGCACCTGACCCACCGGCCCGACGCCGCCCGGGCAGACGCGGGAGGCCAATTCCAATCAAAGCCTTGAAGTTGGGGCTTGGCCAATACGAGAGCGTTGCTTTCTCTAATGGTCAATGCTAATTCGGTTTTAGCTCTTCAGAAACCCAGGATGAATCTTGAACAGAACATGCAGGGCCGATTTGAATTCACTGGGGCGCTTTTACCTGGCTTACGTTTCATTGCACTGATTTTTTTTTTATATTACAAAATAATGCATGCTGAGCGGGGACAATTTGGAAAATCTTACAAGCATAGATAAGAAAATGTCACCTGAGGGTTCCACTTCTAGGTTGATTTGTTGAGATTTTCCTTCCAGTCTTTTTTCTATGAGTTTTAGAATACATGCATATACATGGCATCTTTGAGTATGTATGGGATCATGCAGGCTATACTATAACCTGCTCTTTTCGCTCAACAACATATTAGAATGTTTTTCTATGTTATTAAATAATCTTCCATGCTGTCCTTTTCAGTACGTGCACCCTGGGTGTGGACTTGGGGGTGATGAAGGAGAGATGGTGGTTTTGTGCCTGTGGGTGTGAGCAGTTGTTCTGTACCGCCTTGAGATCCATCTCACTGGACTCCACAAACATTATTAGTATTTTATAAATGTGCATATCTGAATATGCATATATAAAGATATATATGCATGTATAGATGTGTAAGTATAAAATGAAATGCATATAGACAAACATGCATATATCTACATAAATAGACACACAGTATACTTAGAATCCTCAAAGAAAAGACCCCAAAAGGAATATCTGGGTGGTTGGCTTATAGAACATTTATATATATTTTTTAATTTGTATCTTCTATTTTTTCGATAGTGGACACATATAATGGTATTAATCATGTAATAAAAATAAACAAAATATTCCTCATGGATTGTCTTCAAACTGCCTTTTCTGCTCCCACCATGTCTTGATCTGGAATGTTCTCCGTATTCTTTCCACATTTTATGATTCTCCTCTTCTTCCTCCCCGCCCCCCCCCCAAGGAACTGCTAACTCCCGACACTGGGCTTCTGGCAGTTCCTAATGGGCAACTGTGGATGATGCTATGAAGAACTTTTCACCTGCTTATGATTTAGCTCCCCAACTAGATTGTAACCTCCTCCAGGGCCCTTTTCACA
Organism: Ailurus styani; assembly: GCA_002007465.1. NCBI lineage: Eukaryota > Metazoa > Chordata > Mammalia > Carnivora > Ailuridae > Ailurus > Ailurus styani. The sequence continues at coordinate 484,864 of LNAC01000643.1, read as the reverse complement.
AAACACATGCTCAGTAAATGTGTTACTTAACCACAGCGGTCAGCATCCTTCTTCGGTTTCTTTAAATGCTTCTGTACTTTGAAACTCCAAACTACCAAAAGCCTTTGGAATGACAGCAACATTCCATCTGGAGTTAATATTGCTCATTTAATTTGGGGCATGATTCCTACTTTACAGTAGGCCATCTTCCATGTGAAAGTGGCTGCGTGGTTGTGGTTAAAGGCGTGGATTTTAGAGACTTGGGTTCATATCTAAGTTCTTGTACTTATTTGCTGCGCGATCTTGGGCAAATAATTTTTCTAAGCCTCTCCAAAATGAGAGATGGTTACATTTTTCTTACATGCCTATCCTAAAGGTGGAATGAGATAATGTATGGGAAAACATCAAAGACAGTGCCAGCTACAGAGGGTTTGGTCCATGGTGATACTGATAATACACGACTAAACCAGTAATGATTTTCATATTGATTATTTTAGTTAGAGGGTTCCTTTTAGCAGGCTTGTTGGCAGGAGAAACAAATCTATAGAGTCACACATTTGACAGTCGTAGTCGAATTTTAATGGATTTTCGTTCTACTAATTCATCCATTAATTTGTATTTTTCGAATTTTCCATGTGCTGTAGACACTGCTGTAGATACTGAAAATCCTGATATCAGCTCCACGAAGACACAGATGTATAGCGGGGAGTCGGACATGGGTTACTCATTTTCAGGCCAGTAACCACTGCGGCAGAGCTCCCTGAATCTGCCTGGGCCTCAGCATCACTTCCTATGGCAAACACCCCCCCCCTCACCCTGCCAGGAGAACTGGCTTCAGCTGAGCCTTAGGAATCTATATTTTTTATAAATCTCCTCAGTGGGGTCTAAAGCACAGCCAGTTTCCCGACTTACTGCTTCTGGGCGGCATTTCTCAAGCTTGCCTGAAGAATCACCGATAGGGGTTGATAGAAAAAAAAAATAGCCCACCCTCTTCCTCCTGGCCTGCAGAATCCCAGCTTCAGGAGGGGGGTAATGTAAATTGTCAGCAAGTGTCTAGGTAAGTCTTACCATCAGGCAAGTTGGGAAAACATTGTACTGGAGACAACACAGGACATAGCTTTCAACACCTCAAAGGGCTCAGTGTCCCCACAAGTGTTAAGTGAGTTGGAGCCCTGAGGTCTCTACCCAGCATCCTTACTGAGCTGTGGGCTGTGGAGCCTCCTTTCTCCTGTGTGCAATTCTTCTCACTGCCTCCTCTATAGGAGAACCTAAGGAAGGAAGACAATTTCTCAGCCTGGACCCCTCCAGAGAGGGCAGGGCTGGCCAGGAACTGGGGTGGGGTGGGGGGTGGGGCTCTCAGATGGGCTCAAATAGTTTGACCATGCTGGTGGTTTGAATCTCAGTGAATCTTTACGTGGTGGGCTCCAGGGGGTGAGAGGGGGCCTTCTCAGATCTCCTCCTCTGATCTGCAGCAGGTGGACAAGGGGACTCCCCTTGCTGGGTGCCACTTTCCTGTCTATATCTGGCAAGAGGTGCGGGTGGGTAGGAGTGTGAGGGTTAGGTCAGGCCTAGGTACACCCCAAGCTCTTCTCATCCCCTAGGCCCCAAGCAGTGTCCCTCTAATTTGTATATGACCAATCAAGGGCGTTGACCTACTATTGCTAGTTACTTTGAGTTATAAATGGTTTTTTCTTTCCCCGATGGAATCGGGGGTTCAGGCTGTATAGAATGACCTGGTTTGTATCACAAGAGCCTTTGGGACTTTGACAGATTTCACCATTTAAAAAACACACAGCTTTCTCCCTCCACCCCACTGGACATAAAAGCAACCTTTGAATTTACAGAACAAAGAGCATGCCTTTAAAGGGCAGCATGCACAGAAAGGGAGGAAAGGAAGTAAGCTAGCCCATCCTCTTCTCTGAGCCCATTGTCTCCAGACAAGTGACAAAGCCAAATACCTTGGAAAATCTTGTGTTGATTTTTAGTGTAGAGGATATCTCCCTAGAATCTGAAAAACCTGGCAGAAGATAATAAACTTGTTCCCCTGCCTTTGAGCTACAAGTTGAGTTGCTTAGTTTCTGTGGCTGGAGGAAATGAGAGTAGGGGCCCTACTGAGTGAGACTCTGGCTAGGGTGCCTGGCTCTTGACCATATTGTAGTATAGGTGAGGCTCAGTTCATGTAAGCTTTGACTATGCAGTTTGGACTCAGATGGTGAATGGGAGGTATTTACAGTAAGAAAAGAGTTACTGTTTTATGAGAAGTCTTTCTTTTAATAGCATCATCTCCGGTGTATCTGAATGTTTCATTAGGGATCGAGGATTACTTGGGTAAAAATGAAGAAATAAAAGCCAAGCCTAGAGGCCTCTTGTGGAAGCATTTGGGCTTCCTACATTTCCAAGTTACTGCTCAGAGTGGCTGTTTTTGCTTCCCAGGTTGTTTTTGAAAATTTTTGTTTATTTTTTTTCTAAAGATTTACTTATTTATTTTAGAAGGGAAGAGAGAGGGAGAGAGAGAGAGAATCTTAAGCAGACTCCATGCTGAGCGCGGAGCCCAACGTGGGGCTCGAGGCCATGAACCATGAGATCTTGACCTGAGTTGAAACCAAGAGTTGGTTGTTCAACCAACTGTACCACCTGGGCGCCCCCCCAAATGTATTTATTTAAATATTTTTATTGTGGTAAAAGAGACAACATAAAATATACCATTTTAATGATTTGCAAGCATGTGGTTCAGTGGTACATCGTTCTACAACCTTCACTACCGTGCTTCAAGGTTTTTAATCAGAGATGATAGCAGTCAGAAGGGACCATAAAAACCATTTGATCCAAGTTTCCTATTGCGGAGAAGAGGCGATCAGGGTCCTAGAGCAGGTTGGTGGCAGGGGCCTGGCTTAGTGCTTTTCCCGGTACCCACACTGATAGCCTGAGGCAGGTGGCCTCCTTTACATTTACGGATAGAAGAATCAAGGATTGGCATAGTCAGGATGCTTCCCCGACTTCTTAAATCAAGTAAGCAATCAATTGTTAGGATTTAGAGCCAGAAGGCCCTTCAGACACCATCTAGTCCAAATTCCTAATTTAAAATATTGGCTCTATTTGCTCTTTCTAAATACAAATTGAACTTCCAAAAGATGCTAACATTCTAATTTTTAAAACCTGGACAAATTCTCTCTAAATTCTCTCTCCCAGCGACTCCATGGCATTCCATGGTTGAAACCAGGTCCTTTGTGGGTGGCTGTTATTAATAAGCTTTCCTTGGGATGTTTACGGTAACTGCTGTGACCTAAATAAGATTGCTTGTATTGTTTTTCCCCCACAAAGGCAAGAACATTTTTAAAAAGTGTGTTCGTCTCCTTCCATTGTACTTACCCATGACTGAAAGAACTGAAGCATTGCATTTTTTCCTATCTATGCATTAAATGGAGAACATTTCATTAGAAGGAGTAGAGTATTTCCACATGAGTTAAAGATTTGGGGTCTTTGTATATCTTAACCAGTTTTTCTTAGAGTAGAGTTTCATGACACTGTATTGTGTAACATTACAGCAGGTTCCTTTTTAAAATTTTTCTTTTATTTCTACTGGGGTAGAATACAAGTAACATAAAGTTTACCGTCTTAACAGCCATTTTTAAGCGTATGATTTCAGTGGCTTTAAGTGTATTCACATTGTTGCAAAATCTCTCTGAACCTTATTCATCTTGCAAAACTGAAACTCTATACCCATTAAACAACAACCCCTACCCCACCCTCCCTGCCCCCCAGCCCCTGGCAGCCACCATTCTACTTTGTCTTTTTGCAACTGGCTTATTTCACTTGACATCATGACGTCCAGGTTCATCTGTGTTGTAGCCTGTGTCAGAATTTCCTTCCTTTTGAAGGCTGAATATTTCGTTGCATGTTGTATTAGGGTTCTCCAGAGAAACAGAGAATACCTATCGATATCGATATTGATATAGACCCATAAGAGGATATTTATTACAGTAATTGGCTCACAAGGTTACTGAGGCTGAGGGGTCCCATGCTCTGATGCTGTCCCTGCTCTGGTGTCTGAGGGCAGGAGAGGATGACATCCCAGTTCAAGAAGAGAGAGAAATTGCCCTCCCCCGACTTTTTGTTCTATGGGGGCCCTCAATGGAGTGGACGATGCCTGTCCACATTAGCGAAGGCCATCTTCTTTATTCAGTCTCTGGACTCGAATGCTAATCTTTTCCAGAAACACCCTCATAGACACACCCAGAAATAATGTTTTACCAGCTTTCTGGGCATCCCTTAGCCCAATTGAGGTGATACACAAAAGTGACCGTCATATATGTATATACTACGTTTTCTTTATCCATTCATCTGTTGATGCCATTTGGTTCGTTTCAAGCTTTTGGTTTTGTGAATGATGCTGCTTTTGAACATGGATGTTGATTCTTTATTTTTTCAATTGATGGGAGAAGTTATTTTAACACACTCAGTTTATCTCCTAAATCTTTAGTCCTAGGTCATCAGAATAACATGGTGAATGTAGTAAAGGAAGAGCCCAAACCATCAGGGACCAGGAGAATTGAGGTCTTAATCCAATGACTTGCAAGTTGGAGCACCATGAGAAGAGTGAATAGGGCTTTTCTTGGTTCTCTTAGGTCTATTTATTGTTCCTTGTCCGGTGATGTTTTCTGTAGAAATAATTTTGTTCCCCTGTGATAGCCTCTAGAACCTTCATTCCTGCATTTGGAGTGGATCATGTCTTCCTGTGCCTGTTGCAGTTTATTTCCATTTCCCTTTTGCTTTGTGTGTCTCTCCTACTCTACTGTAAACTTCCTGATGCTATTGTTCAGCTCTGGATTCCAAGTCCCTAGGACAGAGCCTGGCCCACAAAGCAAACACGATAAATGATGGTTGAAGTAGAAACTCGACTCATTATTCTGTCATTTGGAAAATTTAAACTTCCTAGTTAGTCTTGGAACAATTTGACATTTTTATTTGTTTTCTCTGCTGCTGTCATGTGTGAGACATGGCTTATGTTCAGGAGCACAGATTAGGTTTAAATATGTGGCAATTAAGTTTTTTTTTCCCCTCAATCCTGTGTGGAGAATGGGAGAAACATTCGCTGAGGTCCTGGCATCAAAGAGGGGAAATGGCCAAGCCTGGACTTTAGTTTTGATTTGTGTAGATTCGTGTAGACCCCTCCGTTCTTTGTCACCACTCTGTCCCCTCTCAGCCACCTCCGAAAATGGTGTGTGCAGGTGGGGTGTGAGCCTTCGTGCTGTGCTGACAGTGCTGTGAACACCGTGTCTGTATCAGGGCACAGAATTCCCACTCCACGCCCTGGCTCCTCAACCTCGTTTTTCACGCCCGCTGCCATCTCCTGAACCCTTCCTAACGCCTTTGTATGTTTCCAGAAATAGAAATCTCCCAAAGTGGGCTCAGGTTCATAGCAAAGCCCCTCCCAGTGTTTAACATGTTCTGTTTCCCACTGGTGGGCGGAGAGCGCACAGGTGCGTTCGTTTCAGGTGAGAGACAACACTTGAGAAACACAAGCCTGGGAATCTGGACGCCTTTCCTTCAGAGAGCACCAGCCATATGGCAGGTGCCATGCCAGGCCCTGGGGAAACTGAGAAGGGAGAGAGCCCCTGTTCTGCTCGCAGGGAGCTGATGGAGGGAGAAGGAGACCAGGCAGCACTACTCGGTGCGGGGACAGTGGCGAGCTCGGAAAGCTCACAAAAAAGGGAGCTGGCCTGGTTGGGTGGTGGTAGTCGTGGGAACCCGAACCCAGTCCCAGAAGATGGGTGAGGGTCTGCCAGTGGACGAGGAGGCAGAAATGTGCCCTGGCCAGTGGGAGCAGTACACGCAGAGCGGACAGCTTATCTCCCCAGCCAAAGGAGGCTGAGTATTCGAGAGGAACGATTCACCCTTGGCCGTGGACGGCCCTTGCACGTACTGAATTCTGCCGCTCTCACCCCAGCGGACTTTCCATCGATTCCAGTATATGAAAACTACCGTTTCTCCATGCATGAACAAGCAGGCTCCCTGATTGGAAGAGATAGATGAAGAGGTAAGCGACTCAGAATTCCAGCAGGCTCAGTGATAACTTAATAATGTACACGTTTAAAGGCCGGCTGTGAACAAAACCATGGGATACTATCTTTTTTTCAGTGAATAAAACTCATTAGATTTTCAGTGGAATCCATTTCTTGTTAATGTTTATTTTTTGCTGTTAGGGTCAGAGACCTCGGAGTTCTGTCATTTGTAGGCTCCATGATCAGAATCCATATCTGTGTTTGCAGTGTGACTTTTTTTTAAATTGATAACAAGAGCTAGAGGTAACCTTTTACCTATCCAGCATATGGATTGTTTAGTGGTCAGACCCTCTTGGTGCAGAAGGCAGCTTAATCAACTTTATTCATACAAAGGTACGCAGTTATATGGCCAGTATTAGTAGATCATGAATTTTTATTAAATCAAAAAGACCACTGATATTTACAGATAATATCATTCTTGAGAGCTGGGGGTATAGTCAGGCAGGACACAACTCATTTCTGACTCCGAGTTACATCTCTTGGCTCTCAGCTTTGACTTTAACAGTGGCATGAAAGTTAAGCTGCCAGACGTTGCCACGTAGGACTTTAGGATGGTTCCATTCATATCATTTGTTTATCCACCAAACATATATTGGGAACAAGCTCCATGTCAGGCTTGATTCTCGGTGCCAATGATACAAAGGCAAGCAAGCTATAGCCGGTCCCTGCTCTCATGGGCCTCACAGTTGGGTGGGCAAGACAGACAAGGAAATAGTCATTTGGGATAAGCACGGTGGAGGACCTTTAACTGAGATCAGAAAAGTGAGTTAAGAGCTGGGTGGGCAAAGAGGAAGGGGAAGAGAATTTCAAGCAGAGGGGGGACCAATACACTAGAAGACAAAGAAGGGAGGAATAGAGGGAAGGGAGAGAGCAAGGGAGAGGGAGAGAGATTGCAAATGTAAGTATAAATGGGAATAATTGAATAACACTCATTGTGGCTAGAGAGGCATGAGGTGTAAGCTGGAGACGTAGGCAGGGGCCAACGCATGAAGGCATTGAGGGCTTTGTCAGGGTGAGGAGTTTGCACTTCATTTTAAATGCCCTGGGAAGCCTCTGGAGTGTTGTGTGGTAGGGCACCCTAGGATCTGTTGTACATTTTATTTATTATTTATTTATTTAAAGATTTTATTTATTTATTTAAAGATTTTATTTATTTATTTGACAGTGAGAGAGGGAACACCACCAGGGGGAGTGGAAGAGGGAGAAGGAGACTTCCCACCAAGCAGGGAGCCCAGTGCGGGGCTTGATCCCAGGACCCTGCGATCATGACCTGAGCCGTAAGGCAGACACTTAACAAGTGAGCCACCCAGGTGACCCTGATGTACATTTTTAGAAGTTCTATCTGGGACAGCAGTGGTCCGAGCTTAGAGTCCGTAGGGTAGGAATGAAGATGAACCTGGTCTTTAGATTGGAAAGCACTATTCAGGGGTTGGAGGAGATCGGGTATAATGCTAATAATGACATAAGCGGTCCATTTATATCTCAAGGGGGAGAGAGGAATCAAGAGTAACGACTCAGATGTTTCTAGAACCCAGCTCCACCTCTAGCACTTATAAATTATCTAATTGGGCAGTGTCATCTCCTGTCTGCATCTCCTTCTACTCATCTTGCAAGTCCCCCCAGTATGATTGCAGACCCATTCTCACTGGTGACTGATGATGACCTTGATGTCATTTACTTCTAAGGTATATAGTGGATCCTCAGTAAATGTTGGTCAAATAAATGAAATAACATTAGCCAGTCACCACTCATATTTTATGCAATGAAGTTTCTTGGTTAGATATATATTAGCATATGCAGTCTCTCTTATCTACAGCTTACTTCTGGGAATATTATTTTCAAATGGAGACTAACCTGGTAAAAGTGGAAATCAAACCTTAGGTGAGTGTTTTATAATGGTCCTCATACTGGAGTGGGACTGGAGAGCTCAAGTTTTTGTCCTCCTTAGCTGTTACCTTGCCTTTCTTTAATGCAAGAGAAAATCACTTAAGAGGTTGATTTCAATATTCATGTCTGTAAAACGTAGATGATAATGCCAGATTCTGACTCGAGTTTTAAGGGGTGCTATTATTAACAAGATAATAGCATCTAACATTTAGTGTTTGTAATAGACCATTCTCCTGTAATAGACCATTCTTCAAGAACTTCAGGGTGGTTGTCATTGAGGATGGGCTAAAGCCTAGAATAGAAGCCCCTGAGGCGCTTTTCCAGAGACCCCGTGTCCTGACTGTGTGGTCTGCTTGTTGCCGTGGTGGTGGGGCTGCACTCACCCAGTGGCTGCTGCCGCCCAGGGAGTCCCTGTGCTCCCTCTGGGAGGAGGGGCCATGCTCTGCCCCGTCCTGGTCTTCTCCTGTGGCAGAAACACCAAATGTAAAAGTCCTATTGCTTTGGAATCATTGCATTAGGGGATCGGCATCTTGTGAACAGTAGAAAGGAGAGTGGGTATTATACAATGGGGTGAAAGGAAGACTTCATTATGCATGAACAGCCAAAGCAGCAAGAGCTTCTAGCTAGCAAAATTTTATAGATCTCATGGATTTTGTGATTTTTTCCATAATGAATAAATACGTATCTTTTTTAAATTGTCATATGTTTTTAGGAAGTAGTTATTGCTAGAGTGGTTGGCCCAGGTTGCAACATACTCAGCATACCTTTCCCCATAGGTGGCTCAAGGTTGGCCCCTGTGGGATTTGTGAATTCTGTTAACATTGAGTCTCTTTTAATGAGTTTTACTCGGGTGCAAAACAAAGTTAATACACGTACTGCCCAGAGCTGGTTTCATCTGTGCCTGAGCTAGAACTAAATGGTTTGTATTTGAGGCTACGAAAGTGAAAGTTGTTTCGGTAACGTGTTCTAGAATATGCATGTGTTTTCTCTGAAGAAGACAGCCACGTTAAGGAGGAAATGCATTAGTAAATAGGAAGAACTGAAAAAAGGTGGTTCATTCTGAAATGAGAAAAAGTCTGGGAAATTTTTATTTCGGTGTTGAATGCAAGGATATTTTCATACAACATTCTTTAAACACATACTTATTGAGTATCTACTATGTGCCAGGCATTATTCTAGATATACATGATACAGCAGGGAATAAGACTAAGATCCCCCCCAAAAAAAGACTAAGATCCCCCCCTTCTGGGCTTATGTTCGTGTGTCTGTGGGGGGGCACATAATGAGTAACATATATAGGTAAAAAGATATGTTAGGGTACCTGGTGGCTCAGTCAGTTGGGCATCCAACTCTTGCTTTAGGCTCAGGTCCTGATATCACAGGTCATGAGATGGAGCCCTGTGTCAGGCTCCATGCTCAGCAGGAGTCTACTTGGATATTCTCTCCCTCTGCCCCTTCTGCCACTTGCATTCTCTCTCTGTCTCTCTCTCAAATAAATAAATACAAATAAAATCTTAAAAAAGAGATATGTTATCTGCCAACAAGTGTTATGCAGAAAAACAGATGTAAGAATGTGTGGTGGTCGTGGTGGTAATTGGCCACGGTTTTGTGTCTGTGGTCAGAGATGGACTCACTAAGATGGCATTCGAGTGAAAACCGGAGAGACAGCTGCACGGATGCCTGGGGGAAGAGGATTGCCAACTTTTGCACGTTCCCTGGGGAAAAAGAAGTGTCCAAGAATAAAAAATGTATTACCCAGAAGTCAGGCAGTCAGGGCTGGTTTTTTGTTTGTTTGTTTGTTTGTTTTTTACCAAACAGGCAAGAAGACGTCCTTTCTGCATTCTTGTATAGATCGTGCAAGGCAGAATTTCAAGTGTGGTCTACAGTTACATGAAACTTAAAAATGCACAGTTTTTTTTGTTGTGTTTTCTGAAATCTGTGTCTATGCATACAATACAGATAACATTTGCACGTACTCAGTTGGTCCGTAACCATGTATACACCCTCTTCGGTGTTGAAAACTACCTGCCTATTTGCAAATGCAAGCATGCTCAGTTATCCTTTATGCAGAAGAAAGCATGAACCGTTCTGATATCTTGGAAGAAGGAGCATCTCCCTGGTGTGGGAGGTTCAGTTTGAGCTACTTTGGACCATTTGACTTCTGAGAGGAGGAGGGAGCATCAGTTGGGTAGGTGAGCTGCTCTTGAGGACTGGAAAGGTGCAGGTGAATGTAGTGTTGAAAGCATTTAACTCTGAGTAGAGAGTGAGTCAAAGCCATGGCCGGGATGGGGGAATGGGGGTTCTTGTTCAGTATTTGTTGTGATTTAAGGCTAGAATTATTAGATGCATATTCTTTTTCTCTCTCAACAGCACTGTGCTTAACCCTTGCCCCTTGCTGGTAGATAAGGTGGGAAGCTTATCTCTAGGTATAAGCATATCCACTAGGTATGGAAGGGCAGAGTTGCTTCTACGCTGGGGAGACCACAGACCTAAAGTGAGAAATCTTGGCTCTCCTGGATAAGATCTGGGCATGGGATGCTTTATATTTCGTACAGCCCACCTGCTTCTTGTGTGCAAACACCAAGAGCGTGCGAGTGCTTGGGTGCTAGGATAGTAGCTCTTGTAACTGGGAAGGGCCTGCAGAGAGACCTTCCCCTCTTGTCTTCAGTTAAGTGCTTATTTGTGATAGAAGGATTCGAATGGGATGAGGGAGGGGGAGGAGGAGGAGGGAATTGTATGTATTTGTGGAAAGAGGACAGGAACTGGATGCCCTTGGGTGAGCCTCTTTGTCTCAGTGGGTCTCAGTTTCATGAACCTGTACAATGAGAGGAATGTCTTTAAGCACCTGCCAAGCTTGTTGGAGAATAAAACGAGATATGGCATGTGATAGCACACTCTACACATAAAGGGACTTTTATAAATGAACAGGCTTGCTTTTCCAGAAGGCCTTTATTGATGGAAGATTGTTACAGATGATATGAGGCCTTTTATCAGGAAATCCTTCCAAATTAGCATTACTCACATATCAAGTTACATATTTGGTTCCTAAGATTTCATCACTTAGATAATTTTGATACTTGCCCCACCCTGCCCCAAGGGAACAAGTGGGCAATTTACTTTTGACAAATAAAGATAATATACTGTGAAAGTGACAGGCCCAAATCAGCAGGAGAGCTTGCATTTCTGTTACTTGGCTGTCATTCAGGGATGGAAATATTGTAAAACGCTTAATACTATATGTGCTAGAACAGTATGCAATTTTGAAGAGGAAACCTTAAAAAAAATGAAATAAGATGAAACCAGAGAGGGAGACAAACCATAAGAGAGTCTTTTTTTTTTAAAGATTTTATTTATTTATTTGACAGAGAGATCACAAGTAGGCAGAGAGGCAGGCAGAGAAAGAGGAGCAAGCAGGCTCCCCGCTGAGCAGGGAGCCCGATGCGGAACTCGATCCCAGGACCTTGAGATCATGACCTGAGCCAAAGGCAGAGGCTTTAACCCACTGAGCCACCCAGGCGCCCCCATAAGAGAGTCTTAATCATGGGAAACAAACTGAGGGTTGCTGGAGGGGAGAGGAGGTGGGCGGGGTTGGGTGGCTGGAGGATGGACATTGGGGAGGGTTTGTGCTGTGGTGAGCGCTGTGAATTGTGTAAGCCTGATGATGCACAGACCTGTACCCCTGAAACAAATAATACATTGTATGTTAATTAAAAAAAGAAACCTTATAACACTTCAGTTTATTTAACATGAAAGACTGATGGTCCCATTAAAGTTCAAAGATTGGGAGGTTTTCAGTTTGAAATATTTTCTATTTAGGATATGCCTTCCATTGCTCCCTTTTGGGATTTACCGTTTGATATTTAAATGAAGGTACCCATGAGATTGCTCACTGACATCACTTTCACTGTATGGAGCTTCAGCATCTCATAATAAAGAGATAGCATGGTGTAATGGTTCAGCACACAGTTTACACCTTGGTTTTCCCATCTGTAAAATGGGAATAATAATAGTGCCTACCCCAGTGGGTTGTTCTGTACATTAAATCAGTTAACATATATTATACTTAGAATAGTGCCAGACACATAGTAAGCATTATATAAGTGTTTGCTACTATAGTTATTACTTAAGCCCTCATTACCAGGATTATTAGCCTAGAGGGTCTCTGTCAAAGCCACAGTCTAGGTTCTGTTAGGGAGGGAAAAGAGGGTGATAAAGGAATTCTGATCTGTAAATACCCAATAGGATCTGCCGCAAATGATCTTTTCTACTTCATCTACCTGGCAAAGCCCTTCAAGCCCCTTCAAGGCCCAGTTCAAACATCTCTGTTCCCTACCTTCTTCCCCATGCTTCTCCCTAAACCTAGTGGATAATTCTTGCTATAATATCAATACTTTCTCTTTTTTTAAGTTTTTGGGATTATGTCATTTACTGTACCACACTATATTATCTGTTTATGGATCTGTCTCCCTCACTAAACTGTGGGCTCCTTGACTGGTATAGCTCAAGCACAGTGCCTTGGTATACAGTAGGTACTCGATTTGTGCTTGTGGGATAGCTGAATATGGCCAGGCAGGAAACTTCTCTTCCGGTGCTATCCTTGGTGGTCACTGCCTTCCCCACAAGAGTAGATTAGAGCCAGCCCCAAGCAGGCTCGAGTCACTGCCTGGCCAGAGGCGTGTGCTCTGTGCGGTGGACGGCTGGACAGCTGAGCCGGGTGGTCGTCATAACCAAGGTGGGCAGCAGCAAGTGCTGGGGCAGAGAGAAAAAGAAAAAGAAGAGGCAGTTACAGGACAGTCCATCTCACTGCAATGGGAACGCCGCTGTGAAAGAAGCGATTGTCCTGCATCATAAAGAAATGATAATACTGAAACCGTGCTTTGTCAGCCCCTCTGTCCCTCACTAGCCTGTGGGCCACGAGAGGGCAGGTGCTCTGTGTTTGGGGGCTCTGTTGAACAGCCTGGGGTTAGTGGTTGGTCAATGAGTAAATGAATAAGGGAACTGGTTTATCTTTCTGCTGCGACTTCCGCGATCTGCCCAGATATGTTGTAATGCACATCTGATGACTTGTTTATCAGCCATCTTTTCTGTCCATCCCAACCTGCAGCAAAGTGGGGACCCATTCTCCCTCACTTGCCACCTGGTGCGCAGGAGGGCTTCAGCGAATGGCTGTCGAATTGAATGGTACCTAAGAGGAGTGCAGGTGTAGGGCGCTTTTGCTTCCTGGGTGCGTTTGGTGGCAGGAATACAAATCGGCAACCGGAGCGCAGTTGTCCCCGGGGGAGGAGCCGGTCGTGCCGCCCCCTGCCGTTTAGAAGTGGGCGGGGCAGTGAGCGCACGCAGTCATGTGGGCACCAGCCACGTTGGGCAGCCCCGTTACGTGCCACCTTGCCCTGCATCTCCTAAGCACAGCCCACTGGAATACTGGTGCATGTAAGTATCGGCCCGTACTGGTGCTGAATCATGTCTGAGATCCTCTATTTGAGAAGTGAAAGAAGTATATGACATCTGTGAGAATGAGTTCTTTCCTCCAGTTCTTTTCATCCATCTCAAGAAAACTAAGAAAAAACATGAACCCCCAGTATTTCAGAAAAGTCAAAATTCGAGGATTCGGAGTAACAGAAGTTTCGCAGTGGCCATCTGAGCTTAGAAGTATTTGTGTGTGGAATGCCCCTAGGGAACGTCAGTTCTAGAAGGCCACCATTTAGCTGAGCGCCCAGCATGGTGCCAGTTTCACAGATGGGTAAGGTCTGGTCTCTGTCCCTAAAGAGTTTGCACTGATCTCAGGAAGGGTTATATCCGAAAGGGCAGTGGGTCACTTGGAAGGATATGAAGTGTGAAGGTAAGCTGCATGTTTTGTGCATGTGTGAGGTGTTCAGGGGGAGCGTGCTGCCAGGGGGGGGGATGAACCAGGGAAGGCCCTATGAAGGGGGGGATCTTTGGATGGCAGCTGTACTCCGGGGGCAGTGGGGACATGGGACTGGCAGTAAAAATGGTCATGGGCCTTAGTGATGGGCCCGGCCGGACAGGGTCATTCATTCACTCCTCGGGAAATTTATTTGACCAATGACTTTGAGCTATGTCCTGTGTGGCATACTAGGGAACAGAGATGCGCAGGACATGGTCCCTGCTCTTGGTGCCGTGGGTACACACAGGGACCGCATTCCTTCGCTTATCCCTCATTCGTGCTTTCATCAGACATCTAATAAATGTGTCATTTCAGTCTCGATGCCAGATATCAGACATACAGAAATAAATCAGATCCATATTCTAGGTACATGCATAAATTCAAATGTGCAATCAGCCAGTGGCTCTCTGCAAAGTGCTTTTTCACAGGAGGCGCAGCTCCAATCTTTGCAGCAATCCCACGAGGTTGTTTCCATTATCGTCCCCATCTGGCGGATTAGAAAACTAAGGCCCAGAGCAGTAAAGCGATGTCCCTGTGATTGTGCTGCTAAGAAGCAACCGAGCTGGAACGTGAACCCAGTTCTTCTGTATGTTTTTTAATTCCATCCTGGAATCACATGGCTCCCCTACTCAGAACTGTATGAGCAGAAATAAAGCTTGAAACTGATTGTCTGTGGTAAGAGGTGCATCTTTTCCTAAAGAGATGAAAGTAGGATTTCTCTGAATGGGAAAATTGGCTATCAACTCAGGGAAAGTTATGAAAAATTTGAAGACAGGTCATGGGAGGGTAATAAAAGTACTAAAAATAGGAAGAGCCCACATCTGGGGGTACATTGCACCTTGGACTTACCATGATTTGTGGTACATCCTGTGCTGTTCTTTCCTGCCTAGGAGCGTGGATGCAGTTGTGAAAACCTTCCAGACTGACTCCCAAGGACGATGGCAGTCTTAATATTTGGAGAGGACTTTGATTAAAAACTGAGAACTTACCAGACAGGAGCCATTTCCATGTGAAACCTCTTCCCTTTCACTCCATTCTTGGGATCACTGTAATCTCTTCCTTTCCCCGAATGACCAGTGCTAGGCTGCTGACAGATTGGGTCAATTGGCGTCATGGAATATTGACCATAGACTTAAATGTTCCATAAAGTAAAACTATTGTTAAAAGTCACTTGTGGCATCTTATCACCTACAGGTGTCAGTTTTTGATCTTGGCTGGCTTGCAATTTATACATGATTTTTTTAAACAAAAGACTTTGTTAATAGAAGTCTCTTTCTCTCCTTTTCCTTCTTTCCTCCCTCCCTTCCTTCCTTTCTTCTCTCTTAGGCTGAGTCAGTAATTTTCAGATAAGGAAAGAGATATAAAAAGGGTCTTAGAACACTGATATGCAGTTTAATCCCTTATTCTTTCCTGCAATCAGAGGATAAAGTAGGGACATAACTGGAATGGGCTTGTGAAAAGAATGAAAGAAAGAAATTGACTGTGATTACAGACCTCACACCAAAATTATGATTATAGACCTGATACCCAAATTATGCAGATTGAGACCACACGAAACACATGGTGTCATGTTTTTCTAGGCATCGTTTGCTTGGTCTTTCTTTACAGCCCTTAGACATAGAGCTGACTGTTGAGAAATTCTATTTCTGGTAATCACAGGCTGGGCCTGCCCGCCTTGAGATTTTCATGGAGAGTGTCCAACTTTGCAGGAGGGCAAAAATTTCCTTATGTGACATGGTGGTGTGGAGTGTGAGCCTGTGGCTCTAAGTTGGAGGTGGCATTGTTGGGGTGTTAGCATGAAAATACTGTATGCACGGCAGCATTCTCTCTGGGGCTAGTAGAGCTGAATGGATAGAAAGATCTATTGGCTTCGTTAGACGTCTCCTCTGGCAGTATGGCGTCAGTGCTGCTTCTCACATCCTTTCTTTCCTTTTCCTCTGTCATCATCTTAGACTCAGCGGCTTCAGAGATCATCCAGCGTTCTAACAGTTGAAGGAACTGAGGCCTGGAGAGAATAAAGGGTGTACCCAAGGTGTTTCTGTATAGCAAAATACAGCTTCTGGCAGTGCTTCCCATTGATCGTATCACCTGATCTTTAAAACACTTTGATGAGCTAAGTGGGGCAGGTAGTTTTATTCCATGGTGCAGATGAGACACTTGAGACCCCAAGAAGTTAGCTTGCTTTCTTAGGCTCCAAGTGACAGCCAGTGGCACAGCCAGGACTAAAGCCCAGCTCTTTCAAGTTCTGGTGGGATGCCTTAATGCCTCTGAATCCTTTTCTTTCAGAACAGACATTTCTGTCATGTTGACTTTGTCAGAATACCTCCTATGACATTTTTTGACGCTGTTACTCACTGGTGCTTGTAAACTGCTTTAGATTGTAATTAACTTTTTCAAATGGTCGGTATTTCCTTTCTCTAACTATCTTAGTGCATCCGAGCTGCTAAAACACAACGCCACAGACTGGAAAGCCAAGATCGGGGTGCCAGCATGGTTGCATGAGGGCCCTCTTCTTCGTTGTGGATGTTTCTCTTTGCCTTCAGATGGCCAGGGCTAGGGAGCTCTCTGTGGCTCCTCTCCTCTCTCCCCTCCCTTCCCCTCCCTTCCCCTCCACTCCTCTCCATTTATTTCAGAGAGAGAACATGAATGGAAGGGGCAGAGCGAGAGAGAGAATCCCAAGCACACTCCCTGCTGAGCGCAGAGCCCATCATGAGGCTCGATCTCATGACAGTGAGATCAGGACCCCAGCCAAAACCAAGAGTGGGATGCTTAACCGTCTGCACCACCCAGGCTCCCCTCTGTGGCAGTGTTTCTAAGGGTACTCGTCCACCTTCATGACCTAATCACCTCCCAAAGGCCCCACCTAAAACCGACACTTTCTGCATTACATTTTCAACACATGAGTTTTGGGGGGACACACACATTCAGACCATCGTACTAAGCATATTGTAATTTCTCTGAAGATCGGAGACGGGCAGGTTTTGTACAGCATTTGAATCCCCCTTGGAATCAATGACATAATATATGCTTGATGAATTTTTGTTGAATTGAACTGGCAGCTGGGCATATGTCTAATATAAATCTGGAAATTAAAGTGTCTTTTGGTTCTTGGCTCAGGATAAAAAAAAAAACATGGGTAATAGAATTTGCAAGTCTCTTAGCCTAATCAGCTGTTATGTAAAATTTGTATCTTGACTTGAGAAAATCTGTGTCCGCCAGCAGATTCTGACTGTTGGAACGTGAATATACAGGTTAATTTGTGGTTGCAGAGTTCTGGCATAGGGCTTGTGGAAGGAATACCATCTAAATTATCCTCAGAGCATTCTGGTATCTGCCAAAGGTGAACACATTGATCTTGTTTCTCCTTTAAAAATTTCTGTTTTCAGAGCCTTGTGCACAGGTTCACTGAGTAATGTTCTCCTCAAACCAGGACCTTGGAAACCGAGGATGGATCAAATACCTGGTTTCTGCTAAGATCAAGAAAGCAGAAGCCAGATTAGGCAAGGGTGGAAAATGGAGAGAGAGAGAGAGTGAGTGAGAGGAAGGAAGAAATGGAAGGTATAAGTGATGTGAGCAGGAGACTGGCGTAAGCCTATGTTCGAATCAGCAAACAAGGCCCCAATGGGCCTAGCAGATTGTCATCTCCCCACATGACCGGCTGGCTAGAAGGGGTTCATAAGAATTCCTTCCTAAGACTGGTCTTCCAGCTTGCTGCAGAGCTAGCCCAAGAACTATCAAATTCATCACATATAACTTTCTTCTCAAATTGGATTTGGGTCCTGATATTAAGGAATAAAAAAATAACCACTTCAAAATGTTTATGAAAGTACATGGGATTTTTATGGACCAGTAGGGAATGTAATAGAAATGAAAGAGAAATACAGAGTAGTGTCTGAATTTTTATGTTGGAATCATATCTTGATGAAGCTAATTTTAAACAACTGTACTTACTGAGGGCCCACTGGAGGCAAAACACATTCTACGTATGCTTTTTGGTTTGTTTGTTTTTACTTTATTTTTTTTCGGGAAAGAGACAGAACCAGTCACATTGAAGTGACTTGTTTATAAAGGAAAATAATAGAACAATGCATATTCTTTACTCTTGAAAAGTTTGTGAGTCAGCTGCGTGTCAAAGCAATATCATAATCACAATGTGGAGAAGTTAATCCATTGTTTTCTTGTATAGAGTCATTAACATTCTAACTTATTCATTTGGAAATCACACATTGAAAAGAAAATAATTAGCACACTCTTTCACTTGACTGTGGTTTAAATCCCCCTTACTCAGGAAGCTGTTGAGTGAGGGGCATGCTGACTTGTACTAGAAAAAAGCAGCAGATTTAGGTATGACCCTGAATGTTTTCCGTTTTACAAAATACAAGTCATTATGAGTGGCCATACAGAGGCAAGTAGGTATATAAACAACGCAGTGAGGCAGAGCTCGGATTGGGGTGCAGGGTCTGCACACACTCCCATTTTGCAGTGAGGAGATCGTAGTTGAAAAGCTTTCAGTAAGGGCTTGGATTAGAACCTCAGATCAGAAGATTTTCATAGGCATTCCCTCCCCCACTCCCTTGCACTTGTTTCTTTAACAAGCTTTTTCAGTATTCTTTGGGTACTCTGTTGTACAACCTATGAGAAATTAGGCATCTAATAATAGTTTTCTTAAGGAGGAAAAAGGAGCACAATCTAGACTTTGCATTTCACACGTTCCTAATAAGGATTCTTCTTTTATAAATAGCCTTGAGGATGGATCCTTATACTTTCATCAAGCTTTCATTGGCTACCCACTGTCCACTCTGGGGACACACAGATGAATGGGACATGCCCCATTTGCCAGGAGCTCACAATCTAGTAGGCATCATGGGATGAGACAAACATAAAGACACCATCGAGGACCTGTGGGAATTCAGGGGAGGAAGAAATTGATTCCTTCCCGGGGGACTCATGGAAAGGGACAGAGGAGCTGGCCCTTGACAGCTTGGTTGAATGTGGATGGATACTCAAAGAAGGGGGAAGGCAGGGAGAGCAGTCACAGGGTTGCGAAGGCATGGGGCCTGGTGGTTAACAGCAAGAATAGGACTCGGGAAAGGAAATGGATGGAAAGTCAGGTGAGTAATGTGAGTTGAAGCTAGACTGGTAAGGACAACCTTGAATGTCAGGCCAACAATGTCTTTTGGACTTTATGGAGAGGCAGTGCTAAGACACAGCCAGAAGATTAACTAGACAGCCTTACAAACAGATATTTTTTTAAAAGATTTTATTTATTTATTTCACAGCGGGAGAGAGATCACAAGGAGGCAGAGAGGCAGGCAGAGAGAGAAGGGGAAGCAGGCTCCCCGCCGAGCAGAGAGCCCAATGCAGGCCTCCATCCCAGGACCCTGAGATCATGACCTGAGCCGAAAGCAGAGGCTTTAACCCACTGAGCCACCCAGGTGCCCATACAAACAGCTATTTACAGCATATTGTGGCAAGAAGCATAATCGAAACGAGTGCAGAATGGTTGAAAGCACGTTGGAGGGAGCCACTCAGCTGCCGAGGTGAGGAAGGCCTGGCACACTCCAGAAGGGCTTCATGGAAGTGGTGACACTTAGCTGAGTCTTGAAGGATGGAGATGAACTCTCCAGGGGATACAGTGGGGACTAGTCTTCCAGGCAGAAGAAACACTACCTGCAAAGGCCCAGAGGTCTGTGAGAGACATCATACTGGGGAATGATGGTTAATTTGGTAGAGACAGTGTAGGCATGTGGGAAGCAGGGAGCAAGAGATAAGACCAGGAAGAGGGCAGGGACCCCATCACGACAGACCTGACAGGCCCGGCAGGCCTGGCTATGCAACTTGAACTTGTAAGGGCCACATGCAGGAAAGAGTCTGATGAGACATGTGCTCTAGAAACAGCACTCTAGCTGAGGTGAGGAGGGCATGTTAGCACAAAGGAGGAAAGTGTGGCTTGCTGGGTGGGAGAGGGATGGGGCTTAGAGTCTGGGATGGATGGGGAGGATGGACTGAAAGGGTTTAGGGGAATGCTTTTTATATCTTTTACTAATACTACAGTTTTAGCAATAGGACTCTGTTCAAAGGAGATCTTCTATAAACCTGTTTGATGACAAATAGTGAGTTACCTGTGGGTCTTCTTTGATACCTATGTCATCGTAGATCCCAAGGCATTTGGAACAATTGACTGTACTCCAATCAGGCTGAATTTATGCAAGGGTTTTCGGGGCTCTAGGAAGAAAGCAGGGCAAAAGTGGTACCTAGGACAGAGGTCAGCACGAGGAGCAGGTGGTGGGGTCAGTGGACCAAGCAAGCCTCCTGGCTCTTGGGGTGAATGGGGCTGAAATCCAGACAGTGCTTGGCAGCTTGGCAAGGGTCTGGGCTCCTCCAGAGAGGATGCCTTTTTCTAATTCACAGGGTTACATTGCACTCTAGCACTGGATATTTGGGAAGACAGTAGGAAAAGGGTGCGAAAAGCAGGAGAGCATTTAGGAGTGGAATTGGACTTAAATCCCCGCCCCACTTCTTACTAGGTGTGTGCCCTTGTATAGCTTTCCTTACTTCTTAGGGCATCAACTTCTTTATCAAGCAAACATGAATAATACTAGTATCCCTTTCAGTGGGATTTTATGCAGATGAAAGAAGAGAATTTGTATAAAGTACTTCACACAGGGCCTGCCACATAGTAAGTTTGGATACATTTTGGCTACTCATAATATTCTTATTTGTAATCAGAAGACTGTTGACTTACTTGTGATCAGAAGTTAAGTGTTGACTCACTTAACACCAGTGGCTTTAGACTTCATATCTTGATAAATTTCTCTTTACGGAGAAAGAACGCCTTTTGGTTCAATGGTGTGAGCATCATTTATTTTTAGTTATGTCCCATAAGGGGAATTCCAGGAATTAACACAAGGCCTGGTTTTTTGAAAATTATTAGGAAATACTTCAAATATAAAATTAATATGAAGAATAATCTAGTGAACATGAATGTTACGTGATTAAATATTATGGATACAGTTGGAACTCCTTGTATATCCCTCATTGATCATATTGTCTGACCTTACCCCCTCCTGGAACTTTCCAAGATTCTTAATTTGGCACAAGTACTTCCATGCATGTTTTATGTTGCTATTCCATGTGGAACTATCCAGAAAGAATATATACTTGTTTTTCATTATTTTTACTTTATGTAGAAGACCCCTTACTGTATTTACTCCTTTGCAGCTCACTTCCCCCCCAATCCTTATTAACATGGATATTACTCTATATTTGTTGCAGTACGTGAGGGAGGGAAGGAAAACCTTTGTTATTTATTATGGAGAAGACCGTTGCCTTTTTATTGTAAAGTAGAAAGTGTTCATATTTTTTAAATAGAAAGGATATCTGGAATTGACTTTTTGTGTGTTCTAGGCAGCAAGAAATTCAGACTTTGGAATTTTATCTGATATACCTATAGGCGGATCACCTTGATTAGATGACTTTAGTGATGAAACTTCCAGAATTTTGTTTACACAATGCTCACCTGGATTTAGAGACCTGGCATTTAACTAGTTAGCGTGAAACTTCCATGAACAGCAATATGAAAAAGAGTTCAGGTCACAAACAGTTATAAGGAAACACCATGCATCTGGAAACCAGCCTCTCACATTCAGTCATTTGAGCATGAAATCGTGTCCTAGTTTTCATTTTGAATTCCAACATCTTATATTTGTGAAGGGTGATGTCTTCTCATTAAGTGTGATTGTATAGTTTTTGAAAAGCTAGACATTTGTAGTATATATTCTGATAAAGTTGGCGAATTATTTCTCCACATCATTTGCACCTGGGTGTTTGAGAGGAGACGTAGGCATTGTTATTTTAAAAGCAGTATATGGTGAGGGATGACATCGACCCTCATTTTTGCTGCATGGAATTTGTCTGGCTTTGTGGGCTGATAAAGGATGCTGTATTTATCTTTGGGATCAAATGCGTGGCTGATCAGTGCTGAGATCGCATGTGGGCTCTGAGATTGCCAGCTGGGGTTCCAGCGACATTGGCGAGCAGAGCGTTCATCATTACGTATCACAGGAGCGATTGGGGCCACCAGAGGTTTGGACATCTGGCCATGAACCATGGGGTTGGAACTCATCTGGGAATCTGTTATCACCACCATCCCAAGTAAGATGTCCTCATTCATGAGGTGTCGCCACCATTCACATCACAGATATTGGTAACAGAAAGTTGCCTGGAGTGAGTTGAGATGATTGACATTGACTGAGCTTCTACTTTGGTATAATTAATGCCATGTTGACGTATTGGCTTGATGTGTGTGTGTGTGCATGTGTGCATGCAGGAATGTAATTGCTGACTTGACTTTTGCTTATCTTCTTCTCTGTAATTAGAATATATTTTGTCTCAATGTTTAAATTAGACCTGCCATTTTCCCATAAACATTTTACTGTATGTCAGGTACTATGCCAAGTACAAAGTGTATAGAGATTATTTTACCCTTGAAGAGCTTACAATCCAGGAAGAGAGACAGGCAGTGAACTTCAGCAGTTTCTTCATTTGAGTTACAGGCAGTGTATTAGAGGAACCCGAAAGGGAGAGGATGTTAATTTATAGAGGATACGTGCTCAAGGGAGGCTTCTCAGAGGAGGTGATATTTGGCATGAGTCTTGTTGCATGAGCAGAAATTTGCTAAATTGAAATGCAAAGGGAATACTAGTTGCAAAGGCACAGAAGTGTGCGAGAAGGGTGAGTTTGGGAAGCATATGTGCGGGTAGGAGGAGAACTGGAGATCCAGGCCTGGGCCAGGTCATAAAGGACCCTTGTGTCATGACCAAGAGCTTGGACATTATCTCTTAGGTAGTGGAGAATTGGTGCAGAGTTTTTTAAGGCAAAATGGAATGTTCAGATTGGGTTGTAGGAAGAGCTCTCTGGTGGCAGCTTGGGGGAACTATGGCTGAGATGGTGGTGGAAGGTAGGCTGCCATTATGCTCTGGTCTAATGCAAAGAGCCTGGAGCTAAGTCAGACAGACCTCGGTTTGAATCCTTGCCCTACCGCTTATTGGCTGTGTGACCTCAGACCAATGATATAACTTCTCTGAGTTTCAGTTAGCCCTCAGGGAGGTGGGAATGACAGTTTGTCCCTCGCAGAGCTGTTGTGAGGACTAAATAATATCAAGCCTAGTGCATGGTAGCTGCTCAGGAAATGCCACTTCCTTTCCTAGTCTCATGTCTGCATTCCTACCCTTCAAACGATGCCTAGAATAGTCTGTTTTGCTCTGATATTCTCCCAGCAGCATCTGTCTGGGTCTTGTTCTCCTCAGGTGGCTTTGTGGGTTTTACTTTATTTCACTTAGCTTTTGACTCTTCACTTCAACTTGACATAAACAGCAGCTGAAGGACCTGTTACTTTTTCCTCACCTTCATCAATTGTGGACTATGAAGCTCAAAGGTATTGGCTTATGGACAGCACTGTATCTCATCTGGCCTTAGATTTTAAGTGTGTTCCTCATGGTGCGGCACAGTAACATCTGCAGGCAGGAAATTCGTTTGATGGCACTCTTTGTCCTGTAAAATGCTGAATTTAATTAGGAGTTGAGGGTGCCTGTGTGGCTCAGTGGGTTAAGCCTCTGCCTTCGGCTCAGGTTATGATCTCAGGATCCTGGGATCCAGTCCTGCATCAGGCTCTCTGCTCAGCAGGGAGCCTGCTTCGCCCTCTCTCTCTGCCTGCCTCTCTGCCTACTTGTGATCTCTCTCTCTCTCTCTCTCTGTCAAATGAATAAATAAAATCTTAAAAAAATAATAATTAGGAATTGATGCCCCATTGGATCCATACCATCCTCACCAGATTCCAAAAGATGTAATCAGTTACTTGCTGTAAATAACTTGTAAGTTTCATTTCATTTCAGCTTTCTTTTACTGAGTGTTGGCGATATCCAAGCCTTTGGGTCAAGTGATACAGTGAGCATTGATTCATGCATGTCCTGTGCCTTCCCTGGTGACTAGAGGCCTATAGACGGCTGTGTGGTTGAAAGTAGAATTGAATGAGTGATAGATGAATGAGCAAGTAAGCCAGCCAAGGATTTGATGTAAGAAAGCAAAGGAGGGGGACATTCATCAGGAAAGGATCGGACAAGCACTTCCTGGAGGAGGTGGCTTTTGATGTGACTCTTGAAAGTGGAGTAAGACAGCTGAAGGTGGAGGTGGCAAAGGAAGGGGCTTCACTCTAGGCCAAAACAACTATCTAAGCAAAGACACAGTGTGTAGCTGAGGAAGAGCACATTGTACTTCGTGATTGGAGGATAGATATATTTGGAGACAAAGCTGAATAAAGGAGCAAGGGTCCCAGATGGCCTTGACTGCCGGATTTGGCAGCATATCCTTGGTGTTGAGGGGGTCCTAGACATTATTTACAGATCATTTTGTCATGTGTGTGTGTGTGTGTGTGTTTTAGTACACGCTCATTATAAGAAACCTTGAAAATATACAAAACATCCAAAGAAGACAGCATAATTTACCCTAGGGAGAAACCACTTAAGTTTTTAGTGAATTTCATTTCAGCGTTGAATTTACTCAGTGGGGATCATACGTGTTTACAGCTATACTTCCTACATCTTTTCACCTGTCATATTGTGAACATTTTCGATGTGATTCAAATGTCCTTAAAACATCATTTGTCATGACTACATACTGTTCAGTCATATGGGTGTATTGCATTTTATTGCATTTTATTTCATCGTTCTTTTATTGTTAGCTGTTTCAAAAGTGTATAATTCTGTATATGAGGGCTGTGATGAATGACTTGGTTAATCTTTGCGTGGTCAGTGAAGAGTTTTGAAGAAAGGCATGGACATGATTCCATTTCAGTTTAAGGATGATCTTTCTGGGGGTACTAGGAAAAAGAGATTAAAGAGATGGAGAGATCTGCAACAGGGAGAAAGAGTAGATGGGAGAATATCCCATTAGTACAGGTAAGATGAGAGACACAGCAAGCAAGTGGCAGTGAGAACAGAGAAGAGATGGTAGACGAGAAGGACTCCAGGCAGGAAACTGAACAGGAATTAAGATCCATTGCTTGGCAAAGCGTGGCTTCAGGATCACCATTTTGTAAAAAGTTGATTTTGAGTCTCGTGTCCCCCACTCGCATTGCTGAGTAAGACCCTCTGGGGTGGACCCTGATTTCTGATGAGAACCATTTACTTAGGCCTATGGGTTGTTGGATTGAGGGCCTCAGTTTTTGGTTGGCTGGTGGCCAGAGGCGACCCTCAAATCCTTGTCACATGGGCCTTCCCAACATGGCTGCTTGCTTCCTCGGAGCCAGCAAGGGAGAGTCTCTTAGCAGGAAGGGATGTATGTTCCAGTGTGCTGTAACCATGTACACACGATCGTGTAGGTCCTGTCACTTTTGCGATGTCCCGTTGGTTAGAAGCAAGTCATAGGTGTCCCCCACGCTCATGGAGCAGGGATTGTATGAGGGTAGGACACCAGGAGGCTGGGCTTCTGGGGTCCACCTTAGAGTCAGACCCCCACAGAGTGTGTGAGGAGTGGGGAGATAGTGAGTTCAGTTTCTCACATGTGACCTTGAAGGTACTTGTGGGCAGAGGTGGATTTCTCATGAATTGAAAGAAATTTCAGCTTCCAGGCCCTGTACTTGCTTGGTCCCTTACAAGGCCATAGGACTAGTTTTATCCTCATAATTTCGTACTCTATTTCTCAAAAGAGTCTTGAATTGTAAACGCTTTAGGCCTCACAAAACGTAGATCTGCCCCCACTGGTGAGAGATGTCGGGTAGGCAGTTAGCTTCTTGGGTCTGGAGCTGAGCAGAAAGGTCACTCGGTGTCCACTCAGCACCTGGGCAGCCCATTGCAGGAAATGGAAAGCTGTCCATTGCCACCAATCATAGCAGGTCCCCAGAGCCCAGCTTCCTGTGAGTTCTTTGCTCTTGTTGGATAAGTCTTGGCTGCCCAGAGCTCACTGTGACAAACAGCCCCTAGCTGTGGCTTGCGACACCTTGGCCTGGCAACTGTTACCAGGAGGTGGTCATTAGCAGGGGGAAATCCCTAAATCATTATCCCAAGCACTTTCTGGAGAGTGTAGAGGTCACGTTCCAGAAGACCATGTTTGTATCTGGTCCAGCATTCTTTGGGAGCACATGCTGAGCAAAGAGGAGAGAATAGAAGTCTCGGGCAAGCATTTGCCATGCTTGTCTCTACACATCTGTTCTCCCCTAGGGGGTCTGCATCTCCAAGGCCATTGTGCCTCTGGGTCTAGGCTCCTGTGCTGTGGCCAACAAGAGCCTTGGAACATTTCTGCATTTCTTTCTGTATCAAGGACCTTACAGGTTCTTAGCCCAGGACAGGAGTCCACATTTAGCTACAGTCTCCTGGAGATAACTCATGGAAGACAACCTAGCAAGTTAACTAAGTCGCATCCCTCGACCTCTTGCCATCTGAGTGCTGGGAGACGGCTTTGCCTAAGTGGGGGTTGAGGGGATTTTCTTCTAGTAGGTACTTGACCAGCACTGACCTGGCAGGGTTTGAGATTCTCCATCTAGAACACACGAGCTGTGTGATGATGCTGGATGAACTGTTCGACTTCTCTGAGTCTCAGCTTTGTTATCTGGAAAATGGGTGCGACAATAACACGTACCTCAGAAGGTTGTCATCAGGCTTCAGTTAGATTTTCTGAGAAGCTTCTTAGAACAGCGCCTGGTACAACGTGTGCGCTGTTATGTGTTAACCTTTGTCATTACTACATGTGCATGAAAAGAACTGCTCAGTGCCTTCTAGCCGTTTCTGGCTGGTGGTTTCTGAATCAAAGGACACGAAAAGTAGAGCAGTTGTCACGTCCTTAAATAAATGCAGAGCTGGGGTAAGGCCCAGGGCATCTGACTAGTTGCCATGTCGTTTTTCTCTTGTGGTCCCAAATTTAGTCTCCCAAAGCCTTTGCTTAATGAAAAGAGATGGAGTTTTTTGTTGTTTTTATTGTTGTTCGGGACTTATTGTAGTTTAGGAAGCACACTTTGAGACGGGGGACCTCTTGAATTGACAAGCAGGGATTGTCTCAGATAGGGAGTGCAGAAGAGTCCTTGTCCGTAATTGTTCCTTTCCACACTCATGTTATATGTTCACCCAACCCTTCCATGAAACAATGGACATGTTGTCCTCGGTATCTCTCTATTGCTGATTTGGGGTTGGTAAATAGATCCCTTCGATGCTGCTCCTAAAACAGTGAATTATTGTATGCTTTGTGAGCAGCGCAAAATATTCTGCATAGAGAATCTTCTGGTAACTCTAAGTAGGGCGATTTGGGGTCCCCTCATCCACTCCCGCACACATGCTTGCTTTCTGTATAGCCAGAACCCTGTGTTACTAGCACCTGTGCTAGGAAGTCCTGTTACTACCGGTACCCAAGGACACACCGACCAGGGTTAGTCAAGGGGTGTTAGGGCCTAGGTAAAATGAGAAGAGCTTTTGTGCATTTTTTTTCTCAAGATGGCACCTGGGTTAGTTTCCTTGGATGCTAGCAAGTTAACCATAAATTTGATGGCTGAAAACAATAGAAATTCTTTGTCTCACAGTTCTGGAGGGTAAACATCTAGAATTCAAGTTGTTGGCGGGGCCATGCTCCCTCTGAGGACTCTAAGTGGAATCCTTCCTTGCCTCTTCCAGCCTCTGGCATTGTTGGCAATCCTTAGCATTCCAATCTTGGCTCCCATCTTCCCATGGCCGTCTCCTCTGGATGTGTGTCTCCTTTTTCCCTGTGACCAAATTTCCCTCTTCTTATAAGGATACCAGTCATTGGATTAGGATCCATCTTAATCCACTATGACTTCATCTTACCTTGATTATATCTGCAAAGACTCTGTTTCCAAATAAGATCGTATTCACAGGTACTGAGATGTCTTAGTTCGGGCAGCTATGACAGAATACCATAGTTGGGGGGCTTCAATCACAAATATTTATGTCTCATAATTCTGGAGGCTGGAAGTCCCAGATCAGGGTGCCAGCATGGTCAGGTTCTTGATAACGGGCCTCCTTCTGGTTTTTAGGTGGCCATCTTCACTGTCTCCTCATGTGGTGGAGAGAGAGTGACCTCGGGTCTTTCTGTTCCCTTGTAGAGACGTCAGTCCCATCACGGGGACTCCACTCCAGGGACCTCATCCAATCCTAATTACCTCGCAAAGGGGAGACAACATACATGGCGGTTAGGAGCACATGTTTTGGGGGGACACAGTTTGAACCACAACAGTAGTCCTTTCTTTCTTATTTTCCCTATTCTGCTTTTTAAAAAGCAATACTCCCCTCAACCCCAACAAGCTAATGGTCCAGGAATAATTTGATTTGTAAATTAGGCTGAAAAGTCACAGACTGCTAGAGCAGGAAGAGGAAACTCTAGAAGATACGGTCCATTTCTTTTATTTTACCAACTGAGGCCTAGTGGGTATTTGGTTAAGGTCGGAAATCCCAGTGAGGGGTAGAACAGTTCATCAAACTCCCTAGGTTTCCCAACTCCCAGGTCAGGTTTCTGTTTTTTATTTTTTTGCATTACTTCTTGGTAAGGATGTTGGTGGTTGTAGTTGAAAACCTTCATGTGGCAACAGTGCTTTGAGGCAAATTCCTGTAAAACCAGAAATAGCTGGGAAAGTGGGAGCCAAGGTTAGTCCTGCCAGTAGTTGCAGTTCTTGGCCGTCTACTGGGGAGGGGGGAATTGACAGCCAAAAGCCCTGCCAGGCGCCCAACTCTGTCTTCTGCCTGTTTCAGCTCAATGCATCAAAATTTTTATTGAGCTATTAACCTGAATGAGGCCCTGGGGAATCACTGACGAGAAGAGTAGATACTGTCCCTGCCCTCACAGAACTCACAGTCAAGCGAGGGCTGAAAACCTTGCCAGACTCAACTGTCTGCTCATTTATCTGCTGTGAGAGGAGAAGGGCCTGACAGGGGCACCCAGCTCAACTGGGGGTAGGGGGAGCCGGGGCCCAAAAGACGTTTAGGAGTCATCCGGGAAAGGAAGGAAAAGTAGAGAAGGGCTGGAGGTTTGGAAGTGTTCCCGATAAAGGGAAGGGGTGCGTGAGGGCTTGGAGGTGAGTAAGAACAGCACGTGTTGGAAGAACTGAATGGAATTCAGTTGGGGTGAAGCATGGCGTGTGGGAGAGGGGAGGCATCACAAACAGCTTTGCAAACTTTATTTCAGGGATTTGATTTGATGTCCCCTGAGGCAGTGGGAGGTTGTTTCAGGGAGGGGGGGTCTGGGTGTGGAGTAAGCATTCAGGATAGGGGCTTCAACCCTCGGATGAGAACGAGCAGAGCTATATTCTGGATAAAGAAGGCATCAGGATAATCTCCATTCGGGGTAGAGCCGACTTTCTGGCCTTTTATTCTCCATATATGTGGGTTCACAATTAGCTGCAGCATCTGCCTCAGGCCACGGAGCTGGAGAGTTGACAGTGGAGTGCACAGGTTGTAGTCTGTGGTCGCATGAGTGCGCATGCGTGTGTTTGTGCGCATGGACACGCACCCTCATGCTGGCCCACACAGGAACACTTAAGGCCTAGTACATATCGGCCTTGTTTTTAAACTTAATAGCCTTGGTAAGCCCCAGGGTCTCTTCCATCCTTTTACAATAGTTCACTCTGAGCTTAGAGTTTCTCTGGATCTCAGCTACGGTTTCCTCTTTGCCTGTCCATCTCTGTGCTTTCCATCTCCGGGAATTCCTCAAATTCTAGTACAGGGAGCATCTTCTCGTCTCCCAGTTGTTTACGGTGTTGCAGTTAGATCCCGTTAGGCAAGGGAGATTAGTTCATCACCTTTTTAAACAATTATTGCTCCCCTAAAGAAACCCTTTTAGCCATTTTTCCCCCTAAAACCTTCCTATGAAAATTTTAATACCAGAGACAGGCTGCATTTCTCTTTATATATGTATATCTGTGCTTCATATATAAAAAAATAAGGCTTGACTTACATTTTTATAACATGCAGGATTAAGAATGACATTTTAAAGATAAAAGTAAAATTAAAAATTAAAAAGTTACTAACAGTAAGTGTATTTATTTGTATTTGTAGAGTAACTTTAGTAGCAATGTGGTTAGATTTTTAAAAGATCATTCTTTTTTTTTCCTTTTATTTTTTTATTTTTTATTTTTTATTTTTTTATTCTTTGCCCCAGGGGTACAGGTCTGTGAATCATCAGGCTTACATCTTTCACAGCATTCACCAAAGCACAAACCCTCCCCAATGTCCATAACCCATCCACCCTATCCCTACCCTCCCACCCCCTGTTTGCAACGATGTGGATGGAACTGGAGGGTATTATGCTGAGCAAAATAAGTCAATAAGAGAAAGACAATTATCATATGATTTCTCTGATATGAGGAACTTGAGAGTCAGGGTGGGGGGTCACGGGGGGTAGGGAGGGAGAAATAATGAAACAAGATGGGATGGGGAAGGAGACAAACCATAAGAGACTCCTAATCTCATAAAAGATCATTCTTAATTACTGTTTTTCTAGTGAAAGTAAACAAGTGGAAAATAATTCACTTCTTAAAAAAACTTTTAGTGAACTTCTAACTATTGCTTGGTCTGGGAAAATAACTTTTTTTTTAAGATTTTTATTTATTTATTTGACAGAGCGAGAGATCACAAGTAGGCAGAGAGGCAGGTGGAGAGAGAGGAGGAAGCAGGCTC
Source organism: Ailurus styani (assembly GCA_002007465.1). Lineage (NCBI taxonomy): Eukaryota > Metazoa > Chordata > Mammalia > Carnivora > Ailuridae > Ailurus > Ailurus styani. The sequence goes on along the minus strand of LNAC01000643.1, from coordinate 454,361 downwards.
CCTGCTGAGCAGAAAGCCTGACACGGGGCTCAATCCCAGGACCCTGAGATCATGACCTGAGTCGAAGGCAGAGGCTTTAACCCACTGAGCCACCCAGGCGCCCCGGGAAAATAACTTCTAATTTAATTAGCTGCTGGATATTTATTCAGATCTTGCCTACAGTTTCTTTGCATTTGACATAATTAATGATGGTTGAATAATCTTTTTAGAATTAAATGGTATAATAAAATATAAATCACGGACCAAATGTAAATAACATTCCTACACACATGCCTCCTCCTGCCATATGATTTCTAGGATGAACAATCAATCCACAGAAAGTCTTCCGATCACAACTTTGTATTGATCATAGTTTTGTAGTACCTATCTTGCGTATGTTTTTTGTATCATCGATGAATTAACTGTCAATGCTGCTCATCTGATAGCCAAGAAAACCCAATGGGAGAAATTAAATTGTAAGCAGTAAGATTTTGTTAGGTAGGGTGAAGTTTGGAGGACCACAGGCCGTGGTAATATGTAATTTTTCTTGCTTCCCTCCTTAAGAAACAACTTCTACCCTCTTGGGGTCTGTGTTCCCTCCAGGAGACTGCATGGTTTATAGGATTGTATCCTCTTAGGAGTCTTAATTCTCTAATATATAGGATCCAGGAAAGCTGGGTATTAAAAGGATATAGGGCAGAAGATCAGAAAAGATTCAGGGCATGAACCCAGGGTACTCAGCCTACTTCTGTTTACCAACAGGAAGTATTTGATAAGAATCCCAAGCCACTACTTCCAGACAAATCCTTCTCTTCCACACCAGCTCATCTACCTGTGCCCCAGGGAGGAAGTCACTGTGGATAGCTGAGTTTGACTCTTTGCCCTTTAGGTACCAAAGTAGTTTTAACATGAAAAGCTTGAGCGGGTGTCTTTCTCAAATGTCCTTGTCACTGCTTGAAGTAAATACTGCTGAATATAATTTACGTTTTATTGGAGGCTTAAAATATTCCTAAGAAGAATCAGTTCTTGAGGTCTGAACTACCAAATTGTGTAAGACCACTATGGGTTCTTAGGCTGATGTTTCTGAGTTTCGTTTTTGTTTTTGTCTCCTTTCCTGGCAGGCCAGTAACTGTCACTTTGAGCTGTTGCTAGTGGCTTAGTGGTAGCACTCATTCTCTTCTCTGTCATTTGATGGTTCTCAGATGTTCAGATGGAGATCAGTAGCCAACACTGTAAAAACTTTCTGTAAAGTAGGAGCAAGGAAGTCCTCACTGAGGAGCTGTTGTGAATAAAATTTTGTAGAACTCTGTGTGTGTATGTATGTATGTGTGCTCATGTTCTGCTCCTCTCCTGTTATCACCTAAACTCTGGATTGGTGAAATGCACAGGTAAGTTCTGTGCTGGCTAAGCAAGTGATCAGTGTACTGTCTTCTCAGAGGATTTTATAGAAAGTATGTATACGAAGAGGTTCATCTCAATGGGCTGCTCAAGACTGCTTTTGAAGGGCTTCAGCCTTGAATCAGGAGCTACAAATTTCCAATTCATAAAAAAAGTAACCCATGGGAGAACTCGATTGCTTTGTACATGGTGGTATGTACCTGCTCAAGTAATCTTTTCAAGTAACATTATCCAGCAGTATTTTTAAGAAGTGTTAATTAACATTTGGTTGGGAAAATGTAATTACTTAAATGGGAATTTTGACCCAGATACTTAGCTGCTATTCTTAGGCCATTTTTACACTTAAACACACTTTTCTTTCACTAAACATACTAACCAGATATAATGTTAGTAGCTCTTAAAATTGGGAGCACTTTAAATTTTCAGCATTTTTCAAGTTCAAGTCCTTGTGTTTTGACCCTGGGTCTGTTTAACAAAGTGTTCTCGGTGTAACACAGTATGTGGGCCCTCTCGATGTCAATTCCATGTTTCTAGTTTAATTTTTAAACCTTTAATCTTATGTATCACAATAGTATATATTACATAGATAGGCCTTGAAATGGAAAACCTTTGAAATGGTGCAAATTAATGACGTATTAAGTATCACAATTTGAAGAAGGCAGTGAACACATCCTGAAAGAATAGAGGAAGAGGAAAGCAAGGAAGAAAAGCAGAGAGAGACAAAGAATCCTCAAGGGGAATAATAGGGCTTTGCAAGTACATTGCCAAATCACCAAGACTGACAGCAGAAAAGGTCAAGGCCATTTTAACATTACAGGAGACGAAGTCCAGTTTGCCTTTGAGAAATAATGCTGTTTTGACTAACTCAGAATTGTAGTAAAGATTTGGTGTTGGGGACAAAAGGGAATCACAGCAGGACTGAGGCCTGCTACCTCACTGTCTGACAGATTCTTGTGTTCTGGGCAGGAGGGAGTCAGGACCCTACTGGGCTGTCCCCAGAAATGTCAAAATACTCTCTAGGCATCCGAGCCTCTGGGGACTGGCAAGGCCTATTGTGCATTGAGGGCAAAACTTACATTAGGTACTCATTCATTACTGCCAACAGCTCAATTACAGGTCCCCCAGTGTGGGTGTTGCTGAAACTTCCTGGCCTCTCAGTGTTAAAGATGGACACACCATATTTATTTGTTTCAGTTTTTCAACAGACTTTGTGTTGCTGTACCATAATATTTTGTGGTTTGTTGTAACCACTGGCCGCTGATGGTAGAGAGCCTATTTACATCGAAGCATGCTGGATCGGTGCTGATTTGGGAAGGCATTTTTAGGGTAATCACATTCACAGTCATTTTCCCCTTTTATTCATTCGAAAAAAGCTGGCCTTTAGGATTTCTTGTGTAGGTTGCATACACCAAACATATCCTCTCACTGGGAAATTCTATCCTTCTTGCTGAGAAATTTCAGCATCAAATTATAGTCCTTACGTATAAGGAGGCGATTCCTGGATAGCATTTGAACAGGCAGGTGTGTGTTCTGTATGGGGCTGACCATGGGGGTGGGGTGAATAAGGAAACGGGGGCAGAGCAGTTGTGGGAGGAAGGCAGGAGCTGAGAAGAAAGGCGGTTATCATCCACTTCTGTCTCTCATTTCCTCCAGCCTCTCACATTTGGCGAGTAAGTGTGTAAGTAGAGAGCCTTCTGTGAAGGGAGTCCTTGGCTACTCATCGGCACCTGGAGAAGGAAGGGAGGATGTTACTGTGAGTGCGGTACCTACTGTGTGTCAGACACTTCCGCACACGGCCTGTGTCTTCTCCCTGAAATTCAGGTCCAATCAGAACCTCAGAATGGGGCTTTATTTGGAAATAGAACCCTTGCAGTTGTAATCGAGTGAAGATGAAGGTCCTACATTTGTAGACTGAGAAGCTGAGTCTTCTGCTTCACTTGAGGCACAGATATTTCCTGAACACCTGCGATGGGCCAAGTACTTGGGAAGTAATAGGTGGCTAAGCATGACCCTGGCCCCCAGGAAGCTCCCCGAGTGTGTATATGGAGTCGTGATCACTTCCTCTGTATTGCGGGGCGGGGATGGAGTTGGATTTTCCTCAGATGCCCTGTAACACTAGGCTGTTTGTCCTGGGCTGCCTTCGTTGGTTTATAGCTTCTTTGATCGCTTTTTTTTGGGGTGTCTCTTCTTGATTCAAAGAAGATTAACAGGAGAGAGGCCAGTCTGAGGAAATCTAGAAGATATGCCCCTCCCCCAGCTGCTCTCACCTGAGTCTTTCCTCATCCACAAAAGTTGAGGGGACGATAGCTCAGTTTTCCTTCGAGAGGGTGTTGGGATCTAGGAAGGTTTCTCAGGCTGGTGACCTTTGATGCAGATTTTGAGGAATTTCTCTAGTGGGAGAAGGGAGGGAGGCAGAGGGCTGAGGCATCCTTGGTGGGGAGGCATTTCAGACTGAGGAAGGGGTGGGGAGGAAAGGTACTGTGCTGGCTGGGGCTGGGCCTGGGGCTGTGTGCCTAGTACCACATAGCTGGGGTGTATGTTGTGTAGCTTTGTGGGGAGTGGAGGGAGAGGAGGAAGAAGGGGAGGTTGAGGCTGTGATGAGCAGTTTTTTTTCACTTTTCCTGTTTTTAACAGCTTTATTAACGTATAATTGACATAAACAGCATATATTTCAAATGTATACTTTGCTAAGTTTCGCTCCACGTGTACACTGTGAAAGCATTACCACAGTCAAGATAGTGAGGGAGTCTGTGAAGTCCTACCTTTTCTAATTACTTATCTGTGTAAGACTGAAGTTTCTTCATGCGCCTCAGCTATAACAACCTATCCCAGCAAATCGAATGCAGAAGCAAGTGTGAAAATCCAGCTGTCCTCTATTAAACCAGACATTAAAGAGATTTGCAAAAACACAAGTCATTTTTACCCTTGCCTACATTTTTGGTTGTTTTAAAAAATATGGTTGTTTTCAGTAAAATGTGGCTATTTTCAATAAAAATTGGTGTTTAGGCAACCATGTAATTATTTATATTAACATGTAGTAAATAGGTTTATAATGGCTAACTTTAAATGCATTAATACCTGAATATTTCACAAATGTTCAGTTTTAATTTCTTTTTTTCAGTTATTCATTCATTCATTCATTCATTCAAGTCATCTCTACACCCAACATGGAGCTTGAACTCACGATCCTGAGATCAAGAGTCATAACCTCTTCCCACTGAGCCAGCCAGGTGCCCCTCAGTTTTAATTTCTAGTGTGATAAATATTGACAGATATAACCCACATAAATACAAGGACTTCTCAGTTATCATTTGTTTTAAGAAATTGTCCTTTTTCCCCCCTTGCCACCTCTCAGCTATTTTTAAGAATCTGAGATCACAACATTTGAGGATTGTTGCTATGGAGGGCTTCAAATGCTATGCCAAGCTTCATGGAATTTATCTATCTATCTACCTACCTACCTACCTACCTACCTACCTAACTACCTAAGTGGTGAGGACATATTGAAGATCTTTCCAGCAGAGGAGTGACGGGCTCTGCCTTGGCTTTAGAAGGATGCCTCTGGCAGCGTAGAGATCGGGGAAGACCACAAGAGTCCAAGCATAGGAGAAAGAGCACCAGCCCAAGGGGCCTGGCCATGGGGGCTGGTGGGAAGTGCTCTGCCTTGAGGGGTAGTCAGGATAGAAGGTACAGTCCCAGGATGTTGTTCTCAGAGGACGTGGTAGTGAATTGGCTCCCTGGAAAGGAGAGGGTCTCAGGCAGTGGTTAAGAAGGAAGCAGCTTCTAATTTCCAGGGTTTCTGGCTAGACTGTGGCAGCTCTTCCAAACTAGGGGGCTTATTACTTGGGCGTGAATAATGTAGAATCAGCAGCCCAGATGACCAAATAAATACCCAAACATAAATGTGCTTAGAGACCCTGGCTCCATCCTCACAATCTGCATAGTAGGATTCTCAGGGCAAGGTGTCCCCCAGTGGCCTTTTAATCTCATGGGTTCCTTGTACTGTTCATCCAACTTTTCCAACTTAGAGGGGATGTAGTATTTGCATTGTTGAGTCCTAGCTTTGCCAATGTGTTGTTACATTATTTTTTTGAATGGTCTTAGATCACTCTCCAAATGCTCATTCTTCTTCCCATTAAAGAAAGACCTCCACTTGCCAGTATCTGTTTAGCTTTTCCTATATTATTGCATTTAATCCTCATAAAAACCTATGAGGGAGATATTCTTTTTATTCCATTGAACATAGGAGAAGGAACCCAAGGCTTGGAGTGGTACCACCACTTGCCCAGGTTCCCATGGCTTGAAAGTGGCCACGTTTGGCATTGAACTCTGGCAGAGCAGAGCAAAGTCCCTTTAGCCACTGCACTATCCCTGAAAGCCACAAATCACTTCTTCCCCCAGACAGTTAAGAGTTAGAGAGGTCTACTATTTAGTGGCGGATTTGGAGGAACTATGTACCTAATTAAAGTTTTCTTGGAGAGAGTACTTTGTTATTCTCTGGAAGTTTGCACCTTGTCTATTTTTATTGTGTGCAGTTCCATTTGTGATGTTGGTATGTGGTCGTGTTTTTATCTTTCCCTTTCTGCGAGCTGTCATTTTTATCAAGAGAACCTATAGCTGATTATCTGTGCCATTTTCTCACATGACAACTAAAATATTGACAATAAACATCTCAGCCATTGCATGCAGTTTAAGAAAAAAATGTGGTAAAACACATTTATCATAACTCCTTTTTTCTTGTGAAGAATGGGTGTTTACAGAACTGTTTTAGATCTCATGGAAGGAAGGTGGTGGCCTCGCTTAGCCTGTGGCACCTAGGTACAGCCTGTACCTTGAGCTCTTGAGCCCTGCAGTGTCTTCATTCGGAATCCATATGTCTGTCCCAGGATGCACTAGACCCATGACCTTACGTTTGCAGAAGTGAATATGGCTTGAGGTACATCATCAGGCACCTGCTTTCAGCAGCCAGCTAACATATCTTGACTGAGTACCTACTGTGTGCCAGTTAGCACCAGAGTACTGAATCAGATAGATGCGGTCTCTATCTTCATGGTTTATTAGGGGAAACAGAACATCGAAGAGCTAAACAGAAATATGTTAACAAGAGAAGTAGAGAAAGGCTGCAGAGAAGATGCACAAGACTGGGAAGGCTGCCCTAGTCTAGGGATTCGGGGAGGGCTTCCCCAAGAAAGAGACTTTTCAGCTGGGGTGGGAAGGCTGTGGCGGGGTCAGTCTCTGACGGGAAGGGAGGAGAGCACTGCGGGTGGAGGGATCCACAGATGAGCGCGCCCATCGGAGGCGGAAACAACAGCATGGTAGCGAACTGCAGGTCCAGCCGGGGTGGAGAAGGAGAGTGAATGGAGGGTGGCCCGTGATGGTGCTGGCTTTGCGCCTTTTTCTATGGCAGTGGGAAGTCGTTAAAGGAGTTTAGGTCTGGGGTAACATGATCCAGTTTGCATTTACATATTGTAAAAGTCAGTGCGGTTACTTTTCATTCCACAAATAATGAACGAGCATTTACTACGTTCCAGTGTTTGTCCTGGGTTCTGGGTGTAGGTCAGGGAGTAAAACTGAAAAAGTCCCGCCCTCACGGGATTTACGTGCGTGGTGGGGGAGGGACAGTAACGACAGGCGGGGATACTAACCACTATACTAACGAGGAGCCTAAGGAGGGACAGTAACGAAAGCAACAGGTACCTATAGAAAAGCATCGGGGGTCCAGGAGGGTGCCCTGGGGGAAAGGGTTCCTGTTTACATAGAGCCCTGATGGAGGAGCCCAGGCAGGAGGCGGCATTTCAGCAAAGGCCTCAAAGAAAATGAGAGACCAAAGCATGAGGGGAAAAGATTGTTCCAGGCAGGCGAGAGCAAGGTACAGAGGCCCTCAGGAGGGAAGATAATGGGCATGTTCAAGGCCCAGGGACAACTCCAGGGCAGTTGGCATGGAGTGAGCGAGGGAGAGTGGTGGGAGCTGAAATCCCTGAGATTGTAGGGACCCGGGTCATGGAAAGTCTTGTTGGCTGGGGTAAGAATTTCAGCATTCCCACTCAGGGAGAGGGGAGCCATTAGAGGAATGAGGTCAGCTGCGTGATGGTGTGACAAGGTCAGTCTGACTGCTGCCCACACCTTGTATTCCCTGGCTGCCCTGCTGTGGACAGAAGGAGATGACAACTTGAACCAGGGCTTTGTGTGTAGGATGTGAGGTCAGAATGACTTAGTACAGAAGGGGAGGAAGAGAGAAGCAGGGAGACCTGTGAGCAGGCTGCTGCTTGAGCGGAGGCCCTGGGGATGGAGCGGTGTGGACAGGTCTAAGAGAGTTAGAGCACAGAGATGACCCATAGGACTTGGTGATGGGTGGAATGCGGGGAGTAAGGGTAAGACTCCCAGGTTTCCGATTGGAGCAACTGGGTGGTGTCATTTACTGGAAACACTAGTCAGAGCAGTAAGTAAGGTGGGTGACTGATTCCACTTTGAACTGGGGTTAAGCTGGAGATACCTGTGAAACCTGAACAGGGAGAAAAAGAGTAGCTCATTGGATGGACAAGTCTGGGTTTCAGATGCATGGCACATGCTGGAAATGTAGATTTGGAGGTTGACGATGAAGGTGTAAAGGCCAAGTTAAGCCATGGATTATGGGTGACCACGTACAAGAGTAGAGTGTGTGGAGAAAAGGGCATGACCCAAGTTGAGGAACACTCTTTTAAATTTGGGAAGAGTAAAATCAGTAAGACAGATAGAAATGGAATACCCAAGGGAGTGGAAGGAAAATCAGAATGATGTCCTTCACAGAAGCCAAGTGTTTCAAGAAGGGCAGTTGCCTTACTCTGTTCTTCAGGCCTTTGTACACAGTGTTGTTAGTACCTGGGCTGCCCTTCTCATCCTGCTCTGCGTATTTCTCCCACTTTGTGCCCCCTTTTACCCCTTGTGCCTAGGAGCTAGTATAGTGCCTGGCATGAAGTTCTACTTCAGTGCTTGTTGAGAAAATGGATTAATGAATCTGTAATGGACCCACAATGATGACAGGTGACAGGTCTTACTACCTTTAAATTATCTTTTTCTTTAAGGTACATTTGAATCATTTTAAGATGAGCAGAACAAACACTTTCTCCCCCTTTCAGTCACCATTGTATAATTCTGGAAGCCTGACCATTCTTAGTACCTTTAATTGGCTGCCCTCCTTTGTGTAGTCTACTTTTCAACACTGTAAGGAATTTGACACTTTGTGTACTAAGCTCTTTTAAAAAATATGCTAACATTTTGTTGTATTTTGAGTGACCTGACCATTCTCAAGTGTCTCTGGATACAAGCGAGGGCACATAACTCATGCCTATTTTTGTGGATTCCCAGGTGTTTCTTACAGTTCTTTGTAGACAGTGAGGTGTTCAGTAAATCTTTGCCTGACTCGCAGGGTAGAATGGTGACCCATCCTATTAGTGACACCTAATAGGTGACCCTATTAGTAACAAAACTGATTTCGTATGAGAAAGCTCAAGGGTTGGAATCAGAAGACCTGGGTCAGAGTCCACACTGCCTCATGCCAACTGTGATCTGGACAAGTCGCTTGACACCCTTGAACCTCAGTTTCCTCTAATCAGAAGCAAGGGACTTATACCTCACCCACGAGGTTGCCAGGAGGATCAGATGAGGTTGTGCAGGCAAAAAAATGCTTTGTAACCTGGAACTTGGTCCCTGCATGGAAGGGATCCTTATTATTGAAATCCCAGCCAGAGCATTCTGAGGCCTGGGGAGACAGAAGCCTTACCCAACCTGTGCCCTTGTTTCCCCTGCAGGGTAGTCTCTAAGATGTGACAGTATGGACTTCTGGTCGCTGCTTCAGTCTCCTGTGCACTTTGGTCTGTATGAGGGGAGCTGTTCTTGCGGAAAAGGCTGATGGGCTATGGGACACAGACCTTCTCTTTGGGCCCAGGGTGGACCTGCCATGACCACATTATTTTTGTCCTTGGTGCAGAAATAGCCCCTGGGTTGGGGGAGAGGGACAGATTGGCTAGATCCTGCTTCTTTAGCTGGCTTTCCCTACTTCCACACTAGCTTCTCTAAGGCAGTGAGTGAGGTGGGAAGTGACTTGGGTTTTGTAGTTGCGTAGAAGTGGGTATGAATCCCAGCTTCACGACTTACTGGGTGTTTGGGCTTGAGAAAGCTACTTAAACCCTCTAAGCCTGTTTGCTCCTCTGCAACGTGGAGTTAATACGACTCCCTACCTCACGGAGCTCTTATGAGGAATAAAAGACATGATGCATGTAACGTGCTTAACACAGTGCGCCTGGGCACCCAGTGAGCGCTTAATAAACAGTGGTTGTCATTGTTAACTATTGGTGATCTCGATTCCAGTGGGTCCTTTCAACTTTGCATCGGGAAGGGACAGTCCCTAGAGTCAATCTTGGGAGAGGAGAGCAAGGGAACATCCGCTGTTGAACCCTTACTCCTTGCTCTATGACATAGTCTTCAAGGACAGTGACTAGAACTTGTTCATCTCTGTATTCCCAAGGCCCAGGGTGGTATGCTGGCCAAAGCAGGTACTGAATAGAGGACAGAGAACTTGAACTTAAACTGGATACATAAAGGTTGCAGTGTGGAACCTACAATCATCACAGTGATTTGAAAGCTTTTCCCTGAACATCCATGACACCCAGCTCATTAGATGAGTCAGTGCACAGGCTCAAAGTCAGCTCCATCATTGGGTAAGAGGGTCGACACAATCAGAATGTTTTTGTGAGGAAGTTGGCAAAGATGAATGGATATTCCCGAAGTAGGACCTGAGGACCCAGATGCTTTGGCTACTTCCAGCTCCCCATCCCTGGGCCAGGTCCTAAGTGGACCCCTTTGGTGGGCTTGTGTCTGCTTAGCCTGAAAGGCACAGCTGTGCATTTGGCGTGTGCCCGAGTTCCATGTGATGGTGCGGGGTATAACTTAGCCATCGCCCTGCTAAGTGGCGGCCTCAGGAGAGTGGCTGCCAACCAGAAGGGGACCCAGCAACTTCCACATCAGGCACCACATGAATGCCTCTTGAGAACTCTTGGAAATTTCTTTGGTATCTGTCCTGCAAGTTGAGTAGCTTCTGTGGGTGTGTATGTTTGTCTAACCATGTGGTTTCTGTTACCCTACTCCACTTGTGAGCTGCTTGTGTAATCTGCACTGGGTAGGCCATTGTGGGAAAGCACAGAATGCATGAGGTCAGGATCAGGCAGCCAGAAGTTCAGATCCTAGTCTGCCATTTTATTGGACATGTTTAACTTCTCAGCCAGTTTCTTATTGACAGAACAGTAACACAGATACTGTGGAGTGATTGTGAAAGTCACGGGGTTACCAAGGTAAATTGACTACTTAAATGTCTGACATTTATTTATTCTTCCTGCACTTACTGAATGCCTCCTGTGGGCCAGGCTCAGTGTGATGCCGAGAGGAGTTAACATAGCAGGCCTGACGGCTGTCCTTCAAAAGCCTGCTTACAAGGTGGGTCCTTGGCTGGCATCTGGGAATTTGGATTTCAGGAAGGTTCCCACCACTCACTAAGTGACAGGAAGGGTCACTGTGCCTAAACTGTACAAACAATCTGGATTATGCTGAATTTGGGGAATCTGAAATTCTGATAGGTGCTTGGCAGTATCTACATTACCCTCCCCAAAGAAAAACATTGGACATTTAGTTGAGTGAGCTTCCCTGGTACACAACATTTCACTTGACTAGTCACAGCTTGTGGCTGTAGGAATTAAGCATGTTTAGTGTGACTGCCCTGGTAGCAGACTCTTGGAAGCGTGCATCTGGTTTCGCCCCTGGACTTCACCCCATGTGCTTTTTCACCCTTTGCTGATTTTGCTTTGTGTCCTTTTGTTGCAATAAATTACAGCCGTGAGTGCAACAATCTGTGGAGTCCTGTGAATCCTCCTAGCAGATCGTTGAACTTGGGGGGCAGTCTTGGGGACCTCTGGCACATTGATATAGATATAAATGTAAGGCATATTCTTTGCCCTCAGAAAACTCACACTTTTAGACAGAAAGACCATCACGTAAGTTTTTAATGACAATGTAGTGAGTGAGGTTAGTGCAGGGGCTGTGGGAGCCCTGAGGAGGGGCACTGACTCTGGCCCCAGGGGGGCTGGACAGCTTCGTGGAAGCGTTAACAATTTGACTTGAATCTTGAAGGGCAATTAGAAGTTAGTTATGTGAAGCAGGAGAAAAAGACATTATACACCTGTAAAGTCTAACATGCTCTTCTAAATCATTTTAGATTTGATTCATTCCTTTCTGTAATGGAATTTAATGGCACTAGGCTCACTCATTCAACAAACCTGGGTTGAGGACTGTCTTAGACCACTGCATATTAGGGTTGAAATGGTGGGTTTTGAGGAGATCATGATGCAAGGTGATACACACAATGATGAGAACGCTGAAGCTAGCCTGGGAGTAGGGAGTCAGGTAAAGCATTCTTTGAGAGGCAGCGTCAAGATGGAGGGAGAGGTAAGTTTCAACCGAGACAAGAGAAAGGCATTCCAGGAAGAGGAAACAGAATGTGCAAAGTCCCAATGGCAAGACAGACCATGATGTCTTCTGAGAACAGCAAGTTCAGTGTAATCTGGAGAGGGGCATGTGAAGGGGTGGTAGGCAGGAGCTGTATTTTACAGGTAGTAAGGTCAAATGTAAGGAAACAGGTGAAAAGATGAAGTGAGCTGTATTGAGGAATGGGAGAGAAACTGGAGCAGGACATATGGAAGAGTCGTTGGCCAGGGTGAAGACATAAGTAAGGTTGGACAGCACAAATATGTAGTAGCACCATTCCATATGGTTCCATGACACGTGTTCTGCCATGTGGATCTGGAGTTGGGGGTTTTCCAGGTGGGAGGAATGCAAGGAAAAGGAAGCACAGAAGTTAAGGATGTTGCCAAAAGAGCAAAGTCAGGGATTCCAGTATCTAAGATGGAAGCAAGAGTGGCCTAAGGACTCCATGGAGCCTTCATTGTCTTCGGACTTCTCTACTTTCTAAGTGTTGAAGTGTGAGTCAGAGGTTGAGAAAACTGGTGACCAGAAAATGGGCTCTTTAGAGTTGAACTGTTCCAGGCAAGGACAAATTCCAGAGGTCAACATGGATAGATGGAAATGACCTCTGGAGATGAGCAGAGCAAGGAACTGAGAGGCCAACTGACTGAGAGGTTGGACATGTTATCCACAGGCACACTGAAGTCATTTTGAGTACAGGTGGGACTTACAGTGGAGTGGGAGCCTGGGAGCCCCCAGCGAATGTGAGGGAGTGCTCATGAGGTTGGAGGTGACAGTGATGAGGAGCGGGAGAGGGGGCACTGTAACTACATGGTTGTGAACCTCCAAGGAGAAGGGACATGTTTCTTAGAGTATGAGGTTCTCTTCTTCCTCTGCTCTCTAAAGCTCAGCTTGACCTGGGGCAAGTCTCTGCTTTTGGTCCTAAGAAATGGACATCCTTTGGAGTCTGTAGAACAGTCACTACCTGCCCCTATATCCTCTGTTTGTTTTGCCCCAGCTTCCTGGTGAGGAACATTTTTTCTTAGGGTCCTGCAAGAACTTTCCCTTGCTTGACTTCACTGGGCCTCCTGCTGGGGCATTTGTATTCCCTTGGGGAACTTTGGAAAACTGCTCTTGTTATTCACCAGTAGTGTTTCTCAAAGTGTATTCCATGAAAATACTAGTGCTTCAACATGGTTAACAATGACAGGTTCCATGGTCAAATATTGGGAGTCCTATATCCCTTTTTAAGAAATTCATAATCTTGGGGCGCCTGGGTGGCTCAGTGGGTTAAGCCTCTGCCTTCGGCTCAGGTCATGATCTCAGGGTCCTGGGATCGAGCCCCGCATTGGGCTCCCTGCTCAGCAGGGAATCTACTTCCTCCTCTCTTTCTGCCTGCCTCTCTGCCTATTTGTGATCTCTCTCTTTCTCTCTGTCAAATAAATAAATAAATAAATAAATAAATAAATAAATAAATAAAATCTTAAAAAAAAAAAGAAATTCTTAATCTCACAAACGTGATCCTCAGGGGCCATGCACCCAAATGTTTATAGCAGCAATGTCCACAGTAGCCAAACTATGGAAAGAACCTAGATGTCCATCAACAGATGAATGGATAAAGAAGATGTGGGGGGGGTGTGTTTGTGTGTGTGTGTGTGTGTGTGTATATAATGGCAAGATTTCATTAATTTTGATGGCTACATAGTATTCCATTGTGTGTGTGTATACATACATATATATATACATATATATATGCACACACATACACGCACAAAATGGAATACATGTATATATATATATACACACACACATACCCACACACAAAATGGAATACTATGCATACACACACACACACACACACACACACACACACACAAAATGGAATACTATGCAGCCATCGAAATTAATGAAATCTTGCCATTTGCAATGATGTGAATGGAACTAGAGGGTATTATGCTAAGTGAAGTAAGTCAATCAGAGAAAGACACTTATCATATGATCTCTCTGATATGAGGAATTTGAGGGGCAGGGTGGGGGGTCGTGGGGGGTAGGGAGGGAAAAAATGAAACAAGGTGGGATGGGGAAGGGGAGAAACCATAAGAGACTCCTAATCTCACAAAACAAACAGGGTTACTGGGGGGTGGGAGGGTAGGGATAGGGTGGATGGGTTATGGACATTGGGGAGGATATGTGCTATGGTGAGTGCTGTGAAAGGTGTAAGCCTGATGATTCACAGACCTGTACCCCTGGGGCAAATAATAAAAAAAATTTTAAAAAGAAATTCATAATCTCCATTAGTACATAAAGACCCTATGA
>LNAC01000643.1:347489-439250 GCA_002007465.1 Ailurus styani | reverse complement strand
TAAATAACATCTTCTGAGAGAAGTGCAGAACCCAATAACCCAGACTTTTTACTAAGCAAAACAAACATAAATATGAACAAATCAAAATACTGTGGGATGTTGCCACAATGGTGCTTAGAGGGAGAGCCATCATTCTAGGTGTTTATGTTGCTAAGAAAGGAAAGGCAAAACATAATTTTTTAAGCTTGCATGTAGATATTTTTGAATAGGAGCGATGTCAGAAGCCAGGAAGAGTGGGCAGAAATAATAAACCTAAAAGGAGAAATAAACTGGAGAAAAAGCTGATAAACGCTATAGCTGGTTTTTGAAAAAATGAACAGTGGTTTTATCACAAATTCATTAAAAGAGAAATCACAAATTCATTAAATTAGAGATGAGACAGGAGATCTGACAACAAATGTAAAAGATTTAGAAATCTGCAGATAAACAGTACTCTTTACTGTATGCTAATATAGCAGATAAATCAGACCGGGAATGAATGACACCTCACAAAATTACAAAATATAAAAGCTCATGCAAGATTAACCAGAAAACATGACCAGACCAATTACAGAGAGAGAAACACGAAGTTATTAAAGTCTTACAGTGAAACTCACACAAACCATTAAATACATTAAAAGAAAGATCCCAAGTTTTGAAAGCCATGGTATGTTTCAACCACCTACTATGGACTAGATCATTTTACACACACACATGCACACACACACACACACACGTGCACACGTGCATCTATAGGTTCTGATCCATACAGTGATTATATATGGGAGCTATTAGTAACACCAGTTTACAGCTTATATACTAGGCTTTGAAAAGTTAGATGACTTGCCTGAGTCATAAGAGTTAGGATTTGAACTGAGATCTATCTGGCTGAAAAGCTTATAATGTTTGCCTATACTGTACTCTACACAAGTATGAAAAAATCCTGTCTCCTCTAAATTGTTTTAAAAGTTGAATTGATGCTGGTTTACTCAATTCCCAATTTACTTTTTGAGGAAATATGATTTCAACCCCCAAATTGGTAGAAAGTACCCAAAAAAAAAAGGAAATTATAGGCCAACTTTACTTATAGATATTCATTATTTATTAACAATTATAAACAGAAAATAATTCCACTTAAAAATTTATCTCTGATCAAGGGATATTTAATCCAGGGGCACAAGAGAAGCTGATAAAATTATTATGACAGTTCATCATATTAATATGAAAAAACTGTTAATGTGATATCTCAATAGTTGTTGAAAAGGCCTCTAATAAATGGAATAACTGTTCCTGGACAGTGTACTTAGCAACCAAACCCACAAAAGAGTCTGATTTTCATATATTTAAATATGAAATCTAACACTATCTTCCATAGGGAAGAGAGTTCCATATAAATATGAAAAATAACAACTGATAAAGTTAGGACTCTTTCATTTTTTTAAACACTGTACTGAAATATAAGGCATACTCATTGGTAAGGAAAAAGAAATTAGATGAACACCATCAGCAAAGAAAGCCATACTTTTCTTCAGTAGGCCTGGAACTTATTGTATACAAGGCTCTGTGATAGATACTAGGGCGAACACCCCAGAAAAACTGCACTTCTAGAACATACAAGGTCATCATATACTAGTTGGTATAAATGAGGTTAACAAACATCTTGCAATCAAGGCAAATTAACACAAATTTTTATCATGTTTCTGGTTGCAAACAACTGAAGAATATAATGAATAGAATTCATTTGCAATGGAGTAAAATATGTTAAATACTTGGACATTAATTGAATTTGGGACATGGGATTCATTTAAGTAAAAACTATGTAATCCTAAAGGGAAGAATAGAAGGCACTAAATAAATGAACGGAGAGTTACCTTGCTCCAGTTAGAAAGACAAAACATGGGAAAGATGATCATATTCTCTGACTTAATGTAGATGTGAGTACATTAAAGACCTGGTGGGATACTTCATGAGATGTGACAAATTGCTAGCAAAATTCATCTAGAAATATAAGCAGGAAGAAATACTAGACAGTTATTTGAAATTATACTGTGATGTACTTTTTGATCTTTAGTCTTTCTTTCCATATCCATCCTGTTCCCAGCACCGTGCCTGACTCAAGGTCCTCCATAAATATCAGTTAAAGGAAGAGGGGGAGGGATTCTTATTGTATACGGGCTTTGAAAATGAGGGAGGGATTGACTAGTGGCTCTGACTCCAAGGTGTCAGAGGGCTGATGAGATGGAGCATTAGTGACTTGGCCTCATCTTTAAGCAAGCAAACAAGAGTGGTCATAATCAGAAAAGAGAAGGAGGATTTCTTACATCTGAAGAGAGGAGGGGCCAGACTCAAAGCAGAAAGCAGACTGGTTTTCTGACATCTATCTCTGGTGTGAAATCATCTTTCTCAAAAGCCCCTAATGAACACGATCTATACTTCTTCAACAGTTTACTTGTTCCATGAAGAGCCCAAAGCAGGCCATGTTAACTCTTATACAGGCATGCCTCCCCCTACAACTTCTCTGGGGGTGGGGTTTAGGCCTTCCTCTCTTTTTTTCTCCATCACATCAATTATGAATTTGGGCCGGTTCTCAAAATCACCAGAGCCCTAAAAGAGACAGATATCTCTGACCTTGGTGATTGAGATTCGGTAGGTTTGGGGGTATAATATGTATATGATGAATGTATTGCATTATATATTATACTACATTGTGTGTATGCGTGTGTGTGTGTGTGTGTGTGTGTGTGTGTGTATAAAATATAATATATCCCAGATAATTTTGCTGAAGAACCAGGTTTGGGAAGACTGGTTCCATAGCACCGGATAGAGTATCTCCATAGGGGAGGCACATTGATTGAAGGAGGGGATTAAATTAGGTACAGTGTTCACAGTGATTATATAGTGTTGCTGTGCCCATGTGGATGATCCAAGTGCTAGAATATACCTCAGAGGCTAGTCAACACTTCTGGTGGGATGGTCTGACCAGTGTTTTCCTTACTATGACTAACAATTACAGAGCATTTGCTAATTTCTGTGGTCCCACTATACCCCTGCCCCCCCCACTGACTGACTAGCACAATGTCTCGCACGCAGTAGACACTCAACGACTTAGTGAACAGAAGTAATATTTTTTTATTAATTCCCACGATGACCCTTTGAGATGGGTGCTCTTCTTCTCATTTCATAGATGAGGAAGTTGAAGGAGGCTGATGTGTTCATGGTCACATAGCTTGTGAGCAGTAGAGCTACAGTTCTCCCTCATGTCTTTGCCATTCCACAGCCCAGGCCCTTCCAAGTCATGCCACACAGCAAAAGGAGCCTTTTCTGGCCACAGACTAGGCAGCAGCCAGGCCAGGAAGGACACGGTTGCAGACGACACGGGCCCCAGGCATGACGCACCTCAGGCGCTGAGAACAATGAGCAGCAAGGCCTTGGGGAAAATTTAGAGTATGGTATCTGTAGATACCGCCGTGGGTGTGGTGACTGGAAGTTGGGGCAGTATATATTGATTGGGAGTCCTAGTCAGGACTCAGAACGTGCACTGCAAGCCTTCAGAGATGGGGAAAGAATAAGACAGGAGCCCAGATCCGGAGGAGCCGGGAACACTGCTGGCCCTGGATGCAGAGGAACGAAACAAGAAACAGGTGACTGGATTTGAGGGACAAGGCGGGGTCTCACTCTAAGGAACAAGGCATAAGTCTGGCAATGAGAACTAGAGCCCAGGGCCAGTCCTAAGGGTGGTGCTGAGGCTGAGCGGTGTTTTCTGACTGAGAAGAGGCTGGGACCCGGATGAAGACAGTGCAGTGCCTGGGAGTCCAGGCTGAGGAGCTATTTAGAGGTAGAGAGAGAGGTGGCCTTGGGCCAGAGGGCCAAGAAGCACCTTCAAAGCAGGGGGGTGCTCCTCAGGTGACCTCTAGTCCCAGACCAAAGTGAAGAGCAATGGCAGGACTGGCAACCTTTTTAAGATGGTGGGACACGGTTTTGACTCCTCCTGATATGCTGGGGGTCCATGGGGATATGATTATGCTGGTCTTGGGGGAGGTGGCTACTGTTGGCTTATTTGCCCCTGAAAGGTGGTCCTATATCTTGAAGTTACCAGCTCCTGCTCGAGCACAGCTTCCCAAGGATATGCTGAAGAAAGGAGTTAAGGTGTGTTCGACATGTTGTTCTGCTTAGCCCTCGTAACGGCCAGGAGTGTGGTGGCTAGTGGCCTCAGCTGTTTGCCCCAGCGCACCGTGTATTCCATGTATTCTGTGTAGATGCCACAACACGAAAAAGTTGGGGAAACATCCCTGGAGCCCCATTCCTTCTTGGGCTTTTCTTCAGCACTGACAGTCATGTCCACTTCCCTCTGTCCAGCACCAAAGTGGTGCCATTCAAACTTCATCTTGCCCCAGACCCTGGAGGGACAACACTCCTCCAGTGGGCCAAGGGGTTTCACCATAGCTCTGAATCTCAAGAGAGGAAGGCCATGTTCCAGATCTCTCCAGACCTGGATATGGTTTGAAAAAGCCCCTCAGATGACTCTGAAATGTCTTTCTGGGAGAGGGGCCATGTTCCTATCATTTGAGAGTTACTACTTCCCAGACTGAAGAGCATTTTCACTCCTACGGTCTCCTCGATTCCTCTGATCTGGTAGCATTACTGTCTCGAAATCATAGGTAAGGAAGCTGAGGCCTGAGCTGCCCAGTGTTCTCACAGTTAGAAAGTAGGGGAGCCAGGGTCTTCTGACTCCAAGTCCAGTGCTTTTTTTCTGCGGCACTGTTCCCTATCCCTGATATTAAGAGAAGAAAATGTCAAGGTCAAAAATCAGGCTCGTGGACATGCTATACCTCGAGGAGGTAGTACTCAAGACATAGTGGGTGTGGCACAACTGGTGGGGGATTGGCCAAAACAGGGAGTGAAGGAGGTAAGCCCTTTGGAGAGGCAAGAGACCCAGCAGCCTGCTATGTGGCTCAGCCAACAGACCCGTAGGCAAGCTGTGCTCAGGGCTCCAAAGAAGCTTCTAGGGCGGTAGGCCTGGTAGATGAACCTTCTCTGCAAGTAGCAGGGGAAGCTTGGACTCTTGCTCTTGTCTCTTTATCTACCCTTGGTTGTTGGAGAATAGCTTCAAGTGGTCGTTACTCTCGCTGATGGGCCATGACCTTGACTTCAACGAGTGCCAGGCAATTGTTGACTAGTGGCTGGTGGAGGGTGGTGTGAAGTTACAAATACAACACAGCCAAGTCTGTTCATTCCATCAGGATTTACTTAGTGCCATTTCTGGGTCAAGCCCTGTGTGCTGGGTGTTCAGGGTCCATAGATGAATGAGCCACAGTCCCCGCCCTCAAGGAGGTCACTGTCTTGGATAATTCCAATCCAGTATGATTAGTGCTTCACAGGGGGCACGAACTGAGTGCAGAGTGGGAGTGGGGTACATATAAGAGGAGGGCTCACATTTCCTTGTAGGGATGGTGGAGTGAAAGGTCTAGAAAAGTTTCCTGGAGAAGAGGACTCTTGAGCTGAATTTTAACAGATGAATAGGATTTATTGAAGTAGGAGAAAGGGGAGGGCATTCGAGGGCAGGGATCTGCAAACTTTTCTGTAAGGGGCCAGATACTAAATATTTTAGGCTTTGGGGGCCATAAAGGGTCTGTCCCAACTATTCAGCTCTGCTTTGTAGTGCAAAAACTGCCATAGGCGGTAGGTATGCCAATGAACTTGGGCTGTGTTCCAGCCATATAAGGTATAGGTGTGCTTAGTGTCCCCAGTTGACATGTGAGCAAATGGAGGCTCAGAGGGACGCAGTGACTTGTTCAAGACCAACCGGTTGCTTGTCTGTTAAGCACTTTACCTTTGCAGCTGAGAGATCCTAGGCACTAGCAGCGGGGGCCAGAGGGACATGTGAGATAAGCAGGTGAGTGAGTTGGAGGAGGCGGCCATGGACAGCACCATAGCAGCCAGGACTGGTCCTAGCACTTGGACCTACTGTTACTCTCTACCCTTGTCCTTTCCACCGACTGGACTTCCCCTGTCCAAGGTTGTGGCTCTGTAGTGGGCCCATCAAGCCCACAGCTTCATTCAGGTTCCTTCCCTGAATGTAGGACCTGGTTCTGACTGAGTGCCCAGCCCCCACTTGCTCCATTGATTTACTTAGGATTCAGTGAGGGGCTATGGGTCGTTTGAAGTGCTGTTTGTAATATAAGTGGAATCAAAATCTCTTGCTCTTTCCATTTGTTTTAATTGATGCAGCTTACTGCTCGTAAAAACTAAGACATTCAACTCTGTGGAACTGCATCATAAACATAGGATCTCTTCCAGATTATATTGGAGTTTCCCCGAAGGGAAAAAATAGTTTTCATTCTTAACTAATTATTTTTTAAATGAATGGCAGGTGGAACACTACAAAATCCATAATTTTGCAAGCTGAAAATAGAACCGAACATCGTTTTCTTGCCAAAAAAAAAAAAATTACTAGTGTTAGTGACAACAGTTTTTTTTTCTGGATCAGATTGAAGACATTTATGAAATAATCACTTTTAAATATGAATATTCCCATAGGGAGGCTGTTTCTAAGGAGACTTAAAAATACCCCTGAAGTCAAATGTGTGGCAATTTCTATTTCTGTGACTTCCCCTACCTCGCTCCCATCTTGGATTTCAACTGGTTGGATTCTTGTGCCATGTCATGACCATTTAGGCTTTGTGATTTTGAAAAAAAGCTAAAAGCCCCCCCCCCCGGCTCATGGATAGAAGCATGAAATAGATTATGTGGTTTTGGTCATTGAACTCCTGTTTTGGAGCCTGAAGATGGGTCACCATTCATGCAGCTGGAGCGGGACTCAGCAGTTGCACCCTCTCCCCAGAGAGTTTATTTGGAAGCCCAGGCTGCCTGTGTTCATCCTCAACTCACTCTTGCCCACCCTCTGCCCCCATCCCTGTTCACTCCTGTGTACCATTTGTCTTGTCCCACTTGATAGTGGCAATGACAGCAAAACAGTGAGTGTTTAATGAGCAGCGAGTCTGGGCCAGATACCATACAGACAAGCTTTTGGTCGAGCCTCAAGAAAACCCTGTGAGAGTCTTGCTGTCATCCCCATTTTCCAGATGGGAAAACCGAGACTCCAAGAGAGGAGGGGAACTGGCCAGGGTGGGTGGGAGCCGCAGGGTTCTGATTTGACTCCAGAAATTTTGTCAGCTTTGGAGCAGTGATGTTTTCATTTCAGTGGTCAGCCCACTTGTGCCACGAAGTGTCTGTGCTTCGTTGTAGGCTCTGCACTGCAAGTCACACATGATCTAGACCTCTTGAGTGGCATGTGAGGGTGGACAGTCTCAATATCAAGGCCTGTGTGGGTACTGGAGGCACTGAGTGATGTTTTATCCTGGGGAAGAGAAAACTCGGAGGGAAGTAATACCTTGGCTCCCATCTGATGGACTTTAAATGAAGAGATTTGTTTTTTTAAAAATTTTTAATTTTTCTTTAAATATTTATTTTAGAGAGAGAGAGAGTATGTGTGCATGAGCAGGGGGAGGGGCAGAAGGAGAAAGTGAGGGGAAGCCGACTCCCCTCTGAGTGGGGAGCCTAACATGGGGCTCCATCCCATGATCCTGAGATCATGACCTGAGTCAAAAACCAAGAGTCAGATGCTTAACTGACTGAGCCACCCAGGCGCCCCACAGTGAAAAGATTTCTATATTCCTTTATACACTGTTTGAATTGTCTCCTATTTGCCCCATTGGTGAGGGAGAGATTTGTGTGACAGACTACAGTTTATTAGTCACAGGTACAGCCACACAGAGTGAGCAGCTAGGGACTGTGGGACATGGGTTTTGCAGTATCAAGAGTGAAGGGTGCCCTGACTTTCTGGGAAGATGTGATTGGCTTGTTTGAATGATTCCATAGGCTGGGAGGGAGGTGAAACTCATTATTCACACATAAGACAAGAAGGATCTGATGCTGTGTGGTAATAAATGTCTTGAAGGCAAAAGAAAAGAAGGGGCTAGTGACTAGGGTGCTGTTTTCACTGGGAAAGACCTCCCCAGGGAGGTGACATTTCAGCTCAGGCCTATATGTAGTAGGCGAGCATCTGAATAACTGCGGAAGAGCCTGTTTGCCAATTGAAGAGTGGGAATAAAGGGTGTGTGCTCCGGGTCTGCTTGCTGTACTTGAGGACCAGCAAAGGGGGCCATCGTGCGGAGAACAGAGGGGACAGTAGCGGGAGAGGTGGCTTAGGGCCTGATCATGTAGGGCCTTGTAAGCCATGATAAGGGCATCAGCATTTTAAAACAAAATTGTGATCTCAAGCCTTAAGAGGATTTTGAGCAAGGAGGTGAAATGATGTGATTTCTTTTGAAAAGACCCGTGGCTGCTGTTTTGCGAGTAAACCTTAGGAAGGCAGGCGTGGGAGTAAGATGTTCCCCTATTCCAGGTGAAAGCTGAAGGGGACTTGGATTTCGGGAGAGGTGGTGGTAAGTGATTGGTTTAGGGCAGTGGTTCTCATCTGGGCCGAGACAGTTTGGGTGGGAGTCCCAAAGAATTCCAATGTGAGAGGCGCCTGGGTGGCTCAGTTGTTAGGCGTCTGCCTTCAGCTCAGGTCATGATCCCAGGGTCCTGGGATCGAGCCGCAGATTGGGCTCCCTGCTCGGCGGGAAGCCTGCTTCTCTCCCTCCCACTCCGCCTTGCCTGTGTTCCCTCTCTTGCTGGGTCTCTGTCAAATAAATAGACCTTTAAAAAAATATAAAGAGTTCCTATATGAATGTGTGAATTTGGAGAAGGCTATTATTTATCTAAACGGTCTTTAGAGGGGCCCAAGGAGGGGTCGCAAAGAGGAAGAATGGGAATCTAGAGAGTCCTGGTCATGGTAGCCCCATTCCCAAGGGTCTCAAATGTCCCTGAGAATTGCCTGTTGGCTCTGGCTCCGTGGAGATCATTGACAATCATGACAGACGTGGTGCCCGTGGAGTGGTAGAGATGAAAATATGCTTGGAACAGGTTCTTGAATCAAAATTGGCCTTCCTGTGATTTCTACCCAGCAGCCCAACTTTGGTGTGGCTTTGGGAGGTCACAGAGAAGCTTGCTTACAGATAGGCTGTGGACTCCTCCCACCAACTCTACACGGTCCTTGCTATCTTATGTTACAGAGAAGGGGACTGAGGCCTTGTATTAACCGTGCCTTTGATTTCTTGTGTCTTGGGACTTGGACATCTTGGGGCCTTGCTGACCTCGGTGGGAGGGACCGCTATTCCCGGGGTCACCCCTTCCTCGAGATGGTAAACAAGTTGCCTTCCGATGCGCCTTGCTTAGGCAAACCAAGTGAGTCCCGAGCTCATCCCGCCAGCCACCTCCCTTCTGGGGCTTGCACACTCTGAAGATGAGTCACCTGTCCTGAGGACCACGGGGCCGGGTACCAGACAGCCATGGGAGCCTTGCTGCTCCGGGGCCCGCTGAAATGATTAGAGGTAGCCCTTCCTAAGTCTGATTACCTCGCATCCCCTGTTCTTCCCGAGGAGAGCACTGTAGGGGCTCTTGCTCACATTTCCTTACTGTCTCTGCCTCCCGGCTGGCCCCAGGGCTTCCCCGCATGGCCCTGCCAGCATGCCTCGTGCTTCTAAGGGAGTGTGAGTCCTCGACTAAACTTCTTCCTTCATGACGGTCACTTCCGTGTCTGCGTGTCTTACCACGCTTGCTTGAAACAGATCCTAGGGAGCCTTCAAGCCGGCCTAGAGTGGACACTGCCTTGCTTACGAACACACAGGTAGTGCCAGAGTCATTTCCAGTCCAGGCCTCCCAAAATACAGACGCCTGCTCTTTCTCCTTTCACAAACAGTGCAGAGGTGTTGGTCTCAAGAAAACACCCCAAACCATTAAAAATCGCGTCCCGTCTTTTCATGGAGGACGAACATTGGTAACTCCTTCTATGGCAGGCCGTATGGATGAGGAATAGAAGGAAAATGCAGTAAGTTACAGTGATGTCAGTATTGTAACATCAGAAGCCCGTAGGGGAAATAAAAACAACAATAAATGATTATATGCTTCTCCCCATACCACGCGCTACTATGAGATGGTCCTGTGCCTACGGAGTCATCCTTACTTGTCAGCAGAGTGCCACCTGAAATTATTAGTGAGTAAGATTATAATTGTACGTTTGTGGTTTAAAAATGAATAATACGCTTGTCATTTTCCTGCCTCCTCTGCCTTCATTAGTCATCTGTACTTCAGTAGTGAACCTGGCTGTCAGCTTGGGCCTGACTTCAATCTGGGACTGGGGAGGCAGGGGCTTTGGGCCTTCTGCTGTCTTGCAGCCCACTGGGGCCTGGAGGCCTGGGAGGCCTGGGCTCTGTGGCTGTCCTTGGGGCATAGTCAGAGGTAACTGAGGTCAGGACTCTCTGGTGGGGAACCTCCTAGAGCCACAGTGGCTCGAAAACCATAAATACTCTTTCGTTGGCTGGAACCCACTGTGTGTGGGGACTGTTTATTAGGGGATATAGCTGGGGAGACCCAAGAGGACTCATTAGGGCTCATTAGGGTTAGGGCTTTGCTTGGTGCTTAAGAGCATGGACTCTGAAGCTAGAGTGCTTCAATTTCGATCCAAGATCCTCTTCTTATTGGCTGTGTGACCTCAGGGAAGTTACTTAACATCTCTGATCCTCAATGTCCTGATCTATAAGCATAGTGATGATGGTCCCTGCCTCATAGGGCTATTGTGTAGATTAGCAGAGTTAGTACACAGGAGGTAAATACAGCAATCCGGGAGACTGGGACCTAGACTGCCTAAGTTCAAATCCTCACTTGACCACTTAACTAGAAGATGGGGACTATAAGAGCGCACTATCAGATGGCTTAAGTAAAGTGAAGATGTTGTGTACTAATTACTACTCATTCTCAATGGTTGAAGAGAGTGCAAGGAGCAACTCCTTGTTAGCAGGTGGAGTTCCAGCTGCTGCTGTGAATGGTAGGTGAGGACATGGGTGCTCGGGTACAAGAGCTTTGGGTCCTAGCAAAGGCTGAGGAGAGAGAAGCTCCCCAGGAATTCTAGTGGCGAGGAGCAGACCAGTTTGGATCCCCTTAGCAGCTTCCTTTAGGGAGACATGGGGCCTAAGCTAGGCAGTGAAGGGCATTGGAAGCCAAGGTAAAGAGTTTGGTTTTTAGTTTGCTGGCAGTAGAAGCTGTAAATCATTGAATAGGGGGTATGTTGGGGATCTCTGGAAGATTCTTTTGCTTTGCTAAATTATCAAAAGCTCTAAAACTAGAGTGGATGCCAGGCTCCTTTGCTGTCTGTCTCCTCCTTTGTGAATTCTCCTCGTTTCCCAGTACATACACTTCTGTAGAGTAACAGTCTGCTGCTTGCCTCTGGCCATGCAGGATACCTCCTTCAGGAAGTCTTCTCTGATTCTCTCAGATGCCAAATGTACTCCTTTCCTCCTGTGGCTTCTCACAGCACTATGTAGCTTCTGGAGACTCTTACCCAGTTTGCTGGATAGAATATGGTTCTTTGCCTTCCCTACCCCCTGTGAATCTAGGGAACCCTTAGAGGACCTGGATTGTGCCTTGTTTTTCTCTAGATTTCCTCAGTCCTCTGCTCCTAGCCCCACCTCAGTGCCTTGTACCAAGGAAATGATATGGAAAGGATTGGATACATGAGAAACCAGGAGAGGAGGTGCTTCATTGAGCAACCAAGTGGGCAGTGACCGAGGGAGGGCAGGGAGCTCATTGTCTGGGTCCTGAGCAGCAGGAAAGTTATGACCTCAGGCCTCTGAGGGATGTGGTGTGTGTTGGGGGGGATGGGGGAGTGGCTCTCTCTTCTCTGATAATGGCTGTTCTTCTCATCTAAAAAAAAATCATACTAAGAGGACTTAACTCGGAAGATCGTATGTTTTTCTGGATCATAAAGGGCTTCTTGGAAAACAGAAGCACCTGCTTCTCTTTCTCTGAAAATACCTGGGGATTAGAAGAGTGGTTTTCACACTTGTCAAAGGAGCAGGGCCCTTTATTCAAATGGAATTTTAAACTATGGCCAGTAGATGGATGAATAGAAAGATAGATATATCGATGATAGATAAGAATGACTGTGGACGGGGCGCCTGGGTGGCTCAGTCGGTGAAGCGTCCGACTCTTGGTTTTGGCTCAGGTCATGATCTCAGGGTTGTGAGATCGAACCCTGCATCGGGCTCAGCCCTCAGCATGGAGTCTGCTTGAGATTCTCTCCTTTACCCTGTCCCTGCTACCACCTCTCTCCCTGCTCAGCTCTCCCTCTTTCTTTCAAACAAAATCTTAAAAAAAAAAAAAAACCAAAACAAAACAGAATGACTATGGACAAGACACATTCCTTCTGGACCTTGATCTCTTCTGTACCATGATGGGTAGAGCTCAATCTGGATTTCTTAAACATTGACATTTTGGGCTGGATAATTCTTTGCTGTGGGACTGTCCTATGCACTGTAGGACGTTCAGCGGCATCCTTGCCTTTACCCCCTGAGACACCAGCAGCACCCCCCACCCCTTCCCCAGTTATAACAACTAGAAATGTCTTTAGACACCACCAAATGTCCCCAGGGGGCCCAAACCATCCCCAGTTGAGAACCACTGAGCTAAATGGTCTCTGGTGCCTCTTTTTTTTTTTAAACATTCTAAGTAGTTACACCTACGAGGTCCTTAGCACAGTGTCAGGCCCATCTCACGTCCTCAGTGAATGGTGGCTATTGTCATCGTTACATCTGTGCTCCCCATTAGTAGGCCTTAGAGCTTGGCCAGTCCTCATCTCCTACTGCAGCTGATATTTTTAATGTCCAATTTGGTAGCATATCTCATGTTGGGAAGGAAAATGGTCCACTTTGCTTTCTCATTAGCGGTCTCCAGGGAAGTCTAGCCATCAGTAATCAGGTGGTTGCCATGGTGGAGAGGGAACATGGTCACTCTGTACCATTCTCCCTCCTGCTGTATGTTCTTCAATTTGGCCTTTCCTGTCGTCACAAGCATGCCTCCTGGTGTTCTTTTCTCTCTTCCTGGTTAACTGGACGCAGTGCAAAATGGGACTTTGCCCCACTTCCCCCGTTTTCCTTTCTTTACCAACTAGAAGCAACAGGATTCAACCTCCACAATAATTTCCACTGTTACTTTAGGTTGCTGCCACTGAAAACCCATTAAAATCAGCTTTTAGGTTTGTGAGAAGGGGCATTTGTTATTTTTATATTAATAGTCATGTTTTTTTTAAGACTCAAGAAAATGCCAAAACAATATTCATGGGAAGAATTCAACTACCACAACAGACAAATCCACAATGGAATTATTACAGTCTGTCATATATTAATTACCCACAACAAGCTGGTCTTTTGGGATAAATGAGAAATACTTGTTTCTGTATTTTCTTGATCTAGGAGGAGAAATACTATTGGAAAAAAAGTATGTTAGAAATGAGGGAAATAAATTAAGGATATTAATCTTAATGCCATAGTGTGAGCATCCCACTATTTTGGAACTTGTACATTTTTAATGAAAATGAGCAATAATCACTCATATCTTCCTTGTTAAGATTTCAGAGTAGCTCATGATCAGAGTCTGGCTGCTTTTGCTAACTTGCTGTTGAGGTAGAGTTTTTGTGGGAAATGCTGTGAAGTGAATATTTGGACACGCCTCTCTTTAGTCCTTGGTGTAGGGCCTCGTACCCAGTGGGTGCTCAATGAAATTTTGTCAAATCATATTAACAGAACAGATCCTGGCAATCTATACACTTACTCATTGAGTTAAAGACCCCCTCATGATTTTTCAAAATGGTAGGGGACCTGGTGTACCCACTGTAGATCATACCATATTTAAGGTACTTGAATTGTTTATTTGAAAAATATTTATTAAGCCCCTTTTGTGCTAGGCACACACCAGGAGATGGTAAGCCAAAAAGACACAGTGTCTGTAGTCATCGAGCTGACATTGTAGTCGGGAAGACAGACAAGCAGCAATAACAAAACCATAAAGAAATAAACAATTCAATAAAAATGTTAAGAAATGTTATGAAGGGAACAAAGAAATATTTGAGCCGAGAACTTACATCAGAAAAGTCATTCAACACCAGACAACAGAAACTTCTCAAAACCATAGCTTAAATATGTTTCTCTCCAGGGTGGATAGAGTGGTCCCATGATGTCATGAGGACACAGACGGCTTCTAGCTTTGTGTTTTTCTAGGTCCTCTGGATTTAGAATGGGGCTTCCATACTTCAAGTCACGTCTTAGTCTTTCTTCCGGTCAGGAAGGAAGTGGAAAGAGGTAGAGGAGGCAAAAGGGCCCGCTTCCCAGCTAAGTCACTCCTTTGAAGAGCAGTCCTTGGAAGCCCCACCCAACAACTGTCATTGACGTGCCAGTTACAAAGGAGTCTGGGTCATGCTGTCTTTCAGCTGGACCTGTGGCCAGAATAGAATGAGGGTTTTGTTAGTAAGAAAGAGATAATAGATTTTAAACAGTCGGCTAGCAGAATGTGCAGTAGAATGGAAGGATGAGAAGGAGGTAGCCCTGTGAAAAACAGGTGTACTTAGATAGTGAAGGCTGGTCAGAACAGGTCTGGGAGAAAGGCAAGAGTCCAGGTTGGGTCTCATTCAGTGTGAGATGGCTGTGCGGTTTCTGGCGGAGTTTTCAGGTTACGTTAACACCAAGCTCCAGGCTGACATATGCAACTACTTACTTCTTGTGGCACCTCCAGGAATTCATAAAAGGACTTATGGTTGGAAGGGAGAGCTTAGAGATTTCACTTGAAGATGTATAATACACACACTTTTTCACTTAGGTTGTTTTTTATGGAATTTGCTAAAAATAGTAAAGTTTCCTGAACTAACTACTAACCCTTCCTCCCTCCATCGCTCGCTCCTTCCTTCCTTCCTTCCTTCCTTCCTGTCTTCCTTCCTTCCAGAACTATCTGATGAGTACTTACTATAAGTAAAGCATTATTCTATGTACTGGTGGTATATATTAAGAACAAAACAAAGAGCTCCGTCCTCATGTAGGGTGGGGCAACACAGATAAGAAATAATGTAAAAATAAGCAAATTGTGTAGGTCATCCTTTATGTAAAATTGAGAAAACATCATGGGTACTATGGTTATGGATTTTTATAGTGTTCAGTTTCTCCACTGATTGCCTCATTGACCTCTCACATCAGTCGTGTGAGGCAGACTTCATTTTCCCCTTGAACAAATGAGGAAACAGCCTGAGAATGTGGGTAAGCAAGTTCAGGCCATTGCTCAGGAGTCACCTCCTCCAGGAAGGCTTCCTGTTTAAGTGTCGGTCTCATCCATGAGACAATGAGATCCTTGATTAGACTGAATTTAATCACTGAACCCCCTGACCCAGGACCTGGCATTTAGTCAGTACCCAATAAATGTCCAATTGTTGAACAGAACTGGCTCAAACTCATATATCTCGCATTTAATTGTCAGCCAGGATTTGATTCCATCCAAGTCTGTTGGGCTACAAGTCCATGTTCTTCTGTAGTGTGAGCAATTGCCCTGATACATCTGTCTTGTACATCGAGATTTTATTTATTTATTTATTTATTTATTTATTTATTTATTTATTTATTTTTTTTTTTTCAGGCTACCCTGGACTATTAATAAAATATTATGGTATGTCTAGATTTTAGATAATTGTGTTTTCTTTAAAGATTTTTTAAAAAGTAATCTCAACACCCAATGTGGGGTTTGAACTAACAACCCCAAGATCAAGAGTCACATGCTCCACTGACTGAGCCCACCAGGCACCCTGATAATTTTGTAATTGTGTTTTCTAAAGCAGGCCCAGTTCCTTTTTTTTTTTTTTTGGCTTAATGTAGTTTGTTCACTTCAAGGTAAAACAAGTCGGACTCTCCAAGGCAAATCATTCTGCACAAAGGGCATTCTCTCTGTGCCCAAGAATTTCCTCTCATTCCCTTCAGTGAGCCAGTTTCCAGTTATCCGTGCCCTGAGGCCTGGGATGGAGACCTCAACTCTCTGCTCTTTTCTGAGGAGTTCATGATTAAGTCACTTGATGACTTGCCATCAAAGGCTGTAAAGACATTAATAATTTAAATTAAGTGGGTGTTAGGAGAATCCGAAGTCAGTTTTGCCTTGCCTAGAGACGTCAGTGAATTGGAGAATATTAGAGCCGGAAGGGCCCTTAGTCATCCCTGGTTCAGTCCCTCTCACTTCCCAGGAAAAGGAAATGGAGATTCAGAACAGCAAAGGCACTTGGCCAAGGCAAGCTGTTAGTGGCCCTGCCATCTGACTCCCATTCCAACGCTCTTTCTACTCTGTCATGCTGATGCTCACGCAGCACATTGAAAGGGATTCTCACGCAGTATAAGGTATTGTGAATGGACTCTTACTCAACAATAAAGAAGTGATTTGTTATGATTTAACCAGGTATTTCAAATATAATAAGCCAAGTATCGCCGACCCCCAACCTCACTTGAAATAGCATTTGCGTTACTTGCCACCATTGTAGAACACACGAAAAACGCAACTAGACTTTTCTTTTTTGATTCCTGAGAAAACATGAATGATTCTAATAAGGAAGCAGTGGGAAGTAGCCAAGAGAGCATAGACTTTGGAGTCAGGTGGCCTGGGATTGAATCATAACTTCATAACTTACTCTGCCTTTGCTAAGAACCTTCTCAAAGCTGTTGGAGAATATGGCAGGTGTAGGATCATACACTTGAGAGATGTGAGAAGGGCTTATGGTGAGGGAGATGACTATTTGGTCTGGATCTCTAGATTGTGCATTTATGCCACTTGGTCTCTGTGGCTGAATTTAGACAGTGATTATGATCATTTGGAGCCATGTTGATAGACAATAGCACTTGGATATGCTTCCCTCTAGTTGGCCTTAGATATGAACATTTCCTTTTGCTTTCATAATATTTTACTAATATTCAAGACGTCCCTCACAGTTTTTTTCCCCCTAGAACAGGATCTTGTTTGAATGAAAAGAAACATGTGTACTTGGAAGCATGTGTGTGTATGTACACAACCACCGGGTGATTATGTGATTGGTTCATGAAGTACTTAATGTGCTTACTGTGCAAAGCACTATTCTAGGGTAATGGAATGATAAGGAAAAACAGGTGAAGAAGGGGAAGAGGAAAAGAAGCAGAATGAATGAAAAGGTGTTCACTTCTGGGCCAGCCATTGGCTGGTCCTGTATATGCAGTGTCTCCCCAGATCCTCACAGGGGGCCTATAGGGTAGGTGCCATTGGCACAACCCTTTTACAGTGAAGAAACTGAGGCCCAGTAAGGCTTAGTAACTTTCTGAGGATCACGCAGGGAACAGGTAGTAGAGCTTGGACTTCATCAGTTGTGATCCAGGGCTCAAGTCTTTACCAATCTTTGATGGGGCAGTAAAGAGGCAGTGTATTGTCTGCTCGTGGGTAAAAGGCTTCTTTTTGGGGTGACAAAAATATTTTAAAATTAGATTATGGTGATAGTTGTCCAACTCTGTGAATTAATACAAAAGATAATTACATTGCATACATTAAGTGGGTGAATGTATGTATGTATATCGTTATTTCAAAGCCCTTATTACGAAAAGGCAGGTTAACTTGGTGGTTAATTCTAATTGCAAGCTTACTCTATGTCGTGCACTATGCTGAGTTTTATGAATATTATTTTATTAAATGTCATAACAGCCCTGTGAAGTAGGTGTACCATAATCCCCATTTTACAGATGAGAAAAATCGAGGCTCAAGTAAACTAAGACACTTGCCTGAGATCATGTACCTAATAGGCATTGGGTCCAGGACTCAACTCCATGATTATTTGACTCTAAAGCTTGGGCTTTTCTGTCTCCCTAAAAGAAGATAGAGATTGGTTTTCTTTTTGGTATCACAGAAACACAGCTTCAGATTTTTTTAAGAATTTCATTTATTTATTTGACAGAGAGAGAGAGAGAGAGAGAGAGAGAGAGAGAGAGAGAGAGAGCACGTAGGCAGAGCAGCAGGCAGAGGCAGAGGGAGAATCAGGCTCTCCACCAAGCAGGGAGCCCAATGTGGAACTCGATTCCAGGACACTGGGATCATGACCCGAACCGAAGGCAGCAGCTTAACTGACTGAGCCACCCAGGTGCCCTACAGCTTCAGTTTTTATTGGCCTTAGAATTTATAATCATTTCTACTGCTAAAAGGTCATGGCCAGAAACTTTGCAATGTTTCTGCCACATTACCAATCACATGTATTATTTGTTCATGTAGGAGAAGCTGGCACAGGTGGAGGTGTTACTCATCCAGAAGTTTAGTGATTAAAATTTAATATGTCAGGTGTAAGCCGAAGACTGACAAATGCTTCATGTCTGAGGAATTTAGAATAGGGAAATGTATTAGCTATTTGTTGTGCTCACTTTGGGTAGTACTGAAGCATTTTATTTTAAATGTACTGCTCATTTTGGGTGTACTGTTTTCTTTCTCTTATGTAAACTTTCCCCATTTATGACACATAGCAGAATATTTTTTCTAGAAATAGATAGCATTCATAAACTGAAACAGTTTCATTGGGGAGATTTTCTGTGGCAGTGCGACAGATCGTCTTGGCAGAAATACTGGAATCCTATAAAACAGAGTTAATACTGATATACTTTAATCAAAAATTTCTGTTTAGAAGCAATAAAATTGTTCATTGTTAGGCAGCCTCAGTTCTATCCTTATCCCTCCTGCTAAAAACATCTTCAATCTTTAGAGTATGACGCCATAACTATCTATCTCCAGATTTTCCTTCCCTGGTAGTAATATAGAACTCTTTTTTTTTAACTTAATTGAAGAATAACTGACAAATACAATTGTGTATAATTAAAGTGAACGGTGATTACCAAGATCAAGATAATTAGCACATCAATCACCTCCCATACTTAACACAGGTAACTGTGTGTGTGCGTGCGTGTGTGTGTGTGTGTGTTGAAATACTGCAGACCCACTCTTAGCAACTTCTGGGTGTATGATACCGAATCGTTAACTAGTTACTGTCCTGTGTGTTCTGCTTTCAGAACTTACTCTTCTTATCCCTGAGGGCTTCTATCCTTCGACCTGCGTCACCCTGTTTTCCCAACTCCCTGGCCCCTGGCAGCCACCATTCTATTATGTGTCTGTGAAATCTTTTTTTGTTGTCGTTTTGTTTTAAAGGGGGCTCCTGTGGGTGGTGATGGCACTGACAGTCACCCAGCCTTGCCTCATGGGGGTGGTGTACGGTTGCTCCCAGCCCCTCTGATGACTGAGAACACAATAATGATGTTCATTTTGTTGCCTCAGTCCCCAGAAAGCAAACCTTTAGCAGATGCACTTCCTCGCTCCACTCCGTCTCTGCCTTTTCTCGAGGTCTTCCCTCTCTGTAGCAGTCAGCACCTGTCCGAAGGCAACAAAAGGTGCTCTTGCTGTTTTAGGCAGCGGAGTATTTGAGTGCTGGTCATTAGGTGCTCACAGAATTGCCAGGATCGGGGGGGGGGGGNGTCTCTGCCTTTTCTCGAGGTCTTCCCTCTCTGTAGCAGTCAGCACCTGTCCGAAGGCAACAAAAGGTGCTCTTGCTGTTTTAGGCAGCGGAGTATTTGAGTGCTGGTCATTAGGTGCTCACAGAATTGCCAGGATCGGGGGGGGGGGAGCCTGGACGTCCAGGACACCGGCCCTGAAGTGGCCCAGCAAAGGGAGCCTCTACTGCCTTTGCCTCCAGGGAGGTGGGGAATCAGGAAGCTTCTGCTGGAGCACGGAGCTTCCGGGCGCACGGCTAGTGTGGGAGTTTGGGAGGACCGGCCCCGCAGCCACGGCACTTGACCCTGAAACATGGCTGTGGGGTGCTCGCGTCTCCACCACTCTGCTTGCCAAGGATGAAGAAAACAGAACCACTGCAGATGTGGGAAGATGGCCCTCAACTCACTCGAGTCTTCCAAACATGAGTATAATATATGAATCAATTAATTAATGTACGTGTGTACATATGTGCCCCCGCAAATACATGTACGTATATATTCCAAATTTAAAATATAGTAGTATGTTAAAAATAAATATACCCCATCTATTTATATAAAAATGTATACAGCTTATTATGTTCCAGGCTTTCAGCTCTTCACATGTGTTCACTCCGTTAATCCTTTGAAGTAGGTATAATTATTGCCCTTGCCTTTTAGGTGAGGAAACTAAGGCACAAAGAGATTAAAGTAACTCACACAGATTGTAAGCGTTTTTACCTATGAGACAATATTTTATGACTGTCCCCCTAACAGTCCTAGAGTAGTGTTTTGCCCAAATGTTTGATAGATGTTTCCTGAACGAGTTGCATATAGATGTGTGTCATTGGTAAATGGTCTTCCCCTCCTTGGGCCTTAGCGTTCTCCTCTGACAAATGAAGGGTTTAGACTCAATGATTTCCAAGTTCTTTCCAGCTTATGTACCCGAGGACTCCTTGGTTGATCTGCGAGGGCGTCTGCAAATAGAGCTCCCATTATTCTCTCCCGGTGTACCAGACCCTGTTCTAAGTCCTTAATGTGCCTTGTTTCATTCGAGACTCTCCGCAACTGCGTGAGAGCATTTCGGTTTTGCTGTTATGCATTCCTGTTTCATGTGTGAGGAAATGGGTGCTCAGAAAGGGGAAGTGACTGGTCCCTGGTCACAGCATCTAGTGGGTGGCTAAACTCAAATGTCAAATCATGTCTGTCTGACTTCAGAGCCTGTGCCCTTAATCACTTAGAAAGTCTTTGTTTTCTCAAAGAGAATGGCATTGGGGCATGGGTTTGTATTCTCCTTCTCCTCCCTTCCCATATATTCTTTTTTTCATCTTCACTCTTTATCTTCATCATCACCATCATCCAAAAACACTGCAGGTGCCCTGGTTTATATCTTACGATTCTCACCCTTTTCTTGGTATTGAAGTGAAGAATACTTTTGTTGGTATTGAATGCATTTGACATGTGTTGACAGCTGGAGCCTTTTCCTTGCTGGGTTGGTTGTTAATAAACACTAATGAGCCGGCCCCGTCTCCCAGAGCAGGGACAGACAACACCACAGGACCTAGTTCTCACAGCTGTCAAGAGAGTAAAACCTAGAGAACATTGTGGTTTCCATGCCATATTATTCCATTTTTCCTTTGTGTTTATTATCTAATAGTCTACTTTTTATAAAACCCATTTATTTTTGTAATAAAATATCCTTCCTTTTAAAGAAAGATCACCATGTATCACTGTTGTCTTAAAGATCCATGTTTCTATGCATGGAACGAGATGTGAAAATACATATTCAAAGGGATTGCCCATGGTTACATGTAGGTAGTGCAGTGATGACTCTAGTTGATTCTATTTTCTTACATGTATATCCTCATATTTTTCTATCATGAGTTTGTGTGACTTCCATAAGAATAGAAGAATAATAGGGCGCCTGGGTGGCTCAGTGGGTTAAAGCCGCTGCCTTCGGCTCAGGTCATGATCCCAGGGTCCTGGGATCGAGGCCCACATCGGGCTCTCTGCTCGGCAGGGAGCCTGCTTCCTCCTCTCTCCTCTCTCTCTGCCTGCCTCTTTGCCTACTTGTAATCTCTCTGTGTCAAATGAATAAATAAAATCTTTAAAAAAAAAAAAAAAAGAATAGAAGAATAATAAAAACAAGATGTTGGGGCTCCTTGGTGGCTCAGTCCGTTAAGCGTGTGCCTTCGACTCAGGCCATGATCCTAGGGCTCCCTGGTCAGCGGGGAGTCTACTTCTCCCTCTCCCTCTGCCCCTCCCCCAGCTTGTGCTCTCTCTCGC
Source organism: Ailurus styani (assembly GCA_002007465.1). Taxonomy (NCBI): domain Eukaryota; kingdom Metazoa; phylum Chordata; class Mammalia; order Carnivora; family Ailuridae; genus Ailurus; species Ailurus styani. Next base: position 417,570 of record LNAC01000643.1, on the reverse strand, counting down.
TCACTCACTCACTTTGTCTGTCAAATAAATAAATAAAATCTTAAAAAAAAACAAACCGAAATGTTGACTGTGGACTGTATTAGCATGTTTTTTTTAAGATTTTTTATTTATTCATTTGAGACAGAGAGAGAGATTACAAGTAGGCAGAGAGGCAGGCAGAGAGAGAGGAGAGAGGAGGAAGCAGGCTCCCTGCTGAGCAGAGAGCCCGATGTGGGCCTCAATCCCAGGACCCTGGGTTCATGACCTGAGCCGAAGGCAGCGGCTTTAACCCACTGAGCCACCCAGGTGCCCTATTGGCATGTTTTTAAAGCTGAATACATCCCATGTCTTTCATCTGTGCCTTGTCTCTGAGCCCATCAGATATGGCACTCTTCTGTGTCAGCCGCCCAGGAGGACCCAGGGTTATGGGGCTTGAGGGCCTCATCAGAAGCCCGACTAGAACATTTACCAGACTGTCCATAGCATAGAACTTCTAGTGACCAGAACTCTGTCGGCTTATGACTATTGACCTCCAGAATATATTTTTGTATGTGGTTTCATGTGCCTTATTTGATGGGAAACAACAAAACTGGACCTTTCTCAGATCTGTAACTCACAAGGGACTTGAGAAGGTACATTATATTTTGTCACAGTTAAACAGTGTTCCCTATCAGGAATAAAAGTATTAAAGGTGATAACTAACATTTGGACAAGACTTTAGAGTTTCTTTTTTTTTTAAGATTTTATTTATTTATTTATCAGAGAGAGAGAGGGAAGGAGAGAGAGCATGAGCAGGGGGAGGGGCAGAGGGAGAGGCAGGCTCCCCACTGAGCAAGGATCCCAATGTGGAACTGGATCCCAGGACTCAGGGATCACGACCTGAGCCAAAGGCAGATGCTTAACCGACTGAGCCACCCAGGTATCCTAGACTTTAGAGTTTCTATGGCCCATTCACTTCCATCATCTCATTTGGTCTTCAGTCTTCTAGATGGGTTAGGACAGGGATTGTTATTTAATTTTACGGATGTGAAAACTGAGGTCCAGTGTGGCCAGCTAGCAAGTGGCAAAGCCAAAACTTGAATCCACATTTCTGTACTTTTACTACTTCGTCACAGTTTCTCATTAGTTAAATGAGATAATACTAAATATTCACTAAAATATGACTGTCTCTCCTCCTTTTCCTTTTCATTACCATTGTCTTTGTCTTCCTCTTCCTCCTTTCCTCCTCCTCTTCTTCCTTCTTCTATTCAATATCTTTACGGGCATTTATATTTTATATATTTTGAGATACTGATTATCTGTTCCCAAGTGAGCCTTCATCATTCCCATGGGCTAGAACCCCCAGAAGAGGAGGGGTGATATCAAAGGCACAAAACCATCCCTCTTGCATCTCCTTCCCTCTCTTTCCTCCCTCTCCCCTTCCTCTCTCCATGCTTCTTTCATTCTTTAGTTAATTCTATAAATGTTTATTTTAAACTCTCCTTCCCAAGATTCACTGGAGATTCAGACTTAGCCCTGGCAGATGGCCTGAGAGGCCAGCTTTCATAACCTGATCCTTCTCTTTTCCGCAGTGAAGGATAAATATTTCACGATCAGCATATTTTATCGATGGCCTAAGGCTTTCTGATTACTTTCCATCTGTGGGGCCTAGTTTATTTTGTTGCCTTGGCTTTTTATGAGGTTGCTTGTATGTAATGTATTCATGACAAATAACCAGTTGCTTTTGTTTCAATGAAACTCATCTTAGAAGAGCAAGTTACACTATGCTCCCCCCACAACCATAATTTTAGGTTTTACAAAATATCATCTGTAAGTATTATAAGGAGCTCAGTGCCCCTGATGCTAGTGCCTAGCACGTGTCTCTCTAGATCATTCTGTGCTATACTTGTCAATATACTTGTCCACACCCCTCCTCCTCACTCTACTGTGTACTCCTTGGGGGTAGGACTGTGTCTTAATCACTTTCATATCCCCAGGGTCTGATACATATTAAAAGTAAAATCACAATGAGAAAACGACATGGCCCGTGTACAAAGGAGACTTTACAAGCTTCAGAAGCCTTCTAGAAATAGCCCAAGGCTTGAGTTCTACACCTGTTCAGCGGGTACAATAGTGATTTTGCACAGTAGCTTCTTAGTCTCCGTGGTCTCCTTCCTGTCCTTCAGAGCAGTCCTTGCAGTGGCTCGTCTGGCCTCCTTCACACTTGGCAACGAAGAATTTAAAATCTGTTTGTAAACTGAAGGCCCATTTTAACTCTGTATAGCCTCTTTCACATATTTTCCTTGGTACATTTGGAGTCCTAACTAGATCTTAGAAGTTGTGTCTTGGTTCAACATATTCTCTGAGCCCAGCCCAATAAAATGATTCATTAAAATATTTAAATCAGCTACGAGAAACCATAATGAGGATAACTATCTCAGAGGCCCAAATCAATGATCTCATGCTCCCATTCCATCTGCGAAGAGTGGTCCTCCATCCAGCCCTAAAAGTTTTTAAGTGTGAGGGCCATTAAGACCCTAGTCAGCAGGAAATTACAACCCCTGGGCTCCTACAAGCAAAGCCGAACCTTTCCTTTAGAACTTTATGGCACTGGAGTGGAATGAATTCATGTTGGAGGTATTGCGAGTGGTAGCCATGGATTCTGAACACCGCCGCTGTGGTGGGCAAGCTGGACAGCCCTGGGGAGGTGACCAGACTTCTGTAAGGTTCTGTAGAGTCATCTGACGAATGAAGGGTAACCAATATCGAGTGCCTCTGTGGAGTCCCGAGGGTAGCTCTCAGGGGCCTCTGGGTCTGGAATGTGCTCCATCTGCTGGAGGGTGCTGTCACACACAGGGCAGGGATTTGTCTCGGGATGGCTCCTCAGTCACAGATCTTACGTTAGAGGCAGAGATCTGTTTTAGCTTGACAAACATGCAGTATTAGCCTTCCCATGCTGTGTCACTCACATCACTTCTGGAATCCCGCTATTGCCAACAGAAGCCAACAGAGTGCTTCCCCTCAGGTGTGTACGAAGCAGGTCATCTTTTTTTTTGTTTTTGTACACAATGGAAGTGATTTTGAAGAATCGAATGAAAATCACATAGTCATATAGGAACTCATATTTACTTAAAGGAAGTTCATTTTTTTTTTTTTGCAGGAAACTCGAAGTGAAACCTGCTGAATTACTTGATAGGGGAAAATGTCCTTTTGTAATGGAAATAATTGTTTTCTATCTCTTCTATAAATATAGATTCTTTTATATTTTTTTGTAGTCATGCCAGCTTGTAATGTATTCCAAAGTATTAGAATGTAAAATCATGTGCTTTCATATAGTCTATAAAGAAGATGATGTGGCTTAAATATTCAGTAAATAAAAAGCCAACACCTAGTTACTGTGGTAGAAGTTGCTCTTGTTTATTGAATGCATCCTATTGGGCCCCACACTGTGCTAACTGCTTAATATGCTCAATCTTATTGGCTCCTCGCTATTTGGTAGGTGTCATGAGCGTGAACTAGAGTCGTTTATGTTGTGTAGAGTTTGGAACCTGAGTCATGGGGCTGGGAGTCACTCAGCAAGTTAGTGGAAAGGCGGGGATTAGAACTCAGGCTCCACAGTTCCCCCACACAGTGCCTGCTCCCCACAAGACCCCATCCCTACTACACACAACACCTCATGACCTATGCATGCCAAATAGTTGCACGTTAACAGTTGCAGGTTAAAGAATGAATGGATCATCAACAGGTTTTATTTTTTAAATAAAGAATCCTGGTGTGCCTTTGTGGCTCAGTCGGTTAAGCCTCCAACTCTTGGTTTCGGATCAGGTCATGAACTCAGGGTCCTAGGACAGAGACCCCCATTAGACTCTGCACTTAGCGGGGAATCTGCTTCTTTGCCTCTCTCTCCCTCTACTCCTCCCCCCCTCTAAAATAAATAAATGTTTAAAAGAAAGTGTCCAGGAGCCCTGAGACCTGTTTAGTGTGGCCAGATAGGGAATCCTACTGAAGATCAATGTTGATATTAATAATGGTCTCAGTAAAACGTGATAAAGAATCAGTTTAAAATGGGAAAAAGTTGAAAAAACTGAAAATCATACAGGACACAGTAGCACACTCAACATAATTTAAACCAGGTTTGGGCAAACTTCTTCTGCAAAGACCACATAATATGTTTGATGCTTTGTGGGCCATACGGTTTCTGTTCCAACTGCTTAACTCTGCCATTGTAGCATGAAACAAGCCATAGATCATACAGAAACACACAGCCATGTCTGCATTACAATAAAACTTTATTTACAAAACAGGTTGCAGGCTGAATATGGTTAATGAGCTGTAATTTGCTGGCTCCTGAATTAAACAATCCTGGTTTCATAGCAAGGAATGTGAGTTGGTGTGCTTATGAGCACTTTGGAGTGTGTAATCTCCTTTTGTCAGACAGGCAGGAAATGGCCAAGCTCAATTTAGGGTTGAGCAGTCCAGTGTTGCCCAATGTCCCTGGTTACCCTTGGGTGTGCCAAAGGCCACATTTCTCAGAGGGTATTCCTTACTGATAGCCTGGCTATTAAGTTTCACTGTCCTTTTTGGAAACCCAGCTTAAGAAGTATTTTGAGCAGTGAGGTCACAGCAGCTAATATGTATCTCAAATGTAATGACAAGAAGCCCCAGCCTTGGCCTCACCAAGTACCAGGCCCTATAAACTGCTCCTCTGAACTTAACCCCTCACCCCCCACATTGTTCTTCCTGTTTAGTTAAAGGCATTTCTTTGTGGTTATCATGAAGTCGATCATGGTGTTGATCATGGTGGTTGGTATTTATTGAGAACCTTCTATGTGTCAGTCAGTTTACCTGACATTAATACATTTGTTCCCAGAAGCTCTCATTTATTCATTTATTTCTCAAAAAGCCTGCCTTTGGGAACGTGGGCCCTTGGTCAGATCTTGAGCCATCAATTTTGTTCTCAGTACCTCTTCTTCCTCCTTTGTAAGCCCTGTACCTACTGGTCCTGGGTCTAACACCCTTTGTTCGAACACAGTCCTCAAGGAAGTTTCTCACAAACTCCTGATATTAATACATTTTCATCGTTGAATTCTTACCACAACTCTGTGAGGCAGATACTATCATTTCTTCCATTTCTTTGCTGGGACACCGAGGCTCAAAGAGGTGTAGTGACTTGACCAAGTCGAACAGCAGGTAAGTGGCTAAGGCACATTGAAAGCCCAGGCCGGGTGATGATAAAGTCTATACTCTTTACCACTGCACCACACTTCTGTCTCTGTCCCTGGTTCTTGAGGGCGTAATCTCTATCTTCCTCTGAATCTGGGTTAGAGAATCATTTCTCACTTCTTCCTGTCCCATGTCCTTGACTCTTTCTAGCTGGACCGCTGCAGTAGCTCCCAGCTGGCCTCAGCACTCTTGGAATATATTTCACATTCTACACAAGTTGCCTCCGGTCCATTTCAGAACATCTTTATCACCTCAAAAAGAAGCCCCAGGCCCTCAAGCCATCATCCCACTTTCCCCCTACACCCACTTCTTCCAGCCCTAAGCAATCACTAAAGTATCTGTCTTTACAGATTGCCCTGTTCTGGACTTTCATATAAATGGAATCCTAGAGTGTGTGGACTTCCATGGCTGGCTTCTATCACTTAGCCTAATGATGTTGAGTTTCCTGATGTTTTCAAGGTGCATTCCTATTATAGAATATATCGGGATGCCATCCTTTTTTTTAATGGCTGAATGATATTCCATTGTATGGATGGACCATATTTGTTTATCCCTTCATCCACTGATAGGCATTTGGGTTATTTCCACCTTTTGGATGTCATGAGCTGATTGGCCTCTTAAATGTATTCTGCACAGTATTCTCGGGTTAATTTTCCTAAAGTGCCGCTCTCATGATGTCACCCCTCTGATAGAAAGTCATCGCTGATTTCCAGTGCCTTCTTGGATGTTGTTTAAGCTCCCGTGAGTTTGGATTTTGTTGTGGGAAGGTGTGGCATGGAGTGGGTTCTTATGCTGGGGGAAGGATGGCAAGGGAGCTGCACTTTGCTGTGTGTGGTGCCTTCTCATGTTGGTGCAGCCTCTGTGAGCTCGCCTTCCCTTTTCATCAGCCAAAGGTCTTACCTCTATTACTGCCCATTTGGTCCTCAGCTTGTGGGGCTGCACACTGGGAGGGAGAGCCTTCCCTCTGTATCTCATTTGCTTTGCTGGACTTGGAACCCCTTGAGGTCAGAAATCAAGTGTAAATGACAATCCTGATTGCAAGTATGATAAGAATACTTACAGTCTGTTTGAGGCCTTGTTACCTACTTGGCCCTCTGCCAGGTCCTTTGATAGGCTAACTGACCTGCGAAGTCCTCAGGGTCAGTACTATTATTCCAATTTCACAGATGAGGAAACAGACTCCGAGAATCTAAGTAACATGTACTTGATGACTTGGTAGGTCAATGTTAGCACTCCGGTCCAGTGGACTCTGAAGTCTGTCATTCCACAATGCCACGCTGGCAAGGATGTCGTTTTCTCTTCCTGCTCCTGCTCGTCCTCCTCCACCCCTGTCTTCTCTTCCTTAGCTTCTTCCTCCTCCTCCACCACCACGCATCATTCCCATTTTGCAGATGGGAAAATCAAGGCCCAGACAAGTTAGGTGTCTTCTCCAGGGTTACATTCTTGTAAGTACTGAAGCAGGGGCTTTAACATTAGAAATTCTGTCTCTGAGCACATTTCCACTCTCCCCGACTGTACGGTGGTATTAGTGTGTGTTGGAGCCTCGGCAAGCTGTTTGACGGTGATAATTATCATGTTATAAAACAGTGCGGAGGAGAAGAGGCACATACATAAACAAGGAGGGAAACTGTAAGATACTATATTGTGGCAAGGATTATAAACGCCATAGAAATTGCAGAAGAGAAAAGTTACGAAGCTTTGTGGATAAGGGACGGGTTTAGTGAGGCAGAGGGGAGAGGGGCAGAGAGAGGGTGAGGCGGGAAGAGACTGACGTCTTGCTGTGGGGCCATTCTCCCAGGCCAGTCCTCCCCGTGGACCCAAATTCTCTTTTATCAGTCTGGGCACTGGTCTCACCACTGCTGGGGCAGCTGTTAGGAAAGAAATAGCCGCATAATATGAAAATATGTGGGTCTGTGATATGCTTCTGTTTCTCAAAGGGACAGGCCAAGGACTTTATACAATTGGATGGTGTCTGTCAGAATTACTTGAAGTTCTATTTTGAATGAGTTTGTTGTGGTGAATGTGTCAACACCGTTTCCAGTGACTGTAATTTGTGGAAGAGTTCACACAAGCAACCATCGATGCATCAAAGTGTGAGTCACGCACAGACACAGTTCTCGCAGTGCTCGTGGTTGTAACAAGTCAGCCCTCCCGCTAAGGGCAGCAGGCCTAAGCAGAGGCCATGGCCTGTGCGGGCTCTCCTCTTTCCTCATTCTGGTTCTGTGCCGTGAAATATGGAAGCAGATGGCACAAGCCTGAACTGTTGGCTTGATCCAAGTTTAGAATAGGCCAGTGTGATAAGGAAGCGTAGATAGCAGTGTAGACTGCTTTGGCAACATGCTTCCAGAAACTTCCCCTGGGAGACCACAGGAAGGAAAACAGCCATGACAGAGGCCTGGGCCTCCAACAGGGCGAGCCTGGGCAGATTTGGAAGCCTACCATTGCTCTGGGCTCTGCTTTGCATTTCTCTGAAAAGCCTTTCTCTGTCCTCAGAACAATCCACTTGTAAAATCGTCTTGGTTTTGAAGAATCTGTCCTTGTCTAGGTACTTAGCTTACATTGCAGAGTACTGTTCTCTCCTCATCTTCTGGAACTGTTCTGTACTAACAGTGGCCCAGAGTTGTTTCAGGGACATGTCGGCAGCCCGCTTAGCTATAAACCGATTTTAAAAATCTACAATTAAGTTCATTCACTACAGTTTTAAAAAGAGTAGATTGGGGACTTGATGCATTTTTTTCCATTGAAGAAGCATTTTATATTCTGAAGATTTTGTACTTCCTCAAATTCCATTTTATGTTTCTCAAGTATAGCTCTCTCAGTTCTCTTGAAAGGCAAAATAATACCCTATTGAATATTCTTTTTCAAAATTGTAAACCTGTTTCTCACCTAAAAATATGACACTGTGTCTGATTAAAACCCACAAATAATAGCACGTGTTCGAAACAAATGCTGTTGTTGGGGCAGCAGTAAAATAAATTGCACCTGTTTGTAGGTGTTTACAGCAGACTATTCAGTAGCTTTTGGTTTCAAGGGTGATTAAAAAGTATATTTATTGATTTCTATCTAAACCACTATATTAATAATCTCTGGAGGCACGGTGGACTATTGGCTTCTTGTCAGAATGGCTTTGAGGAGAATGTGGCCTTTTGTTCTTCTTGCAGAGATCAGAGTTGGGTCTCTGGTCTATTGCATTTATGGTTTCGCAGCAAAGTTTCCCAAGTCTTGGTGGACCTGTTCCTTTCGAAGGGACATGAGTCATGTTTGGGGACTGGACAGACTCAGAGCATCTCAATCTTATAAAAGATTGCTCCTCTTGCTCTCTCTTTGGTTTGGGTCTTCCTGAGATGCTAAGCCATAGCAGCTACCTTTCTTGGCTCATGATACTGTGGGAAAAGAGCAAAAGATGAATGGTATTGAGTTTCTTCCACTTTGGTCTGGAAAGTGGATCACATACAAAGTCAGAGATGCCTGTTTCCCTTTGGCATATGAAAGATCACATCCCTTTATTTCTGAGCTTTTTCTTTTCTTTTTTAAAAGATTTTATTTATTTATTTGACAGAGAGAGAGATCACAAGTAGGCAGAGAGGCAGGCAGAGAGAAAGGAGGAAGCAGGCTTCTTGCTGAGCAGAGGCGGGGCTCGATCCCAGGACCCTGAGATCATGACCTAAGCCAAAGGCAGAGGCTTAACCGACTGAGCTACCCAGGTGCCCCTCTTTTTTTTTTTTAAGAGAGGGAGAGAGTGGGAGAGAGTCAGAAGGGGAGAGAGAATCTTAGTCAAGGGGCTTGATCTCACAACCCTGAGATCATGACCTGAGCCGAGATCAAGAGTTGGACGTTTCACTGACTGAACCATCCAGGTGCCCCTGAGTTTTTACTCTTCAAAAAAGAGGGAATTATGAAGCTTGTGACCTTTCTTGGCTAGTGGATGGATCCTATTATTTGCAGGTGCTCATACTTTTCAAAGGGAAAAAAAAAACTTCCCTTCCACCATTTGGGGTTGGGTCTACTGATCACATTCCTAGTGTTGTTTCTTGTCAGTGCTGCTCAGAGCCTCTCACTCTTTTGAACTGTCTGTCAACCCCCCTTCCCCCACTTCCTCCTTATTTCCTGTCCTTGTCCTCTCCCCCCTGTCTTTGGTCACTCCCTCTCACTCTCTTCTTCCATCTCTCCATTCCTCTCACCGCTGGGTGCTAGGACGTCTTTACCGAGGTCCTTACTTGGTAGACTTTCCTTTCCTCCTTCATCGTCTTCTTGATTGTCCTTAGTACATGGTCTGTGGAACATGACGAAGCTGTGATCTAAGTTGGGGCTGTCTTCTCTGTAGGTCCTACTCATACCCAGTCTTTGTGTGTCACAGTACACACACTATGATGGCTTCCAGCCCCAAACAAGTTGTTTTGCCTTGTTGCTGGGTGCTATATGCGCAGCATGTGTGAACTTGCTTTCCCCAGGAAGGGGCAAGATGACCCACATGGCGATGGCATTATTCTGGGAATATGCTTGGGCCCGCCTCACACTCAAATCTGCCTGTCAGTTGCTGCCAGTACTTTGGTTATGGTTGTGGGTTCGTTGGACTGACTCATCTAGGAGTAAGCCGTTATTTTCATGACCAGAGATCTTCTAATACAACAGTTTTTACACATTTTTAGTATTTTGCTCTGTATTCTTTTAAGAGAATTTTTCTTTTCTTTCTTTCTTTCTTTTTTTTTTTTTGACTCCTCCCTAAAAAATCTTATGCCAAGTCCAGTGTGTCCAACAGGTCACACTGGGGCTGCTGTGTTTGAGGCGTCGGTGGGAAATTCAGTGCTTGTCTTCCTCCTCGCCCACCCCAGGGGCCCACTGAGGGGTTCCGCGGAAGAGTGCTATGGGTCTTTGGAGCGGACTTTGATATTTCCCTGGGCTGGGCCCCCTCCCCTTCAGTTCACAGGTGAGATCCAGAGGGCGGGGTGGGGGAGAAGGCACGCTCCAGAAAGGCTCAAGGGCCAAAGGTCAAAGCGGCCTGCCACTAGGAGCCCAGTCATTGGTCCGGAACAAACCAAAAAGGTCACCCTTGATTCTACAGCTGTATCAGTATTCGGACAGCCGTGTGGCTCAAGTCTTGGGGCGGAGGATATAGCATTGTTCTTCCTGAGACGGCAAAGATCCTCCCCGCCGCAATCCCCCAACGCCAAAGCCCCAGACAGATCCAGCCACGGACAGCAAATGGACAGTTTACCATGCCTTTGTTAGAGGCTGCTTACCTAAGGTTTGCTCTTATCTTACGAGGATGTTACTTCCTGTGTTTATTCTAAAAAGAGAGGCTGGGTCAGTGAGACCCAGTAAATGACTATTTACTCGATACCTTTGGCTCCGTTCTTCTAGGGCCGGGCTAGGACAGCCTGTGCTCGCAGGCACGGAGTTGCCAGACGTAGCAAGGCCGGGAGCTGAGACGAGACCCCCCCATTGGAGCCATGGGGGGCCCGAAGAGAGTGGTTCCACCGTCCACCGGGAGCGGGTCCAGAGTGGGGCTGTCAGGAAAGGGGCTCTGGGGCAAAGGTTGCTCCCTCATGGACAGGCCGCTGAGGTGGGGGGCTCTGCGCTCTGTTCAGCCTCCTCTTTTCCTCGCCTTTTCCTCTGAGCTCTGCCTGTTGTGGTTATGTGGTGGGCTTCCCGCAACAGCCCTCAGCTGGCAGTCCTCACTGTCCCTGCACTTTCCCAGGCCCTCCTGTCCCTCACCTGACCACCAGGACAGCACAGCGCTCATCTTTCTGCCTCCAAGTTTTTGTTTGTTTGTTTTCATGTTTATGGTGAAATGTACATATGGAAGACTGCCTGTGCCGTATGCATGAAGAGGAAAAATAATTAGAATTAAAAGATAAAATGGACTCCCATGGCTCTACCCTATAGCCTGGGAAGTTGAATGAGACCGCCTGTAGTTTAGAAGCCTGTCTCTGATAACCTTGCTGAATTTAATAAAATTCTAATAATTTATAAGATTCTTTTATTCTCTATAATGAATCAGAGCATTAGCAAATTGTGACAGTTTTATTTCTTCCTTTCCAGTTCTTCTGCAATGTTTTCCCATTGTTTTGCCTCACAGTACCGGTTCAGACCTGCAGTGCAATGTCGAATCAGAAGGCCACAAGCCCAAGAGTATATCTTGGACATTGCTCTTTTTTCCCCTGATTTTAAATGGAATTTTTATAATACTTTACCACTGAGTTATCATGCCTTCCAAATATTTTGTATGGATAGCTTCTATCAGGTTGCTAATAGATTTTATCGTGCATCGATGTTGATTTTTATCAAGTACATTTTCTGTACCTTTTGAGATGTTCATATAACATAATTTTTTTTTCTTTTTCCTTTTATCCTTTGAAGCAATGCAGTGCTATACATTCATAGAATTTTTAATGTGAAAACAAACTTATATTCTTGGAATTAACCAGCTTGGTCATGAATGATTTTCTTTTTTAGACATTGCTAGATTTCATTTGCTGGTATTTTGTTTGGCATTTTTACATTTATTTTCACAAGCCAGGTTAGTATGATTTTTTTCTTTCTGTATTATTCTTGTCTATTTTTGATGCCAAGGCAAAAGTAACCTCAAAAAATGAGTTGGGAAGTATTCCTTTCTTCTGTTCTCTGGAAGTGTTTGTATAAGATTGGAATTATCTCTTTCTTAAATGTTTAGTAGCTCTTGCTTGTAGAAAACCCTCTCAGGTCTGGCATTTGTTTAATATGATGCTTTAAATTTTTTAAATGGTTATAGGGCCATTCTTGGGTCAATTTAAAAATTTATGGTTTTCTAGTAATTTGCATATTTTGTTGAAATTGCTGAATTTATGGGTATAAAGTTGCTCATAACATTATCTGATCTTTTTTCCTCTGCTGCATCTACAGTTTACACCCCTTTTAATTTTTAGTATGTTTATTTGCCCCTCTGCTTTCAGTACTATTCCTCCTTATTTCGAAGTCCACATGGTCTTGCTCGCTATTAAAAAAAAAATCCATTTTCTTATCCATTACCTTGCGTTCCAGCCACACTGGATTACTGTCTTCCTCTTGATGGATTCGTAAGTTCCTAAAGCACTGCCTTCATTTATGGCCTTCCCACCATTTTGATCCCTCTTCGCTACAACTTCATCCTTTGAACTACTCATTTCTCAAGGCTCATCTCAAATTCCACTTGTTTTATGAAACTTTCTCCTATTTTCCGTCAAACAGGCTAGACATCTCCTCCTCCTGTGTGAATCGCATATCCCCCCAATATCTCCATAGCAAGTCTCATGTTCTGTTTTACTCTGAACGAGTTGCTCACATGTGTGCAAACTCCTGCAGGTCGTGAGCCGCTGGAAAGTGACACCCTGTCATATTCATGCCTGCATTCTGAGAGCCCAGCAGAGAATAACTCTCAAGAGTCTGTTAAGTTCAACTGTACTGAATCCAATTGAGTGTAATTGAAGAGGTATTCATCTTTTGGCAAAATGTAAAGTTAAAGAATTGAATTGTAGGGCACATGATGCAATCCTGGCTAACGTGAAGCTATCCTTACCTCTGAACACTCTCCTTTCCTCAACTGGTCAAAGTCTGAAAGTTCAGCATTTGAACTTCATTCATCTGTACGTGCTTCCTGAGATTCTCCCTGGTCTGAGGAAGCAGAGGAGGCCTTAGCAGGCATCCATACCACACCTCTCATGATTTTCTGTGCTTCCTACCAACTGAGTGGATTTCCTAGATTCTTTCCTGAGAGAAGATATTGAGGAGACGTGGATAAGGAACTTCTCTTAGAGCGAACAAGGATGCAGAAAAGGATAGCTAGGTCTACTCATAGTTGTTATGCTTTATTTAATATCTACTAGGCTCCAAGTATTAGGCCAGGTCTTATGTAATCTTCGTACCAACTCAGAGGTGGGGGTACTGTTAACACCTCCAGTTTTACAGAGAAACCGAAGTTCAGAGAGTTGAGGCAATTTAGCCAAGTGGCAGAGCTGAGATTTGAAGCAAGGTCTGACTCTTTTCTTCGACTACCCAGTCTGTCTGTTCTTTACGACCTCATCACACAACCTCAGTGGTGGATTGGTCACCTGTTAGGGGGGTTAGCCTCTGCCTGGCTCCCACTGTCCCGTGGTCACTTTTTGTGGTATTTTAGTGGCCACCTGTGACTTCCTGTCTGCTGACTGATCTTGGAAGCTGCTGGAATGAGGTAAGAATACATGCTGCTGCTTGGGCTGCTTCCTGTCCTGAGAGCATCTCTCTCTACTCCCTGACTTGGAGCTTCTGGGATTCAGAAGGGTCTGGCTTTGGGAAGCAACAGCTTCCTTGATTAAAGGGGAGGGAGACAGCTGTTTCCAAGTAAGCTGGGAAATAGCTCAGAGGGCCAAGCAGAGTCCATGAAGGTTTCGGTACCATGTAGATTTGGAGGAAGTTTGAGGTTTACTATTTCCAGGTGGTTTGTCTGCTGGCTGGGAGAGCACTTTTTCCTCCTCTCGCCCCACCTGTCTACACAGCCAATTCCGGACCTTCCAGATCATTAGTCATACAGGTGATCTGGTCCAGACCCATTACTGTGCAGCTGAGGGGCCCAAGGGGCACAGAGGGGCAGCGTCTCACCCAGAATCACACAGAGTGGGAGTCAAGTCTGAATTAAGCCTCGGGGCTTTTCATGGAATGTCCCAGATTGGGGAAACTCTCTTGGCCCTCAGTGCAGACTATCCTTTCTTATCAGTTATCTTTGCAAGGGAATAGGCCTTTTATTTTCAGTCAGGCTGTAAGTGCCTTGAAGACAGAAAGCACATTTTCTAATTGATTTTTGGACTCCCTACCATGACTCGCACATAGCTGGCCCTCAGGGGGCAATTGGTGGCTTGACTGAGCCGGCCTTCTCCTCTCCTGACCCTTATTCTGTAGGACTCCTGGTCTCTCTGCATGGCATTGCTCTTGACAGGTGGAGTCCTGTGCCGTATGTGGATCTTCTCACCCGGAGGCAGCCTCTCAGCACTTCCACATCCAGCCCCTCCGTTATCTCTAGTTTCTCGAAGTCCATTCCAAATTTTGTTTCTAATTAATGCAGATTTGTTAAAATGGCCCCTTGATGCCTACACAGCATGTATGGTGTGGGTTTTTTTTCACTTTAGATTGTGATTCTTCACACAGCACGATTAACATGTATAATTACGTCCACCATGTCCATGAGATGCAGAGTAATTTGGTTAGGAATCTTGGTTTTCTGGGTCCTTCTACTATAAGAAGGAATCCTCCTTGGGATGATATTCTTTAAAAAAAAGATTTTATTTATTTATACGAGAGAAAGAGAGAGAGCACGCAGGAGCACGAGTGGGGGGCGGGACAAAGGGAAAGGGAGAGAATCTCAAGCGGACTCTGCGCTGAGTGTGGAGCCTGACGTGGGGCTTGTTCTCATGATCCCGAGATCACAATCTGAAGTGAAATCAAGAGTCAGATACTTTAAAAAGAAAAAAAAAATATTTATTTATTTATTTGTTTGTTTGTTTGTTTATTTATTTATTTGAGAAAGAGAGGATTCAAGAGTGCCCACTAGTGTGGGGAGGGGCAGAGGGAGAGAGAGAATCTACAGGCAGACTCCCCACTGATTGTGGAGCCTGATGTGGGGCTCAATCTCACGAGCCTCAGATCATGACCTGAGCTGAAACCAAGAGCCTTAACCGAATAAGCCACCCTGGGATATTATTTGTAACTATAGGCAAAGAAATACACAGACACTATAGAAGACCTTTATGAAAGACAGCCTTATTTTTGGATGGGAGATCAGATTTTCTCCTTTTTTCTCCATCTGTATTTTTATATTAGCCTGAGGTGCTACCCCTCGCATCCTCTACCAAGCAGAGTGACTTTGGTCAAGTCATTTCATCTTTCCCAGCCTCAGTCTCTTCATTCATTGACAGAGATAAAAATGTTGGGAGGATCTAATGGGGTAATGTCTGTCGAGGCACTCAGATGTGATGTATGTAGTCCTCTAGCCAGTAGCAGTGTGAGTGTTCATGATTGGAAAGCTCAGAATATAATAAAATTTGGTTGTAAGGGATTATTAGAAGAGCACGCATCCCCTAATCCCAGAGTCCTGAGGGATACCCAGCATGTGTATCTTGGCTCCATGGAAATCCAGCAGGCTGGGGCCATGGACACTTCTGACAGTCTGAGGACATTAGTTGTCCTGGCCCAGAAGAGTGGGTGGGAAGGGTAAATCCAGTGTGGAATCTGGGATCACACCTTCCTTTAACATCCACAGTATAGCTGCCCAAGGACCGTGGCAAGTGCAGAGCCCCCTTTGGTATCTTCAAGAGCCCCCCTGCTTCCTGGTGGATGTGGGGGCTTCTGTTTGTCTTGAGGCAGTGCCAGCTACCACTTGTTTCTCCACTTTCCCCAGGCTCTCCTTGCGAGAGCAGATGGTTCGAAGTACACATGAGCATCTCTGCACGCAGCTGCCAGGTGGGACTGTTCGAAAGTTATGTGCACACGTAGGGCAATAAGTTGGGATTACCAGGGGACAACTTTGAAGACAAGAAATCCCAGGGACGTGCGTGCTGGGCTGTAATTGTGATGAAAGCTATCCCCAGCCCACCGGAGCCATACCTCCTGCCCAGTGTGATGCAGAAGGCTGACCAGCCCATGAATTCCACATCTCTGTTCATAGGGATGACTGATGACTTTGCTTGTGGTGG
This sequence comes from Ailurus styani, assembly GCA_002007465.1. Taxonomy (NCBI): domain Eukaryota; kingdom Metazoa; phylum Chordata; class Mammalia; order Carnivora; family Ailuridae; genus Ailurus; species Ailurus styani. The sequence goes on along the minus strand of LNAC01000643.1, from coordinate 401,710 downwards.
GTTCTGGTAAACACTACTCCACGGGTGTTTGAAGCATGCTCCCGTGCTCATTTCTGGAAGACTTTATAATTTCTGTCCCTGCTGATCACTCTAAGCTCCTCTGCTTGCTTGGGGGTGTTCCATTTTTAGTCTAGTCTTGCTAAGAGTTGTGAAGCAGATTTTGTTATAGATTTGAGATGTGTTCTACTGATGGTAGACAAGGTTTTATCAAGTAATACTGCCTTCTCTGAAGATCAGTAACTCGTCTTAGAAGAGAAAACCCCACCTAGTTGATTTTCGGCAGCTATCTTCAGTGAATGTGGGAAGGTTGTGCAAATTGCTCTGAGTAGGTCGAACGTAAATACGCAGTGCTGAGGACTGGTGTCCCTGGTGGGGCTTCTGGGTTTCTTGCAGTGTCTGGGAGCTTGGGGGGTCTCCCTCTGCGCCATGCCTCCCAGCTATTTTTTGCAGAGCTTCAGTTGGCAAACACTTCTGAACGGACATATCTAATTGCCAAGGAGATTTTTCTGTTAGCTTTGATCCTGGGAAGCGGGTGCCTTTTGTTGAGGATCGGTGCCACGAAAACTCCAGCTAGAGCCAAGACCCAGAAAGGCAGTGGTCACAGACAATGCGATGCAATTGTCAATTTGATCAAAGGTGAAAAGTCTGTTGTCTGGAAGGGGCTGGCTTCTGCCTGCACATCTCATCCCCAGACTCTTCCCTGGAAAAAAAAATGTGATCAGTAGAAATGTGTTGATGAGGTCATAAAGTTTAGCAGGTGCCAAACACAGCCCAGAGTAGAGAGGCTGAGTATTCAGAAGCTAGTTAGTTACATCCTTTCAGGGAGCAAGAGCCCCTAAGGAGTATGGTGTGCGTGAGCTGGGACCACTTACTGCTTCAGAGCACCAAAGTGCTGCTCAGCAATTAAGCACAGATCTAGTGGAAGAGAAGGAAAAGTCTGCTAAGCAGCCCCCTTCCTCTCCACCTCCCGGGTCCCTGCGCCACTTGAGACAGGCTCTCATTCCCTCTTGTCTGTGCTGTTGCAACAAATAGCCTCCTGCCTGTACTCCCACTTCCTGCCTCTCTTCTCTTGGGCCTCTTCCTGAACTCAGACATTTACCAGAAAGCAGCGGCAAGGTGCATCTTTCTGAGGCTGGTTGTAATTGCCTTGGTCTCAGGCTCAGACTCCAGCAGCTAAGGGACAGTCCACCCTCTTCCCCCTTCTGTGCATGGGCTTCCCAACCAACAGAACAGCCTTCAGTTCCTTGGTTCTCCCTCGCTTCTACTCATTTCCAGCCAATTGGAAACCCCACCTGTTTCCTGAACACACCTGAAAGTTTTCTCCTTCTGCCATAGCTGTTTACCTAAATGTGTTTCTCCTCACAATTTTACCTGCCATTTGCTGATATCATCTCCTTTACTAAGCTTTCCTTGACACCCTCTCCCCCCTCCCCAACTGGAAAGGATTCTTCTTCCTCTGAACTCACCTAGCTCAGTGCCATTAAACTTCCTTCTTGGCTTAAATTCCTGTTGCTTGTGACTTGTCTGTCTCCCTCATTGGACAGTGAGCTCCTTGAGGGCCAGGGCCTGTGTTGGATTCATCGTCACATTCCATCCTGGGGGCACTAACAGAGCCCTTGGTAAATGTTTCAGTGGCCCCACCCATCACTCTAAAAAGGTTTCAAAAACCCCGAGCTTCTTTGGGAGGCCATGAAAACACATTGCTCCCCTCCTCGGGACTTTAGATTTCTGGTCTACCAAATGGGGTGGCAGGGTGGTTTGTAAAGTTTGCTTGCCAAGGCCCTGGACTTCTCCAGTGTTCCATGAGCCAACTGTACAGGAAGAGTTGATGTGACTCTGCTTAGGGTCCAAGTTGTTCCTCCACAGCATGGCCTCCTGCACCAAGGCAGGAGGCAGGGTTTTATAGTGGTGCACAATCTGCCTAACATAGTTGTAAGGTGGTCAAACTTTCGGCACACTGTCGGGTAAGCACACAGTGAAGTTTTGCTCTTTTCCTCATCATGATGCATAGTCCCTTTCCAATAAGGAAGGCCTGAGTTCAGATCCTGGTTTTGTCACTTACTGGAGATGTGACTAGTAATATAACTTTCATGCTCCAGAGGAACCTCTACTGGGAACTTATGCATTGTTGGTCACAAGTAAGTTACTTCATATAAAACTGCCTAGCGTGGTCGTGGTGCTTGACACATCATAGCTCAAAAATGTAGTTATTGTTATGGTGATCATGATTATGGTGTACATTATAGTATAGTAGTTTAATAAATTAATCCAAAAGCCAATTTTAAGTGCCTACTATATTCTGGGAGCTGTGAAAAGCACCTTCATAATAATAGTGACAAAGATGATGTTGTTATTCCTTGTCACTAACATTTATTGAATACTTTCTCTGCTGTGAAAGAGAGATTGAATGAGATCCCTGGGGGAGCCTGGGTGGCTCAGTTGGTTAAGCATCTGACTCTTGATTTCAGCTCAGGTCATGGTCTTAGGGTTGTGGGATTGAGCCCCATGATGGGCTCTGCACGAGGGTCATGGAGCCTGCTTAGGATTCTCTCTCTCTCTTTCTCTCTCCCTCTCCCTCTGTCCCTAACCTCCCCTCATTCTTAAAAAAACGAAAGAGAGAGAGAGAGAGAGAGAGAGAGAGAGAGAGAGAGAGAGAGAGAGAGAGAAATCCCTGGATTGGAGACTCTGATTGGGGCTGTATCCTTAACATTTCTTTTGAAGTCTGGTCCACATCTACCTATGAATAGTGGTCAAGTTTAATGTTGGGTGTTATTTGACTCTTTGGGATTTTTCTTTCGAGTAATGATGAGGGAATCCAACTGTGGCTGGCTTTGTTGAATCTGCTTGGGAAAGCTCTGTAGCTTATTCCACTCATGTCGAAAACCCCACTGTAAAATTGGCTGTGGCTCTAAATTGATTACGTGCACAGATGGGGATGTGTTAACCGAATAGGACTCCCTTCCCTCTCCTTCCCGCTGAAGTCACCACTTAACACATCATCATTGGCTCTCCGATAAGCAGGAAACAAGTTGAGCTCCTTTGTCTCGTTCAGAAGTCTAGGGAGTGATACTGAATCAGCCTCTAGGGCTGTTGAATCAGCATATAGGGTGTCAAGGGTGCGGTGTGCAGTGGGTCAACCTCTGGAGCCTGGGATCCAGATTCAATTGAGATCATTCCCTCCAGATGTATCCAAACTCGGCAGAATGATCAGAGCAGCCCCGATGTTTTATAAAACCTGCCATTTGCAGGAATAGGCAAACTTCAGCTCGCACTCCAAATGGTTGATGGGGGGGGTAGCATATCACAAACTGCAAATTGGTGACATGTACATTAACAAAGTGATCAGAAAATCTTTGCTGCCTCTGTCACGTCAATGCTCCTTTGATTCCAAATAGCAGATCACTGGCCACCTTGCAGTCCCACTATGGAGAAACATATTTGAGAGCCATTTGATCACAGACCTTCTGAAAAATTAATCCATACCGGGCACCTGGATGGCTCAGGGTGTTAAGCTTCTGCCTTCGGCTCAGGTCATGATCCCAGGGTCCTGGGATCGAACCCCACATCGGGCTCCCTGCTCAGTGGGGAGCCTGCTTCCTCCTCTCTCTCTGCCTGTCTCTGCCTACTTGTGATCTCTCTCTCTCTCTGTGTGTCAAATAAATAAATTAAATCTTTAAAAAAATTAATCCGTGGGCACCTGGGTGGCTCAGTGGGTTAAAGCCTCTGCTTTCGGCTCAGGTCATGATCTCAGCGTCCTGGGATCGAGGCCGGCATTGGGCTCTCTGCTCAGCAGGGAGCCTCCTTCCTCCTCTCCCTGTCTCTCTGCCTGCTTATCTGCCTACTTGTAATCTCTCTCTCTCTGTGTCAAATAAATAAATAAAATCTTTTTAAAAAATTAATCCGTACCAAGTACAAGTAAGGTATAATTTTCTTGGCTGTGAAGGGAAAGCTTTATTTGTCCTTCAAATAAACAATCTCCCTGGGTTATGGATTTAGGACAATTGTGATAGATGCAGATATAGAAACTGCTGTGTTAATGACAGTGTTTTTGAGACTCAGATAAAACCCAGATGTTTAGCTTTCTCAGGGATAAAGTGGTAGGGCCAAGAATGTGTGGAGCATTACTGAGTTAATCCACAACCATCACCTGCTTCTTGCAACTGAAATAACTATTCAACCAGGATGAGTTTGCTCAATAGAGCTACAAAAACCCACGGCCAATGTACAGTGTATGAAAGGATTTGGGGTGGACAAAGCAAAATTGGGAATAGGGCATGAGGCAGAGAATTTGATCCAACAATAGATAGTTATTTAAAAATAAGTTTAAAGAGGCTCAGAAAATAAATAAAAGAGTAGTAGATGATTATGGAAAGAACACTATACAGAGACACTTGGATTCTAAATCCATGTAAATTATTTGCGTATTCAAGTTTTCTCTAACCTTAGTTACTGAATCTATAAAAGGAAGCGGCCAAACTCTTTCAGTTCTAACACCCGATGATGGTGACAACATTATAAGAACTGCATATTGGTAAGTAACACACATCCCCCTGAAACAAAGTGAAAAGCCATCTTTTAAAATTTTGATCCTAGGTTTGCAGAGTATTTACACATTGGACACACACAAACTGAAGAGGCACATTTCCGACATCCCTAGTGAAGTTATCTGTCCTGCACTCAGTGTTCATAGCTTAATTTTAATTTTAATTTTTTGGGGGTGAAATTCGCACAACACACAATCAGCCATTCAAAGACATACGATACAGTGACACATAGTATATTCCCAGTGTTGTGCAACTGTCAGCCCTATCTCATTCCAAAACCTCTTCATCACGCCAGAAGGAAACTCCATACCCATGAAGCTGTCACTCTCCATTCTTTTCTCTCCCCAGAATGGCATTTTTTAAAAAATGTATCTTCGAAGTGAATTCAAAGGGGGATTGGTTGCTTAGGAAGTTGCAGCCCGCAAAGCAACAAATATCCCTGCCTTTATTTCTGTGTCAGAGCCAATTCGAGGGACAGCAAGTTAGCGCTTGTCTGTGCTTCCTGGGAGGCCCAGGGCTTCCTAAACCCAGTATGGCAGCCTCTGAAACCAAGTTTGGGCTACTTGACAGACCTAGAGACTTAGGGTTAGGGATCCTGTCTGTCATGGTATTGAACAAACACAACTTCATTCTTTAAAAAAATATCATTAAAAAAAAGAAAAGCTCAGATCAGTCCAAAGAAACAGCAAAAAATCACCCAAATTCCTAATATCCAGAGAATCAGCATTTAGTATCAAGTCTTCGAGAAATTTTCCATACATTTTAACCTATATATTATGTATTTGCAAAAGTAAAGTAGATGGTACACACTTCTTCTTACTTTATTGCCAAGGTCAAATATGTTTGTTAAAATTCATACAATTTAGGCTTATCAAGTATAAAATAGAACATCTGCCATTCCTAACTCCCCCTTTTTCAATTCATCAGTGTATCTGGGACCTATTTTTCTGTCAATATGCTTTCAGAGCATTGTTTCAGTTGTCCATTGTTTCATTGTTCCAGTAGTATGTGCCTATGTTTGATGTCCTCAAACCTGGCTCCTTTTTTGGACACTTAGGTGATTTCTGATCGTCCAGCTGCTATAGTGATGCTGTGGCCGGTGCTGAAATTTGTGCCTGTATCTAGGTACTAGTTCTTTGGCACAACGTGAATACATGCTTTTTGCCACTGGGGCTGCTGATGAGAATGCAACATAATGAAACCAAGGCAGTAACTTTGTTACTCACTTTCGAGTCCACTATTGCACAAACACACTTCTGGTAGCTCCTTTTATTTTGTGAAGCATGGCCATACCCATTATTTCATCTAATACTACCAGTGGCCACTCGCTAATACTTATTATGCACATACATACTAGACACTATACTGTGTACTTTAGGCATAGGGCTCTTATTCAGTCTTTCTCCCTTATGTACTATTATTATTATTACCTCTGTTCTAGGGATGGGAAGAGTCAGGAGGCTAAGAGAGATCCTCTAAATTGCCCAAAATGTGATAGTAGTAGAGCCCAAATTTTACTTTTTTTTTTTAAGTAGACTCCACAAGGCACGGACCCCAGTGTGGGGCTGGAATTCATGCCTGAGCTGAGATCAAGCGTTGGATGCTTAACTGACTGAAGCACCCAGGAGCCCCCCCAAATTTACTTCTCTTTTTTGGATTCAGATCCAGTATTCTTCCCAGTATACCACAAAAGCATCTTTGAATGACAAGATATTCCAAGGCTATTTATGGGCAAGTGAGTTCAGTTCCACACCAGTTAACTTGGAAAGACTCACAAATAAGGAAACAACACAGTGTTCGTAGACTGTGTCCCCTGCCTTCCCAGTCCAGCCTGGCTTCCTCAGAGGATCCCTGCCTGTGGTTTATTTCACCTGGTGGTCCGTAAGAACTTAAAAGCATGGTGCCTGCCCTTTCCTACAGTAAGACTAGAGGGGTCGTGCCTCAGGCCATCAGGGATGCTGTATGGAAGTTTGAAAGGGGCCAGGAACAGACTGTGGGGGGCGAAGGCAGAGGTCTCATTTACACTAAGAGTCACTGTGAATTAGGTTCTGGAGTCCAGGGCTCCAATGAATTTATCATGAAAGGGCCATTAAAAGGTATTGAAGGGCAAATTGGCTGAATTCACTGGAATGTTTCATTCGTGCTGAGGAACCAGTGATAGTTTGTGCTGTTTCTTTCGTAGGAAAAAGAAGCTGTAACGTGAGACATATGTATCAGTAGGCTCCCAGGGAGAATGGCTTCCTGGAAAGAAAGTCGGGGGCTATGGGAAGGCAGCTAAGGCTCCATTCAGGAACCAAAATAATGTTGGCACTGGGAGTCTCTGCCTATTTTCCAGGACATCTGCTAAAGCTCCAAACTGTGTTCTGGTTGGCCTTGGTGCCTGGTGGCTCCACTGATCCAGATCATGGAGCCAAGCTGGTGACTGCAAAGATTATGGACTTACAGAGGTCAAAGCTGTGAGGGTCACTGTTGATCATCTTCAGATACCAGTTTCCTGCATTGACTGGTGAAGAAGCCAGGGGGCAGACAAGGAAAGGGACTTTCCCAAGGTGTCCGGCGACTCCCAGTGTCAGAGTTCAGGAGTCATGTTTGCAATCTTCAGTAAAAGTTATATTCACCGCTGACGCGCAGAACTAAATCACTTTTCTTCCTTCTCTTTTTCTCCCTTCTCCAGGTCTTCTACCTTTTCTACACCTCCTCCATCCCCCCATTTCCCTTTCTCTACTTCCCCCACCTCCTTCATGTTCATCTTCTCCATTCTCACGTCCTTAACAACCTCTCTGGTGTGTATTACACACATGCTATCTAATGAACAGGCAACTTTTACATTGATTATGTCATTTGATCCTTCATCTGTCGTGGCCACAGTGCTCAGAAATGGAACATTTTATGCATAGACAGAAAGTGCCAGCCAGATGCCGCCTCCCCATTCAGGCTGGCTGGCTTCCTGAGCTTAGCGCAGGTGGTATGTACGAGCCACGGACTTCCTCCCCAGGACACTTTCTGTAGACATCCGAGGGTTGGACTTTCCCTGGCACAGCCTCAGGCTTGGTGGCAAGGAAGGAAGGAAGGAAGTTAAGAAGCTTTCCTGTCATTGGAGCTGGATCCTAAATAGACCTTTGCTTGGCAAGCATACTTCCCATATTCCCCGGCTGGCCCCGTGTGTGGGCCCCACTCACTGGCACTCTTTAGCCAAGAACAAATTCCATGCAGACCTCAGCCCTCACATGGATGCCCAGGGGATGCCTCCCTGAAGAGCAGCACTCCGTAATAGCCTAACCTCCTGGGACACTAGATTTCCATCTGGAAGATGAGGGGGTTGGGGAGGGAGGAAGGGGCATGGGGTTGTGGGGATAGAGAGAGAGAGAGACCTGTAAGCATGCAAAAGCTATTTTCACCCACAGCGAGAAATTCATGTTTTTTCATTCCTTCCTTCAGTTTTTGTTCATTCCACAGATCATCGTTGAGTGCCTAGTAAGGGCCTGAAACTACTTTTGGCTACAGAATACATTATCCTCAAACAAGTTTATATTCTAATGGGGTGGGGAAGACAGTAAACGGATAAACAAATATACCTACATTATTTTATCAGTTCATTTCTATATCATACTATGAAGACAATGAAAGCAGGTGTAATAGTTTCTTAGTATTGGTGGAAGGTTTTCCTTGGGAGCAGGAACACTTCATCCACAGTTACAAAGAGCAGGCCGAGTTTATGGGTACTGATGCAGGTAGGTGGGTTGATAGGGTAGTTGCCGGAGGTACAGTTTCTCCCGATTGCTTCTTTTTTCTCACTGAAATCAGAAGCCCGGTCATCAGCAGGGAGCGAGGAGGAAGAGAGGAGAATTAGAGGTGTGAACCGAGAGGAGACAGTATGAAATAGTCTCCAGAGTAGGACGTCAGACAGCACTGAGGGCTCACACTCAACATCTAAGTTTAATGTCTTAGTTTAAAGGACAACAATGTGGTTGTGTGTTTTTCCAGCCATGTTAAGCTTGCTTGGGAGCAGGTTTGGAGTCCTTACATAGAGTTGGGTTTTACCTGAGCTCATGAGAGAAGGCGTGAGAGAGACCTGAGGGTGTATGCCAGCCTCTTTTCGGCTTTTTGTCTCCCTTGGCCTCCTTAACATTTCCTCATTACCCTTTTGTGTCCTCTCTCATTTTATAACGTGGCAGGTAACTCTCCTACGCAGGTATCAAATATGTCCTCCCAAGTTACAAATAGATATGGCGGAGAGAGCGAGTGAATGGCAGAACTCCAGAAGAAGCACGTGTATGAAAACAAGAGAGATTGGCACTGAGCTTGTAGAATATTTAATTTTAAGGAACTTTGTGGCAGGTACTTTGGGAGAAAACTCCCTATGATTCTTCTTTGGATGATCTTCTGAGGTAGAAGTGTCTCCAGTTTGGTCAATATAAAAACTTCCTGGTCATTTGTTGTTGTTGTTAATAATAATAATAATAATAATAATGTAGCAGCTACTAATTTTTCTTGAGTGCTTACCATGAGGAAGGCACTTCACTAAGTGCTTTAGATGCCTAAACTCCTTTAATCCTCCAATAGTCATAGGAGTTAAGTAATGCTACCCCTCTTTTGAGATGAGGTTAGGTAGCTTATCCAATATGACACAGCTCACCAGCTTCAGGGGAGGTTTTGAACCAAGAACTTTATGATTACATAGCCCGCAGTCTTAGCCACTCCTCTGCTGCTCTTCAGCCCCTAACATTTTGCGTGTTAAAGTTGGTACACTCATCCATCTGTCTGTCCATTCAGTGGAACTCTCCCTATCCTCTCTCTGAGCTAAGTCATTGTGTCAGTTGCTGGGTGGGGAGAGGGTGTGGGTGGGGCTCAGCCACCAATCCTTCATCCCTTCTGTGCTCATTTAGAGGTTCTAAAAGAAGCCAGAGGGGGAGCTGCCTTTGTCCCCGGAAGCTGCTCCGGAAACATGAGTTTAAGGCTCTTGGTATATATCCTGATGACTAAGCCTGTGGGACTGTGCCTCTCTGCCCTCTTCATCTCTGAGACCTTTCTAGGTCCTGGTTTTGCTGATTCTATGGATATTCGGCTTCTGTCTTATTCTTCTCTGTGCTGTCATCCTACCCCCTACCCCCTCTCTGAGCTCTCAACTCTTAAACAGGAGAGTCTGAGACCTGTGTCTGGCTTCCACTTCACTAGCCTTGGCGTGACAAATTGCCTTCTTATCATACTTAACGCTGGCATGTAAAATAGACTATCCTTTCTGTTTACATACTGCTTCCATCTCCTGTATCCATCTAGATCCAGGAACCCGATTTCATCAACATAAAACCCATAGAAGCAACGCATGCTGGGAATCGGTCCTCCATATCAGAGCTGATCAGGATGGATCGGTGAATTCTGTAGATTGCATCTGTCCTAAGCAGCCAATTAGCTATGCTTGACTTCAGCTACCACATTTTGCCTGCTGTGAGCTTCTATGAAATGTATTTTGTAACAGGGCAGAAGAAATACACAAGATTGATTAGAGTTGGCACAATTTGCGCATACTTCCTTTTGCAGTTATTCTTGTAGTGGCTGATTTAAAAGACTCAAAAAAATCCTTTAGCCAATTTTGTTTCTTTATAAAGTTTCGTTTAAATTTTAGTGGATATATTTATGTGCAAATCGGATCAACTTCCAATGATAGCTCCTTATTGTTCATGTTTTGATGTTTTGTTTGCCTGAGCAGATTGATTTGCCATTACAGGAAAATGTTTGAACTAAAAAAGTCCTCTGAACTTTGTTCCACTAATCTGATCAAAGAAAATAGAAGCAGCACGTGTAGACAGAAACCTGCAAATTAAATTGACTTTTCCAATTGAAATGCATTTGATCTGCATGCATTATGGAACTAGGGTAGCAGTTGCATCTTGGTTCTGCAAAAACATTGAGGTTTAGACCGTTTTCCAAAGTCTTTAAAAATCCGTGCGGGAGAAGAATCGGCAGTGTGAATGGCTAATAACATCTTCTCTTTGGTACGAAGTTAGGATACCTCACAGATGATGTCACTGTCCTTCCAGTCCCATCGATCAGGCTTGCTGAGCACTGTGCAGTGGTGCTGCCTGTGGAAACAGCCAGGCCAGCCTTGCTCTGTGGTGACAGGTTGTTCAGGGCAAGCCACGAGCAGCAGAAGTGTTGTGGAAGTGTTAGAACGCTTGCAAACACGGTTTGCAGCTGTGTAAAGGTCCCGTTTCTTCTGTGTGACTCCCAGGGATGGGTTAGTCGGCATAGGTTTATTCAGATGTGGAGAACTGCGCTAATGGCTCCAGCCATTTGCTTCCTTCCTAGCTCGCATGTTTTTCATCATTCTCCCATTCACTCTTAACTAGACGTATGAGTCAGGACCACCATGGGAACTAAAGTAGAAAAAAAGAAATGCACAAGCTTAAGCCCTAGTGGTGGTGTTCAAGTAGGTCAAGTTCAGTAGCTTTTTAAATGGAAGTGTGTTTTATTGAGGCTCAACTGCCATTTATTGACTACTACCAAATGCCAGACCTAATTTTTACTGATGTTCTCTCTTTCCATTCTCATGACAGTCTATGGAGTTGTCCTCATGACAATTTCTGAGGAACTGAGGGCTCTGAGAAATTTAGTGATTTGGTCAAGGTCACAGAGCCAGGAAGTGGCAAGTCAAGATTTGAGTCGGGCGGACCACCTTGGTTCCAAGTCACATTTTCTGTCCTCTCTTCCTGCATGCACATGGGAGTTAAAGATGGGTGCTAATTACTGAGCCAAGGTGAAGGACCATCTTGGCTGATCCATGTAAAGAAGGCTAAGTAGAAGGATGTGATAAATGCTTGGAAATGGTCGAGAAAGATGAATTGTGTTGGGGTTAGAGATCCCTTTTAATGTCGAGGATGGGCTGTGTGGTCTCTCTAGTTCTTTTTCCATTGAGTGGATCAAGTTTTTTCATAGTTGAGTTTGATTATTGGGATAGTGAATCAAATGAATACTTTGTGGTTATCAACCATGTGGTCCTCCGTACCACTGGTTTATACATCTCTCAGCTCAACGAAGTCATCTCCACGACCTCGACTTGAACTATGTGGGGGATTGCTCACAGAATTCATAGGCAGCTGAATCGAATGCTAAAAACAAAACCACCCCAGTAAAACAATGTGTTATACATATGGTCCTGAAGTGTTTGATTAAGGTGTGTATTAAAGTTGCAGAGATGCCTCCTGCTCTTTAAATAAGGACTGCCAAGGTGTCTGGTGAGTAGGTAGCCGGAGCCCACTAGAAAACAGTGCCATTCATGTCGAAGCAATGAGCTGAACTGAGGCTGTGTCCTCAATGCCCATCCGCAGAATGTGATTCTGGCCTTTTGTAGAATAGCAAGTCGATCCCAGACACAGTTCATGTGCAGTGATCCAGGGAAAACAGTTGTGCAGTTCCACAAAACCCAAAACTCTCTAAATCTGAACATTTCAGGGAGAACATTCTTTCTCCCCCTGCCCTTGTCATCAAATAAACACACCTATGCTAGGCACTGCTCTCCCCACGGGCTGTTGTGGGAGGTAGACAGGAATACCTCCTCTGAGTCTTCAGGGTGGACCTCACAGGCATAATCAAGGCACTGAAAGTTCTCAGAGCTTCCAAAGGATCACGGGAGGGTGCCGAGAAAAACATGGGACTTTTTCTTCTCCCTAGTTCCCAGGGAAGAATCTCATTCTTCAAGCCTCATTTAAGTGATTCTTTTCACCTCTGCAGTGTTCAGATTTCTGTGTGATCATAGCTCATTAGAAACATTATGATTGCGTAGAGTTGCAGTTTACTCATACTAATGCTTACTGTTCTTATTTCACTGGTCAAAGAGATGATGGAGAGAACACATCATCATTAAGAGAAAAAAATTACCACCCCCTGAGGTTGATTGTTTTGAAGCAAAGTAGTCTTCGTACATGCCAAAGATGCTGTGGCCCTTCCCTTCCCTTTAATTTTTCTTTGTAGGTTCTGGTGAACATGAGAATCAGTGCTTCAAGTCAATTGTTAGGTATACAATGAGTGTAAATTACGCTTCCAGGCCAGTGCATTTATTCCGGTGATTGCGCTGATTGCATTTGACCATGGGATAATTAGGCCACATTCAGATCACAAATTCCCATTTTATACCTTTTGGGTTTTCTAATCCAGGATGCACTAATGGCCTACAGAGTGCTTTGGTGTTGGGTGACCAGAGAAGCCATTTGTATGATGTTCCTGCTAATGGGGAGGTTTAAATGTAGGGAAGGCTGTCTCTACACGCAGAGGCTATAAATGGCCAGAGAAGGGCCCCAGGATAATCATCGGAGATCACTTTTTCTTAGGAGTATAATGTCTGATTGTTAGGCATTCAAGCTATATAAATGAAGGTAATTGGAGAAATACACATACACATGTCATTTGTCGTGAGTTTAATGTGGGTAATTTAATATACAGGTACATACAGGTTTCACATTAAAGTATCCATTCCAAACTAATGGGAAAATAGACCGGAATGGAAAGACAGATTTAGCCTATGGCCAAACTGCGAGTCTTTTCTTTCTCTTCCATTCCTTCTGCTTTTAGTCTTTTCTGCTATTTAATTATTTGCATTTCTCAGCCAATGCTGAGCCAGGTGAAGTGTAGGGACTCAAATGTGTTGACTCTGAGGGATGGATAAGTCAAGTGTTAACCGTCCCCAGAGTAGGCTCATGGGCATTTTGAAAGAGAGCTACATGGAGACAGCCATCCTTATTGGGAAGAAACAATATCTCGATGGTGACATTTCAGATAATATCAGGGAAGTGTTTCTTCTCCCCATGACAAAACCTGTCCCTAGATGAGGAGCAGTTGCCAGTGAGTGTCTAAGTGGAACTGGGAATAGCCCCCTTGAGCCACCAATGGAATTAGGCAACGTGTGTTGTAAGGAGGCCACTGGGATGACAGGTAAGGGACTGAGGAACAGAGGAGTGGAGGACAGAGTAGGAAGGTAGAATCTGGGGGAATAGGAGGGAATTAGGGAGAGGGTAAGTCCCTAGTTAAAATCCTGGGTCTACTACTTATTTAAAAAAATGGCACTACTGGTCCTGTCAGAGCTTACCATTTAGTCAAGAAGAGAGACAATCAAATGATTCATGCATTCACCAAACAGGTATTGAACTTACTGTGTTATGAACAAGGTAGGTGCTGTGAGGAAACCTGACCTTGTCTTGGGGCATCAGTGAACTTCAGTGATGGAACTGCATGACCTAAGAAGTGAAACTTGAGGTGATATGAAAAAGAATGAAGAATCATTTAGGCAAGGCTGTATAAAGGGAACATTCCCCAAAGAGGGGAGAACAGGCCTAAGAGAATACGGTGTGTTCTAACACATGACGGGAAGGCCAGCGTTTCTGGACCACAGCAGATGAGGGAGAATGTGGTAAAAGCTGAGGCTGAAGAGAGAGGTAGTAAGCTGAGCCTTCCAGGCCTACCTGTCCCTGGACAAGTGAACATTCCTAATAATAGTAGGAAGCCATTTGCAGCTTTTATGTAAGTTCATATTTTAATTAGATGACTCTGACTATAAGGAGGTGGGCGGTGGATGAAAGCAGGAGCCATGGAGAGGAGACAGGGGGATAATTGAGGAGGCTACTGCAGTAGACCGAGCAGGGCATGGTGGTGGGTTAGACTGGGATGGAAGCAGTGGAAGAGGAAACTGGGTGGATTGTGTGACCGTGGGCAAGTAGCTTCACCTCTCTGAGCCTGATTAGGCTCATGTTTTTGAGGTGTAGTCTATCATAGCTAGTGGTTTAAGAGTGGGTTTTGCTGCTCAGATCCTATGCTGTCTATAACTCTCTTTAGATGCCAACTATTCAACAAAAACATCTGTCCACACCTGATATGGGGACAAAACAGAGCTAGCTTGGAAACTTCTAGAATTGTATTTATTGCAATTCAGTGAGGCTGGTGGTCTGGATGAGTTACACATTTTTATGATAAAAATTGGCTTTGAAACGAGGAAAGGAACATTGACAGAACACACACCTGTTACTCCCCTCACTCTTTTAAGTGCTAAACAAAAGAGCCAACAGAAATCTCCCCCGCATTACACAGTAATTAAATACAACTACACTCATTTAGGAAACTGATAACAATAAATAGAAATTTACCAGCTATCTGAGAAGAAACAGTCCAAGACTACCTTTTGTTCTTACAGTTATGAACATTTCCAACCAAAATTCACAAGTAAGTGCCTTTCAGGGTTATAGTATCTTCTTGCAAACTTTTGCAACTTGGCATGCATTTCTTGCCAGCTCCTCACACTAAGCTTTGTTATAAGTTTGCTCAATGTCCAAAAAGGAACAAATGGCTCTGTGAGTGAAGATTTTGACTGTAGGTATTCAAACAATGTTCTTGGTGAGGGTAGGAAAACACTGAAGCTAGATGCCTAAGGTTTTCAAATGGTTCAGTTCCATTTGATTGCTATTTGTTGTGGTTGGTGAAAGGTTTCTGGGCAATGCCTTGGGCTAGACATCTTCAGGGAAAGCAATAATGGGATTTTGGAAGCAAACAAATATTGCTTAGAGTAGAGAAGATTTGAATAACTGAATGGTTAAACCTGATCCAAAGGATAGCTATAGATGAGAGAATAAAATGATTAGAGAATAAAAATTATTTTCTAATAAATAGGGCACATGTACAAAGATTGACTTTGTATTTTTTAAAGATTTTATTTATTTATTTGACAGAGAGAGAGGGATTACAAGTAGGCAGAGAGGCAGGCAGAGAGAGAGAGAGAGGAGGAAGCAGGCTCCCCGCTGAGCAGAGAGCCTGACACAGGGCTCCATCCCAGGACCCTGAGATCATGACCTGAGCTGAAGGCAGAGGCTTTAACCCACTGAGCCACCCCAAGATTGACCTTGTATTAAGCCTCAAAGGAAATCTCTAATTTGTTAACATACAGACCAGGTTATCTGACAAAAATGTAATACTATGTGATATCCACAGCTATAAAATAGATTAAAGGAGAGAAAAGCCCTATTGTCCTCTGTCCTCTCAGTAGGTACAGAAATCATTCAGTAAATGTCAACAAACATGTATGGTTAATAACAAACAGCAAAGCCAGTTAAAAAACTAGAAATAGATCCCATGATGAAGCCTATCTGCTAAAACTGTACAACAAATATTATGCTTAATGGCAAAGTATTAGATGTCTATATGTCTCTTTGAAGTCAGTAACAAGACTGACAGGAAACCCTTTTGGTTAAAAAATTTTTTTTTTAATTTTTAAGTAAACTGTATGCCCAGTGTGGGGCTCAAACTCACAACCGCAGGCTCCACCAACTAGGTCAGCCAGGCACTCCAAGAAAACCCTTAATCACCATTTCTATTCAGCATTATAAATGGAATCCTAACCAGCTCATTGGGAAAAGGTTTGAAAGTATATTGTTATTTTCAGAGATGGCATGATTGCAAAGATAATGTAAGAATACATGTAGACACTAATAGAATGAATACAGAGTTCAAAAAGTTTTCTAGATATAGGATCAGTATATAAAAACCATTAGTGCTCTTCTACAACAGTAAGAATCCAGGAGAACACGTTGTAAAAGACAAATGCTAATAACCAACATGGCATCCAAAATTGTGCATTGGTATCTCTTATTTTCTTTTAGGTCTTAAGTGGTTTTTTTTAAAGATTTTATTTATTTGACAGGAAAGAGAGATTACAAGTAGGCAGAGAGGCAGGCAGAGAGAGAGGAGGAAGCAGGCTCCCTGCTGAGCAGAGAGCCTGATGTGGGGCTCGATCCCAGGACCCTGAGATCATGACCTGAGCTGAAGGCAGAGGCTTTAACCCACTGAGCCACCCAGGCACCCCAGAACTCCTTTTTTTTTTGAAAGATTTTCCTTGCTTTCCCCACACTGAGCTTGGGCCATAGAAGTTTGTTCTTCTCCAAAAAGAAATGAACTAATTTAAAGCAAAGAACAAACGAAGAGGGAATATGGTCATTGGAAAGAACTTCAAGAATAGCCTCTTGCAATGGTTCTCCTCTCAAGTTTGTAGTGACTAGGATTTAGCCACTGCTATGAAAATTGAAAACCATTAAGAGAATGTGTTCCTTCAGTTGAGTGTATTCAAGCAAGAAGTTCACCAAAGTTACTTTCCTTTCGAACCAACCCCTTTGACTTTTAAAAGCTGTTTTTGGAAAAGTTCAAGGAAAAGAAGTATAAAAATAAAAGGAAAAGGAAGACCAAAAGTAAATATAAATACTTCAAGACTTTCACAAATAAATAAGAAACTAATTATAAAGTTCTGGGTTGGGTGCCTGGGTGGCTCAGTGGGTTAAAGCCGCTGCCTTCGGCTCAGGTCATGATCCCAGGGTCCTGGGATTGAGGCCCACGTCGGGCTCTCTGCTCAGCGGGAAGCCTGCTTTCTCCTCTCTCCTCTCTCTCTGCCTGCCTCTCTGCCTACTTGTAATCTCTCTCTCTGTGTCAAATAAATAAATAAAATCTTTAAAAAAAAAAAATAAAGTTCTGGGTTCCTGTGAATGGATTCATAGAATGGAGGGAAGCCATTTCATTTGAAAAACAAAATTAGCCTTTGGGCAAATTATTGCAAGAGGAATTTGGAACTGTATTGAAAAACTGAAGTATGATATCACCTCGAGGAATCTTTGAAACTTATGAAGGTTGTTGAAGGTTTAGTAAGAAGAGATCTTGATGATTACAGATATGAATATTTAGATGGCAGTGAATCAGTCTCACCTACTGGATAATCCATTACAGAGGATGCATGTTATCTTCAGTATGCAGATGAATGTGGTATCAAGTTGGTGGAAGATAGTTCTTGCATAGTAAGTACTGAATTACTGAAGAATATGAGCCTATATCTAAAAGAAGAGGAAATTGGTGAAGAAGCTGCTTTGTCTGCAAAGAAGAGATCTTCAAAGAAAAGAAAATTTAAAAAAAATTCATTAATCGCAATAAACCTTTCCCTCTCAAAAAAAAGGTGAAAAAATTAATAGTTAAAATAAGGACAGAATGATTACAAATGGAGAACAGTTAGAGAGGAATATAGATATGGAACAAGGAAAAACAGTATCAAGAAGAAACACTTTAAATACTGAAAAAAACAGATAGTGTGTTTGCATGTGTATGCAAGTGTGTATACATGTAATATGTTCTCTAAACCCTTCTAAGGAGAAAAAACATGACTTTGAACAAGCATATATATTTAATGAAGATAAAGGACCAACACATATTCTAAAGAATAAGAAGAAAATCTTTGTATTTAGAACTACCACAACTGAGTGAGTCCTATGTAAGGAAAGTGGAAGGTTTCATAGGAAAAATTCTTTCTGAAATATAGAAACAATGTCATACTAACTAAAAAGCAGTCTCTGAACACAATGGGAATTGTTCTACTTTAATGAAAGGATAAAAAGTGACGCTAATTTGGTGAGCTCAGGATGTCAGCTACTTTCAAGCACATAAGCGTTAGCTATTTATGTAATTCATGAATATATACTAGAATTAGAGTTTATTTGCAAGATAAATCATTAAATTGGAAAGGAAAAAAATCCACTTGCAATAGCAGCAAAATCCATAGTAAATCAAGAAATACACCTAACGAAATACATGTCTTTTAAGGAAATATTGTGAAATTTTTTTGATGAGCATAAACAATGACTTAAATATAGATAAAGGAAGATATATAACAATTTAATGGTTTGGAAGACCCAAAATCATAAAGAAGTCAATTCTCCACAAATTAACTTGTAGATCAGTGCAGTTCTAACCAAACCTTACAGATTTGTTTTACAGGACTTGACAAACTTATCCTAAAATTCTTATAGAAAGAGAAAAGGCAAAGATTGGCCAAGACTCTCTTAAAGAGGAAAAATGATATGAAGAGACTAGCTCTATCGGATATCAAAAATGGTTATTAAATCATATTAATAAAAGCATAAAATTGGTACAGGGATAGGCAAGTAGAAAAAAATTGAAATTCCAGAAGCAGCTTCATACCCATATGAGAACTTGGTTTATGATGGGGACATGACAAATCAACAGAAAAAGGATGAATCGCTCTATAAATAGTCCTGAAACAATTGGTTATTTAGGTGGAAGAGAAGGAAGATTCTTTACCCTGTACCATACAGAAATGTAAATTCAAGGTAGATTAAAGACCTAAATGTTAAAAGCAAAAACTATTACCTTCTGAAATTTCTGGAGAATATCTTAATGATCTCAAGGTGGGAGAGGATTTTTTTTTTCAACCACAGAATGGAAGCCATACAAAAAACATTGATGAGTTTGACTTCACTGCAAGTACAAACTACAGTTTATGAAGGATACCACAAGAAGGGTTAAAATAATGAGCCACAGGCTGGCAGAAGGTATTTTTGGCTCTTATAAACAAGGCAGGATTAATATCCAGAAGCTATGAAGTACTCTAAAAACCACTGTGAAAAAGATAATTCATGAGAAAAATGGGCAAAGGATATGACCAGCCAATTTACAGAAGGAAAAGCATGATTCGCCTATAAACATATGAAGAAAGGTTCTTAAGCTTTGCTAGTAATGAGGGAAATGTAAATTACATTCAAAAGAAGATGATCCTTCACAACCATCAAATTGGCGGACGTTAAAAAGTATGATAATGCCAAGTGGACTTCAAAAGGGAAGATGGAAGCAACTGGGAGATCTGGTGGGAGCATTAATGTAAACACCTGCTTTGGAGAAAGTGGCAATATCTAGCAAAGTTGAGGAAGATGTGTGTACCTTATTGTGGTCCCGAAGTCTACCTTCTAGATCTTTACCATGGAGAAATCCTTGCACAGGTAAGAAGACACTAAGAAGAATTTACTCTCATATAAGAAATTAATGTCCAACAATACTGGGAATGGATTAATATCATAAATGGCAACATATTTAAAGACTTAAAGGCTATAGGGCAGTTTAAACAAAGGAGCTATATTCATATGCATCAATAAAGATGAATCTGGAAACTAGGGTTGGGCATGCGAAGCAAAGTGGAAAAGGATCACATGGTACCTTTGTGCAAAAGGACAGGAAAATAAAGTTGGTCATGCGTAGAGGGTCTCTTAGGGCCTTTGTGCAGTGGGCTGCACAGACCCCATAATGCTCCCTCAGGAAACAGTTGGAAAAGTTTAATCTTATCTCCTGGTGCCTGAGAAACCCGAAGTGGGGAAGCAGGGAAGGACCCTCCTGGACATTTTTACTTAAAGAATATTCTTCTCTTCCCTCTTTGATGAAAAGCCTGGTGTAGCAGCAACTATGACCATGGCAGTGACTCAGGCACACTGTGTGATGGCTCTCTGCCGGGCAAAGGGGTCGGATGACTCAGGATTCTAGATTAAAAGGCTGAGTTTACAAGCTGCCACAGCAGAACTTAAATTGTAGGGGTTTTTCCCCTCTCTTTAGATATCACTGAAAACATTTTGAAAGACAAGAAATAACCCAGTGGTTATTTTTTTAAAATCACTTAACTTTTGGTTGGTTTTTGAAGATTAGATAGTCATTTCTCAAAAATTCTTAATTTTCAGGCTTTGGGCCATGTTAATAATGATAGTGACGATCAAAGTTTTTCGCCCACACCCTCCTCCCATCTCCTTTTTTTTAAGTCTCAGAACACGGAAGATGAAGGCAGTTCTGAAAAGTTAACTTTTTGGTTGATTAATCCCCTTGAACTCAGTGTTACTTTCAAAGAGAGAAGAAGGGGAGCACAAACCAAATCCGAACCTCATTTCATGTGGCTACACAGGCTCCTGTCACCACATTTTAGGTGTTAGGGTTCCAGGGTCCTGGCGTTTGTATCTGAAATCCTCCCTGTGTACTTGAGAATGGCTGGATTATGTATTCATTTGGAACTTTTCTGTTCATTCTTGGACCCTGTAGTTATTATATACGTTTGTTGATGGGCTGCTTTGTGCTAATTATAGAAGCCATTGTGATATCATTATTGATGTTGGACTTTTTTTCAAATCTTATTCCTCACAGCACTGTTTTGGGAATTGGTGTGTATGAACACGGTTTTAAAATGACTGAATGTGGTCAAATCAGCAAGCAATGGAGGAAATTGGACCCAGTTCACTGTCCAAGAAAAGATATTTTATTCATTCAATGACTAGATCTCTGGCTGTTTTTAAAAGTTTAAAAGTCCCCAAAGCCTCAAGAAGACAATTGCGCTTAGATGCAATTTTAGAATTCTCAATTGATCCTTTGGGCGATATTTTTTGGTACACCCCATGAGGGCATGGTCTTTGGCTGTCTTGCTCACTGTGGGAGGTCCTAGCATAGTGCCAGGTGCATGGTAGGACCTCAGTATCTGTTCAGTGAATTAGTAGATGGACAGATGGACACATGGATGGATGGATGGATGAATGGAAGAAAGGGAGGGAGGAAGGAATGAGAGTGGGACAAATTTGTTTTGAAAAGGGCTTTTGGGTGGCTCAGTCAGTTAAGCATCTGACTTGATTTTGGCCCAGGTGATGATCTCAGAGCCGTGGGATCAGGCCCTGCACTGGGCTCTGTACTGAAAATGGAGCCTGCTTAAGATTCTCTCCCTCTCCTTCTGCCCCTCTCCCTCCCCCCCCACCTCATGCACACGTGCTCTCACTCTCTCTCTCTCTCTCTCTCTCTCTCTCTCTCTCTCAAAAAAAAATTGGAAAGAGCTTTCATGAAAAGGATATTCACTTTGCAGGAACATTGCCTTTTATATTTAAAATGTCTGCCCTCTTACTTTGGATACCTAGGGTGCCGGCCACAGGATACTTGCCATTTATGATCCTGAAAATATTCAAAGCCCATTCCAGGGACTAAGGGAAGAAAACCACATCAAAACTATGCCTCTCCTTTTCTGCTTTTGAGTTCAAACATAGCATTCAAGATGATGCAGGTATTTGATTGTATAGAGTTAACATTCCCTGAGAAGATAGAAACAGCTAAATTATAAATAGCCTTTTTAAGTTTTTCAGTAAACTGCTTTAGGAAAATGGCATTCATACAGCAAACTGCACACACCTTCAAATGTACAACTCATTGCAAGCTTCCAAGTTGAACAAGCCATTGTGACTAGCACCCCGATCAAGAAAGGTACATTACCAGTACCCTAGAAACCCAGAACTTACTCCTCACCACAAGGGTAGTAACTATAGTTTTAAACACCAATAGATTAGATTTTCATTCTGGACATTTATATAAATGGGATCATATAATATGTAACTTAGCAAGTGACTTTTTTCATTTAGCACTGTAATACTTTTACAGTTCATCCATATTATAGCATGTGTTCTTACTGCTGAATAATACTCTATTGTATGGATACACAGGTGGAGATTTTTTTTCTCTTCTTTGGCTATTGTGAATCATGTTGCTATGAACAATTATGTAGAAGTTTTTGTGTGGACATATGATTTCAATGATTTTGCGTTTATACCTGGTAGACTTGCTGGGCCATATGGTAACACTATGCTTAACTTTTTGATCAGCTGCATAATTGTTTTCCAAAACAGCTACCCCACTTTACATTCTTATTCGTTGTTTATAAGAGTTCTGGTTGCTCTCATCCTTGCTGACACTTGGTATGGTCAGTGTTTTAAATCTTAGCCATTCTGATTTTTTATGTCTTTTTTATTTACTCAGAAAATAACTCCAAAGTTAACTTTTATAAATTAACTCTTCTTAGGTCATTTCCAATCCAGGGCCCTAATTGGAGCAACCAGTATATTCCCGTCTTTCTAAAAGACACGGAGAGACCCTTCAAGATTTAGCTCAGTTGCCACTTCTAGTAGAAGGCCTTCCCTGACTCTTCTTTACCCAGGCTTCTTTCTGAACCCATTTCTCTTACGTGTCTTTTGACACATGCTTGGCACAAAGCAGGTGCCCATATGCACCTTGGCTGAGTGACCATATTTTACTGGTAGGGTCTTATTCTACACGCCATTATATCAAAGAATATGGGTATGCAAGTTCTGGGAGGGCCTTACAGGTCATCTACCCAATCCCTTCATTTTACTGAAGAGAAAGTGGGAAGTCAGAGTGAGAACAGCCTAGCCAGACAACCTGAGCTTAGTGGGAAGCTCTCCTGACTCCTCTTCCCGACAGCTTCTTCCACTCATCTTTGCTTCCCCTGTGCTGCTAATTTGCAGAGAATGAAATTACTCTTTGGCAAGAGGGGGACAACACACACAGAAACAAACAACAAACAAAAATGTATGTTTCCAGGGCTTAAATTCAAAGTTGAAGAAACAGCTCTTCTCTCATTGAAAGCTTGTGTGCCCTGGCAGTGAGAACTATAATCGTTTAGGCCAGGGAGAGGAAACTTAAAGTGACTTTTCAGCAAATACAGTTTTTAATGATACACATATAATATCTTGTTCTGTTTTATACTGTGATCATGATTAAGAATTTCAAATAGCTCAGGAAGAATTAAGAAGATTTACACCCACATTATTACTCATAACCACTTAGAGCAAAGAAAGAAGTCTTTTTAAAAGATGTTTATTGCTTTCATACCAAATGAGAATTTGAATTAAAATGACTCCCAGCACAATCTCTTGAGTTGAAAATACATTCAGCAGTTTTCAAAATCCCTTGTAATAATAGCAATGTTCTGTAATTTCATAGAGTTTGTATTTCTTCAAAGGAGATTAGGGAAATGCTGTAAACAAGAAATTCCTAATCTGCGTCATGAAATGACTGCCCTAGATCAATCTTGTTACACCTGCTCCTCAGAGATGGTAACACTCTGACTGGCTGGCCAGGTTTCAAGGTTTGACCCTTTGGTTCACTGTGAATTTACGTCAAGTGGAAGAACCTTTGTTGTTAAGTAATTATCTGACCCTTAATTCCTAGGCTGTGACGTGATGATCACATATCCCCATTTCCACGAAAGGTATGTAAAGTACCTTGTCCGTAGTAGATCTTCCTTGGCCGGTAGCTACTCTTAGAGTCTCTGCTGGAGAAGGCTATGGACTAGAATAAGATGGCTTTGCTGATTCCCCAAACCTCCCAAATATCTCAAGCTTGTCCATTCATTCATTTATTTATTGAGAATAGATCAATTGCTTTCTAATCCTGGAAGTGTGGGAGTGGGGAGTGTGGTGTGAAAACAGTTTCCACCTTCGGGCATGTCTCATTCTATTTCCTAAATTATTTTTAGCTTATGATTTTTGTAAGTAACCATTATTACCAATGCTGAGGCTAGCATACTAAAACCAGGCTAACAGTGTTGCAAAGGATGATTCAATAGAAAATCCAATGGTGGAAGAACAGTCTCCAAACTGTTTGTGTTAGTTGGCCATTTAAGTTTAATAGTAAAAGACTGGTTAATGCTAACAATGCATCATAAGACCTTCAGAAGGGAAGGACAATGTTTTGTTGACCACTTGGTTTTGTGTGTGTGTGTGTGTGTGTGTGTGTGTGTGTGTGTGACAGTTTTACGTTACTAGTTTTTAAGGTCAGTACTTTTTAATGGAAACAACTTGACTAAAAATCTGTCACAGAATTTTGAGGCCCATTAAAACAAAAGTTTGATTTAAAAAATCCCCCAAAAAACAAACAAAAGAAAATCCAATGTATCACATATCATAGATAGATGAGCTGAAGTAACTCCTCCTAAGTAAATGTTAGAAACAAAGCTGTAGAGACTTGTAATTTATACTGACTCCTGGATCTAGGATACCCCATTGTTGGGTCAATGACCTAAAACAAGTGAAAAAAATGTAGGGTTTGTTTGTTTGTTTGTTTGTTTGTTTGTTTTTTGCCAAGAGGACTTTAAGAACATGGCTGAAATCATTCATATGCTTAACAAGGAACTCAAAGAAACCAGTGCTGACTCCTATTTTCCAGAGCAAATACAGGGCAAGAGAATTTGCAAGGAAGACTGCTAGGGGTGGAAACCTGGCGTCTAGTTCCAGATCGGTCACTGCTTTTTAGTGTGACCGTGAGCAAATCACTTTGATATTGTGGGCTTTAGTTTCCTAATCTGAAACCCACTGATCTAGCCAAAACACTTAATTATAAACTACATGCTGCAGATCATTGAAGGAGTCACTCTGAGACCTCGACCCCCACACCCTACCCAAGTGGTTCCATTTGACAAGGTTTATACATATGGGTTCTTCTCAGGGTTACATTTGAGTGAAGGATTCCGAGACCTAAGACTGAAAGCCTCTAGGCTAAGTGATCCTCAAAGTTATTTAGGTTTTAAGGTCCTATGATATCTAAATAACCAAAGTGGGTGCCTGTGACATGTTTTAATTACTAATATGTTAACTAGCCTTAGGGCTGGAATAACAACGTTAAGTAGATATGCCCACTCTACTACCTAGGTACATCTCACACCCGGATTATTGGATTCAACACAGCATCCATATAGTCAAAGAAATATCGAATTTGACTATGTAATTTTACTGTTGCACACTTCTGTGTTTAGAGTATTTAATGGAGTTCTAAGTATATTTTATGGGTCTTCAATAAGTAGAATGTTTGATTAATCCATACGTGTCATCCCCCACCTAGGCCTTGCAGCAGAAAGTTTATTGAATCATGCAGTGAACAATTTGAATTTGGGGCAGTGCTTCTCACGCTAGTACAGAGGATGTCATAATGAAGAGCCAGAGAAGAGGCGTGTGTATTGAGTGTTGGTCGATTTTTATAGACATATAGTAAAGGCTGATTTATTTGAGGCATGGAGTTATTTCAGACAATCTGAATTAACTATGACTGAAAATGGTTCTTCTGAGCGATTACATTTCCAAGTAACAAAAAACACATGCGCAAGAGGAGAAATATAGATTTTGTTCTGATACTCCCTGCATTTCCAGGAAAATCAACTGGAGGCCTATTTACACATTCCATTTTCAAACATAGTGGTTTCCCTCTGAGCGACAGTAGTGCCCTTTTTTAAAAAATATTTCATTTATTTATTTGACAGAGAGGTAGAGAGCACAAGTAGGCAGAGCGGCAGGCAGAGGGAGAGGGAGAAGCAGGCTCTCCGCAGAGCAGGGAGCCCGATGCGGGACTCGATCCCAGGACCCTGGGATCACGACCTGAACCGAAGGCTGTGGCTTAATTGACTGAGCCACCCAGGCGCCCACGACAGTAGTGCTCTTAATGTCATTTTACATAGGGGAGAGAATTTTGTGGCACTAGTGATACATCGTACATGTACATTGATACATGTACATTTTTTGGTACATTTCCCCATTTGTTTCCTGCCTCCATATCTATTTGCCTATTCATTCCTTCATTTTTTGCTTTGCCTTCTTCCTCTATACGTTCTGATTGCTTTTGATAGTTGACTGCATTCATGCGGTTGTGCAGTCCAAAACACAGTCAGGATGGTTGCCTGCCCATATGGAGCAAGGTTGTATGTTAGGCACTACAGGGATATAGAGAGAATGACAAACTGCTTTTCTTTGTATGTTATCACAGGGGTGTTTTGGAGGATAGCACTCTAGGTGAGGTTCTTGTTTAAGACTAATGAAAGAAAATCAATTACTGCATCCAAAATGGAAGCTGAGGGGGAAGACTTGAAGGATATGGGTTCTGTCCAACCTTCTCTTATCACATCTTATTGTATAACATTGATTTACTAACATATGTCTCTTCCTTACTAGACTGCCTTGAGAGCAGGGGTTTTTTTCCGGGGGGGAGGGTCACTCATGTGGGACTCCCAGAGCCTAGCATACTGTCTGTAGAGTTGGCTATGTCCATCATATTCAATGAATGAGAAAAAGAGACCTGAACTATAACCTGGGAGGGACTTTTCTAGAAAAGGAAAATGTGGTGAAGATGTATTGCTGTGCACTGTTTGAAATTTTTACCGATATCAAGAATGAGGAAAATTTCAATTGCTTGAGATTTGAACTCCATGAAGTAGCTCAGGTAAAGATTTAGATCCCTCCCAAGTGTTCATACCAAGTCTTATCCCAAAGGTAGTCCCAGTTGTTCTCCTGACTGCCTATTACACAAAAGCACTGATCCCAGAAATCAGAAAGAATGTCATGGGATTCCAAAACTTAATTGCCATCTGTCCCATGTATGGCTGAACTACGAAAAGTCATTCAGTCAGCAAGATAGAAATAACATCTGCAGAGGCAGACAACAAACTCAGACCATTTTACCTCTGAAGTCCAGCTGCCACTGTGACTCATGGCAAGTTCCCAGCCTGAAAAAGCCAACAACTAGGGAGCAGAGGCACCCTACCCAGAGTGGAGACCAGAAAAGGTAGGAGCAGTACAAGAGCCAGTTTTTTGACACTCTGAACAAATAGGTTCCCACTAACTCATTCATTTCCATGGACTCAAGTTGGCAAGTGGGCAGAGAAGAGGGAAAGAGGATGAGTGACAGAAATACTTTATCAAGTTGGGATTATTCCAGGAATGCAAGGCTGGTTCAACAAGTAGAAATCTATCACTGTGGTTGATAATAAAGCAGAGAAGTCATATTATCAGTAGATACAGAAGAAAGAAAATATAGAGTTTTTAAAAAAATTGTGGTCAAATACATAAAATTTACCATTTTAACCATTTTGAAGTGTACATTTTGGTGGCATTTAGAACATTCATAATGTCATGCAACTACTACTTTTGTCTGATTCCAGAACATTTTCATCACCCCAAAAGGAAATTCCCAAAGGAAACCTTATACCCACTAAGCAGTCTCTCCCAATCTTTTTTCTTTCTATGAATTTGTTTGTTCTGGCAATTTCATACGCACAGAATCATATAATACATAGCTTTCTGTGTCTGGTTTCTTTCACTTAGAATAATGTTTTCAGTGGTTCACCCATGTTGTAGCATGTATTAATACTTTGTTCCTTTCTATGGCTGAATAGTATTTCCATTATATGAATATACCACATTTCATTTATTCATTTATTCATCGATGGATATTTGGATGGTCCTACTTTTTGGCTATTGTGAATAGTGCTGCTATGAACTGTCATATTTCAGGTATTTGAATATCTGCTCTCAGTTCTTTTGGGTATATATCTAAGAGTGGAATTTCTGGAATTTGATAACTTTATATTTAACTTATTGAGAAACCATCGAAATATTTTCCACACTTGTGAGCTTTTAACATAGATTCCCTCTCACTGATTGAGAAGCATGGCCCAGTGGATGTGCCTCACAGTTAAACAACTTACTCTTCCTCTTTGTGGTAGGATTAAGTCACCAGTGGGTAAAAACTCAAAACTATTACTACAGCTGAAGTTCATTCACGTGTGCACGTAGGACAGGGAAATGGAGTACCCTCCAAGAGATGACACACAGCTGGGGCTGACTATGTATTAAATATAAACTTACTGAGGACCTATAATATGTGATGAGCAGTGGGGGAGTGTACACTCCCAGAGAGTGTAACAGGTATTGTGGATACAGACATAAGGAACGTTTTCTCTTCCCTGTAGGTTCATGTTCTAAAAGCTGAGCACAGATTTTTTAAAAAATGAAATAATAATGCAATAATCAGAATCCTTGATACATTTAAATATCCAATTCTCTCAAATACAAATTTAACATTATATGGTGATGTCTTGCAGTGATAAGTGAACTTGCTCTCACATTATGTCCATTCATAAAATATTTAAAGGGCCATGTCCAAAGAAATTACATATAATTCAGTTGAGATGAGCACTGCACAAAATTGAATGAATTCCAATGGTTCATGTGTCTTTTAAAAATAATGTTTAAATTAAGAAACCAAATGGGATCATTAGCTGTACTTTATTATTAAAATCAAATATTTTTTCCATAAATGGATGTTAATAGGTAGGCAATGTACACTGCAGTGATTATATTTGTTAGCTGAGATAATTTACCATCATCATGTAATACGTGAATCTGTCTCTAAATTCCTAAGTGTGGGTACTACTTATGAGCTGATTATATCTTCCCATACGCAGCTAGACCATCATCTGGGCTATTATAGTAGCACAGCACTCCATTCTCAGAATGACTCCTGGTTCAAATGACTCATTTTTTGTGGATCTACCTCCACATACCCCAAACCCATGTTCTGCTTGATTGGGTACTACATTAGTGTGGACCACAGAGAATACCCATCCATGGCTCTAAATAACAGCACCATTCTATAGATGGGGTGTAGCTTTGGCTTTTGCAATGGAAATAGACTCAGGTAACAGTGTCTCTTTTACTGCTCTGTGTAAATTTCATTTAAAATCTTAGGTAATGTAGGTATACCCATTCTTCTAGTTATTGGCTAAATGCCCAGTAGTGTCAGATACCATGATGCAATATTCTGACAGGTCAGCAGTTTTACTCATGTGATTGATTTTTCAGGCTATTTCCTCTCCATGACAAGCTACTAAACACCATAAATAATTTTTTGGATGTCTTTGACAGAAGAATGAGCATCATTTTCTTTTTAAAGACTAGATCATTTTGCAGTTTGGTATCGAAAATCTGAACGGATTCTATGAGGGCATTTTCCATGTTGTTCTTCCACTCGTGATCATTAAGTGTCATGATATATTGTTCAAATGTCCGCTTTTACAATTAAATCAAAATCCAAGTTGATGTGGTTAATATAATTCAAAAATACCCACTGGAGTTACCTGAAAAAAGTGAGGGACTCTTATCCAAGCAGCCGAGTTCTATTAAAGTACCTGGGTTTACATGGAAGAGCTTAGTAGATGCCATTTAAGTGGATGAATACGTGTAATTAACAACAAAAGAAAGTAATCCAGAATAATTTTAGGCGTCAGTTGGAGAAGTCCATCCTGCGGAAGAGACTCAGATTGAAATTTTTGTTCCAACAAGCTCACCATATATGAGCCTTAGTGCTTTTGTATGCAGGTTATAATCCTAGCTAATCCTCTCAAGAGTGCTATCCCATTCATTTAAATGTGTTATAATAGAAAATAGATCTTCCTATTCTATTCCTCATAATAGGAGATTTTTAAAAAACCTTTGTCATGTCAACATACATACTGGTCTATGGAAGGTTGAATGAGCTTGGGTTTTCTTAGGCAACTCTTGATCCCCCCATTCATCCCCCCCAAATATTTTGATTCTTGTGTCCCTCGATGCTGCCAATATAATCTACATTCTATTCCCAGCTACTGAGCATCTCTCTTGCCCTCCGTCTCTAAGCTCCCTTCCCCTCACACAAATGCTTCAGTGAAACTGAATTCCTTATTTGCCAGTCTTTTAGTTGACCTGTATGCCTGGAAAGTGTCTCCAACTCCCCTGGCAGGTTTCATTACTACAGGGATGATAGGGGGCTGTTGGGTGGCCAGGTTCTAGACTAGGGCAAGGTACTTGACCTCCCTGTGCCTCACTTTCCTCAGCAGTAAAAAGAAAATAATGACAGTACTTAATGGGGCTATTGTGAGGTTTCAGTGGGATAACACCCTTGAAACCCCTGCTACACTCCCTGCACACAGTAAATGCTCCATTAGCATCACAGAAGATGATGGCGAACACTAGGGTTCCTCGTGGAAAGGTTCTCCGCAGCCATTAATCAAATTGCTCTGGGGACGTAGCCCATTGATCTCATCTAATTTGTTTGAGAATGTAAATATTCGACCTTTTTGAAGCTTGTTTGCCCATCCCTAGTCCTCCAACATGTCTCACATTCTTCATCTTTCCTCATGTTACAAAGGGTCACTCAGAACTCTAATCTGCATGTGCTGTCTTTGCTTGTGACATGACCTAAACAGGCAGGTGACCTGATTAATTCATTCGTAAGACAGTGATAGAATGTCTGGTATGGGACAGTTGCCATTCTAGGGATCAGAGTGAATAAAATGACATCCCTGTTTTCAGCAAACTTCTATCCCAGTCTCCTCACCAAACTTTGCCCTGTCCTAACCGTTACTCTCTTATAAACTATCTTAGTGCTGCCTTTTCCACCTGTCCACCCATTGATAGAGAATGTAGAAGAAAAGTAGGGGTCGAAGAGCTCTGCTTTCCCTTTCCTCTGGGTACAGTATGCTGTTATTCCCAAGAACAAGCGTAGCAGTTTGTTTTTCTTCCTATCTGGGAAATAACAGAATAAGTCATTTCTAGGTAAACCTTATCTTGTTCTTGGTGTCAGTGTTTCTGGCTCTGTTCTAAGGGCTGTTGGACTTATTGATGCCAAGGACAGGGCTTTGCAATCAGACCCAGCTGGACTCAAATCTTTATTCCTTCCTAGCTGCGTGATCTCCAGCGAGTCATTTTGCCTCTCTGAGCCTTATTTTCCCCCTTGTTAATGAAGGATAACGATTACTGCTTTGTAGGATTGTTGTGAGCATTAAAATGAGAGAGAGTCTGCTAAGCACTTAGTACAGGCCTGGCACTAAATAAGTGTGCAGTAAACGTTAGCTATTATTAGCAAGAGCTGCAGAGTGTAAAGGATGCCTGGTTTCAATCCTCTGTTCCAAGCTTAGTAGCTGATTAACATTTAGCAAATTACTTACTTTCACAGAGGATTGGCTTCCTTTTCTGTAAAAATTAAATTTAATATCTACTTATCCACATGGTTGTTCTAAGGATTAAATGAGATAAAATTGTTAATGACACAGAAGAACATGATCTTCCCGTCTTATATCTGTCGTTCACTCACAAATATATTTTAACATCTTGTGCTCAGCCCTGGAGGGAGAGTGGAGAGCAAGACAGACATGATCCCTTGCTCTCCTGGAGACAAATTAATTAATTAAATATGCACAGATGGTCAAGTGCTATGGAGGAAACAAGCAGAAGTTATAGAGAATAGTAGTTGTTTAAATCAAAGGAGCGCAGAGGACTTCTTTTAAGAGAGGACATCTAAACTGAGATCTGTGGAATAAGAAGGAACTAGCAATGGGAAAAGCATTCAGCTAGAGGGAACAGCATGTAGAAAGGTCCTGACATAAGAAGAGTTTGGCGTGTTCAGAGAGCTAAAAGAAGCCTGATGTCCCGATTATATTTTTTGAAGATTTTATTTACTTATTTGAGAGAGCAAGAGAGTGCAAGAGAGTGAGCACGACGGGGTGAGGGAGGGCAGAGGAAGAAGCAGACTCCCCGCCGAACAGGGGGCTCCATCCCAGGACCTGGAGATCATGATCTGAGCCAAGGGCAGACGCTTAACTGGCTGAGCCACCCAGGCATCCGTGTCCTGATTATTTTTAAAGGATACACCCACCCTTTATTTAGAAAACTACGGAAGAGCTGTTGACATTGTCAGTTATTCTAGAGAGGTGAAGGGAATGAGGGCAGGTAGGGAGATTTTTAAGGTGGTGGTCACAGTAAACTTTCCAAAAGTAATTTCAGTATTTTGATCAGGTTCCTAGCAGAAAACAGGTGGCCCACCCAGAAGAGTAATTAGATGATAATTTAATGAAGGGATGATTTACAAAGCTTTGGTCCGGGTTTCGGGCTAATGGTTAAAGGAGACCAGGAAGGGGAGGGAAAGCAACCCAGGGCAAGCAGCAGCAGGGACTTCTTATCACTCCCTGTTCTGAAGAGGCTGAGGGAGGGGCGGTTACTGAATCTGCAGAGAGCAGCAGCTGTTCAGACAGAGCTGTGGCCTTTGGTGGAGGAACACAGGTGTCACCCACCTGCAGCCCAGCACCTAGGAATCTGGTGGTGAGGACACATACCCAGTGCTTCATGCACTCTCTCGCCAGTGCCTCTTATTGGCCAAACCTCCTTGGAAGCCAGAGGGGAAGGGAGCTGGGTTGATGTAGACCAGCCTTCTGGAGCGTAGAGTGAGGCGGAAAGGGGTGGCTTGTGGATCTGGAGCAGGCCGTGGAGGCTATCACACAGCACCTAATGTAGTTCTTTGTAGGCTGAAGAGTGCCTCCCCGTCCCCCGCCCAGAGATGTCCACTGCCTAAGCCTGGAACATATGACTATATGTTGGTATGTGGTAAAAGGGACTTTGCAGAAGTGATTAAGTTAAGGATTTCGAGATGGGAAGGTTATCCTGGACTATTATCCACATGGGCCCAATGTCATCAGAATGGTCTTTATAAGGGAATGAGAGGGCCAGAGGTCAGAGCGAGCGATGTGCCACTGTGAGCCACAGAATGTGGGCAGCCTCCAGAAGCTGGACATTTTTAATGACATTTTTCTCTCAGGGGTTCTCCCTTAGAACTTTCAGAAGGAACACAGCTCTGCTGACACCTTGATTTTAGCCCAGTGAGACCTATTTTGGAGCTAGGAGAAAATAAATTTGTGTTGTTTTAGACACTACATTTATGGTCCATTTTTGCAGCAATAGGGAAGCAAATATGAGAAGCTCTTATTTCCATGGTGTTTTTCAGTTGAGCAAGCAGGTTCACAAACATCACCTCCTTTTAATGCTCACAGCAACTCTTTGAGGAAGGAATTCTTTTTTTCAGTGTATGGAGAGGGAGAGGGAGGGTCAGAGCTGTGAAAAGGCTTGCCCGGAGCCAGGAAAGGAGGCAGCTGGAGAAGGAACCCAACTGTCTTGACAGCAAAGTCAGTGTTTTTTCACTCAACACCATACTGGTTGAACTACTGTAGAGAAGTGGCCAAAAGACGGCAGGTTGCAAAGAGTTAAAGGACAAGTAGGTGGTGAAGAGGAAAGGGAGGGTAGAGGGTCTGTCTTTATTGGCTCTCCCAGAGTCTGCCCCTCCATCTGAGCCCACCCACCTTCCATTTTAGGCTGTCAAGCCGACCGTCCCAGAGACTTAGGTCTTTTTACAAGAGATGAGGAGATGGTGGGGTTCCTTCAAACAGAGAAGTTCTGTGTGTATCTATTTTTTAAATAATTGACTTCTGGGTCAGATTTCATCTAAACACAACAAGATACTGGGGCTAAACAGAAGCTTGATAATTTTGGTCGAGATTCCACGAATGGTCACTGTAGAAGATAAGAAGCACTAGACACTAGGGTGATGGGTAATCAAACCCCATGGGCCTCAGGGAAAGGGAGGAAGCACAGACTTTTTGGAGTCCCCCCAGAGACCTGGCCTTCCAGCTTCCAAGCATAGGGTAGCTATGAGAAGCAGCAGAATGTCATGCATATGACAGCATCTGGGCTGTTATTTGATGTTTAAAGTGGATTATAAAAATTGGAGCTCTGTCACCCACAAGGCTTCAACACATTTGTGATGCCAGGGTGTTTCTGTTGCATTGGTAAAGGTCAAAATCAATAGAATTCTCCAATCTTCCCCCATTTTATAGGTCAGGTGTGCTATTACTCCATAGATCACTAGTGAATTTCTCTGTGATCCTTAAATATTTGCTTGACATAAAAACGACTTTAAGGTTTACTTACTGGTCCCTTGGCAAATGAGGGACATTTCATATCTCTAATACCTTAAATATATCATCTGGAATGATTGCACATTGAGCCGTTGCTTTGCCTGGCTGCTGAGAAATGTGCTTGAGTTTCAAAGGGCTTCTCTTTGGGGGCTGGTGGGTGAAGAAACTCTATTTTCCCGTCTGCTTCTCTAGAAATGCTCTTCCTCAGGGAAGTTACTGTGTCAGAGAGCTTTGTCTCCACTGAATTGCACTTTGGCCCTAGTTGTGGGCTCCCATGCAGCTCTGTACATGTCCTTGTGTCGATGGTAGGGATGGGGTTCGGTGCCTTGTCCACGGTGTTCCGTTGCATACATTTTAGAAGAAACCATGGGAGGGAGGACGTTTTCTCTGTCCTCACTGCTGGGAAAGCTCTCTCATGAGCACCTGATGCGTTTCCTAACCAATGGGCATTTGGAATTTTGTTATTCAATGATCAGATCTACCGAGTAACAGAACCATAGCTGTTTTATTAGAAATGTGAGTGCATGGCCCCACTCTCAACAAGTTGATTTTTCTAGAGTGAGGATCATGTCTTTAAAAAGCCCTCCTCCCTCTCTCTAGTGATTCTAATGAACAACCAGAGTTGAGAATCACTGTTACTACCGTTTGGCTTGCTTCACTTTGGCCACCAGAAAGCTCAAAATCAAGTTTGGAGTATTTTCTAACAGCTAGATAGGCCTTCGTGGTATGCAGTTCTGAGTGTGTTTCTGATCTGGAATTGATCTTAGTGACATATTTGGATTCACCCTTTGTCCTAATTTCTTTACCTAATTTTTTTTTATCACATCGTCATTCTGTATTTATTGGGGCTCTTTGTAAATGACCTTTGATAGGAGGCAGCAGATGGATTGCTGGGTGGAGTGAGGGTAGAAAGGTTAGGGTCCAACAAGTGTTTACAGTGGGTCTGTCCCCTGCCCTGGGATATTTCCACACATTAGATGCTGTAAATGGCACTCTACTAGCCAGTCCTGCTACAGAGATAATAGAATACTTTGTCCTCCGTGATGCTATCATAAAAGCATTCCTATCGTTCTTTTACTTGTTAATTGAAAAGAGGAATGTTAGCCATCTTTTTAAAAACTGAAAAAAAAGGTAATTTAAAACACCACTCCTAATTCTAACCCTGCCCAACATAATGAAAACATTTATGTTTTTTTTCCAGAACACCAATTTGTCATCCGAGGGCTTTTCTTTCAACAACATAAATAGGAATAGAAAAGTCAACAAAGCAAGTATTTAAGAAAAATCAGCCCAGTATTCAAGATACTCAAAAGCCACATTTTCCACCTGTGAATCATGGAGACTAAATGATAGGCCATTTGTTTTAATGGCTTCCCACTATGCTCCAGGCACCAAAGTATAGAAGCCCCTCTAAGAACAGGCCCCTCTTGACCTCTTCAGCTCTCAAACCATTCACTACCAATCCCTCACCCCAACTTTACTCATAATGTACTTCTTTAAGTTTCTAGAACATGCTCTTTCTTGCTTCTGGGTCTTTACACATGCTGTTCCCTCTGTCAGAATCTTTTCTCTCCCTCCTGACCGTGTTCCCCTAGCTAGCTCCCCCTCAATTATTTCCATGTTTTAGCTTAGATGTCACTTCTTACTGGAGCTTCTCCTGGAGTTTCCAGACTTATCTCTCTGCTGTAGCTGTTTTTCCAATTGGGCTCCTTATCCCACTGAGTAGTGATTGCCCAATTCCTGTCTGTCTCCCCTTCTAGACTGTAGGCCTCGAGGACATTGACTTTGTCCGTCACCAGATTTCCAGCAGTGACCACAGTGGCTAACGCAGAGTGAAGTACTCAGTAAATGGAATTGGCTATTGTGATTATAAAGTGTCTGTTTCCATGCTTGAAAGCCACTTGGTAAATGTGGATAATGCCTGATACAAGTCAGTTTTGGAGCAGGACAGCCATAGTTGTCCAGTGAGAGAAGACCGAAGCTCAAGCAGCGTGTTGTAGCTAGACATTACCTTTCCTGGCTCTTTAGATACTCTTTAGATACTAAGACATACAGCAATGGAGAGAAAACAGCTCATTTCAAACTAATTTTCACTTCTGGTTAACACTTGCTCTATGCAGTGAAAGGTCATATTAGTTGGGAGCTTGAATGCTTCCAAGCTGATTGCCTATTTCCACAACTTGAAGGAGCTTCTGGAGCTTTGCCCTGTGCTTCAGTCATTTGGACACGAAGTGGATGGTACCTGAAATGGGACAGTTGGGGGTAGAAGCACAGTAGTGGGTGTCATGAAATGAAATGCCATGTGCATTTACATGGCTTTTTTTTCCCAATAAGATTTTGTCTGTTTCCCTGTAAGAACACAGCTCTGTATACTAGAAAGAGTTTTGAACCTGGACTCGAATTTTTCTACTTCCTAACAATGTCACTTTGGGCAAGTTAATTATCACTCGGGCCTTTATTTTCTCATCTCTAACATGCGAACAGTCTCTAAAGCCTCATGGCCACCTGGGGAATATTTATCAGGTACCTAAACAGGTGACGGGTAAAAGCTTATTAAATTCAAATGTCAAGAAAAATCTATGCCATTGGAATGAGTAAGTGTGAACCTTCCAGATTTTCTCTTTCTTAAAGTTTGTGGGTGAATTTAAACATTTTTATTGTTACTATTAACATTACTTATTTACACAGTACCCTTCTGCAAAAAAAATACAAAAACTGTCATGTAACTTACCTTTCCAAATACAATTTATTTGTTTAATAAAGCAATAGCTGCCAGAAACTCTACTTTTGCTCTGCTTTGATACAAATGCAAACTGGGAGTCTCCCTACAGAGCTGAGAGGGAAGAGAAGGCCTGCAAATCTCTCCAAATTAGCCCCTGAATAGCAACTGCATTTCTTTTTGAGTATAATCAGCTACTCTGCCTCCAGTCTTCTAATTATTTTACCAGGGCAGGGAAAGAGAGCTGACAAATAAGCCGGATTCTTCCTTGGCACCACAGAATTCAAAGAACAGAAAGCCCATTGAAGTCCTCCTCTGTTCTTTTGAAATGCATTCGATCTGTCTCCTGAGATGGCAAGGTTGTGGACTTCAAGCAGGAAGGTGGTAGAGAAATGAGTAAAGAAACATCCATCCATCTCACTTGTCATGTCTCGTCTGGCCTTGAGAGCCCAGCAGAGCAGGAAGCAGTGAGCTGCAAAGTGCAAACATGAGCTCCCACTTGCTGCTGCTGATGTATCAACACTCCTTAGGGTACCCAGCAGCTTGGCTGATGCCTTCCTTCCTACCTGTGCTTCCCAGCATCTAAGCCAAGTCCTCTTTTGTCGGTGGCTCTCAGGGCTCTGCTCTCTCCTTCTTGGGATGTCTTTTAGTCATTTGCTCTCAGTACCTAACAATGTCTTTTTGTTTAAGATTTGTTGATTTATTGGTTGATGTAAGAAAGTGAGAGAGAGCATGCACACAAGCAGGGTGGAGGAGCCACGGAGGGAGAGGGAGAGAGAGAGAACTTCAGGAAGACTCCCTGCCAAGCGTGGAGCCTAACGTGGGGCATGATCTCACCAGCCTGAGATCTTGACCGGAGTTGCAATCAAGAGTTGGATGCTTAACTGACTGAGCTACCCAGGCACCACCCCGCTTAATACCTAACAACTTCTTGTGTAACCTAGCTGGGAACACATCATAGGCTCATTTGGGACTTTGGTACAATACAGAGACATAAGCTACAGGGAAGTATGGAAGTAAATGGGCTCTTAGGGAGCATCCCAACAGCTGTAGTTGGTGGTTTACAAACTCTGAGTCAAAAGCCCTATAGGTATAGTCTGGAGGAGTATCAAGGATTTTATAGAGAGGAAGTTGGTGGGAGATGGGTGTCAAAGAAAGGCTGAATAGGGAAAGCTGTGGGCAATCTATCACTGCTTTGATGAGAGACGTTCTGTTTTTGTCTGCATCTAACCTTTGACACCAGCATAAGATTTAAAGATTTAAAGAAACAATTCTATGGCCAAAACAATTAGATGGGAGAGCATTTGCTCGGTTCTGTTTCATATGTATAGAAGGATAGGGATCTGTTCATTGTGAATTATTTTATTTTGCACCTGTTCTGGTTGCATAGATTGATTTTCTATCTCTCCAAATGGAACATGGGCTTGTGAAGACGAAAGTCTATATAGACTGACTGTCTTTATGCATGGATAGCTAATCATCTCTCGTTGGGCACAGCTCTGTGTTCTTTACAGATTAATTGCTCTTAAACTTTTTTGAGTCATCTTTTTGGAAAATCTGATCAAAGATGTAGACCAACTACTATGAAAAAACACTTGTGCGTAGTATAATTTCCATATTCTTTCAAGGAACTGTGGTGTCATTGGAACCCAGCCATATAGTCAGAAATTGAGAATCTCTGCAGGAAAGTCCTCTTGATTGACTGCACAAACTCCTGGGGTAAATGCACATTAAGGGAGAGTGTGTTTTTTTCCCTGATCATTAGAACTGCCCAGTATTGGAATAGACTACTTCATGAGAAAATGAATTCCTGATTACTTTATATGTATAGAGGTCTGGCAAGAGGAGAGGGTGGCATAGTAGAAAAAAGTACTGGACTTGGCATTAGTTAGAATGGGCTCCAGATCCTATTGCTTCCAATTCCCACGTATGTTTCCTTAGACAAATCACTTAACTCATCTGAGCCTTAGTTTCCTTATCTGTAAAATGAGAATAATGATATTGCCTATTTTATAATGACTTCAGAGGGTTGTTGTGAGGACTTAATGAGATAATGCATGCGAATCATTTATC
This sequence comes from Ailurus styani, assembly GCA_002007465.1. Taxonomy (NCBI): domain Eukaryota; kingdom Metazoa; phylum Chordata; class Mammalia; order Carnivora; family Ailuridae; genus Ailurus; species Ailurus styani. The sequence goes on along the minus strand of LNAC01000643.1, from coordinate 363,159 downwards.
GTGGAATAGTGTACTCGATCAAAGTGTCAGTTCCCTACAACTTACTGCGGAAAGGGCACCTGCATTGTGTGGGAAATTGAAATGGAGACTCTTTCCGGTCCCTTGTGATTCTGAGATTCCCTCTTTTCTGCCATGTGTGGTTGAATAATCCGGGAACTGTTATTTTCTTGCCTCAGATTTACTCTCAAACAGGTTTTGTGATGAGAATCTTGGGTAATGTTTGCTTTTCAAAGGTCAGCTTTAAAAAAAATGTCTTAAAAGTATCCTCAGCTTCTTTGAAGAGATTTTATATCTTTATGTGAAAGTGGCTGTACATGCCCCTTAGGAAAGTGAGGAGACTTTGACCAAAACTTTTTTTTAAGATTTTATTTATTTATTGGACAGAGAGAGAGATCACAAGTAGGCAGAGAGGCAGGCAGAGAGGAGGGAGAAGCAGGCTCCCCGCCGAGCAGGGAGCCCGATGCGGGCCTCGATCCCGGGACCCTGAGATCATGACCTGAACCGAAGGCAAAGGCTTAACCCACTGAGCCACCCAGGCGCCCCTGAGTGAAACTTCCAACATGTTGCACTCTGTAGCCAAATAGTCTAAGGAAACACACATTTATGAGTAGATAGTGTAAGCTTAGACTTTATGATCTGATTTGGCATCACACTTATAAATTTAACAAAGTACTAATTCTGGGAGGACCTGGATACCAGGTAGGAAGTCTGAATACCCTAGTTCCATCATGTTTGAGAAAGAGATGTCTGACCAGATCCCCACTGTGCCAGCCATCCCAGCTGAGGTGCCAGACGTGAGTGAGAAAGCCATCTTGCACATCCAGTCCAGCTGAGTCTTTACAGGACCCCAGCTACCATCTGACTGAAAGTGCAGGAGAGACCCAGAGTAAGAACTCTTAGTGTAGCCCTGTTAATCCACAAAACTGTGAGACAGTACAGTAAATTGTTGTTTGGAGCCACTAGTTTGGAGTGTGTTTTTCTACAGCAATAGATCACTGAAAAGGATGTGCAAGTCACACATGTGTGGACAGACACAGACATCGGTGAATTGTATGCAGTTGCCTGCAGAGTATCTGGTAGGGTTGTTGGAGGGCCTGTGGCTTCCTAGTGAAAGGGGCCACATTGGTTTCCATTGACTCCGGCTGTTGAGCCTTAACCCTCAAATCAATAAATCACTTGAAATTGGATTAAGACTACTGTGGCAAGAATACAGCTTCTTTCTTTCCCAATAGACTACTTGGTATCCAAGTTTATACCTTCTTTCTTACTCTTAAGACAAGTTGTCTAGAAGATTTTGTGGAATGGTTTCCCCAAATTATTTGCCAGGGTGATCTCATACAGCTGTTAAAGCCAGAGTTGGTGTGGTAGAGTCTGCGAGCAGACCACCTATTTTGTTGAGTACAGTTTTACTATTTTTAGTAAATAGTTTTACTATTGCTGGTTTTGCACTGCATTGGCAGACTTGAGTAGTTGTGACAGATGGTTTGGTGTGCAAAGCCAAAAATATTTACTATTTGACCTTTACAGAAAAGTTTGCCAAGCCCTGGTAAAAGACCAGTAGCTAACTGGTTGATGACATTTTAGACTGTGTACAGTATTAGACTTAGACTGGATCTGAGAATTGGACTTTATGATGAAATGCTTCTAAACCTCATCTTTTCTTGAGACTCCTAAGCAGGTTAATTCAGCTTCAGCCAACATATATTGAAGACCTGCTGTGCACTAGGTACCTAGTGTTAGGGTATGTGTTTTATATTATTCCATTACTACTTGTAGTCATTCTGTGAAGTGAGTACTTTGTCTTCACTTTGTAGATAAGAAAATTTGAGACTTTGAGAGGAAAATTGATCTCATTAAGGTCATGTAGCTGCTACTACCATGATTGAGCTATGATGGGAACCTAATCCATAGGCTCCAAGTGCTAGATTCTTTCTCCTGCACCAGTGCTTTTCAAACTTTTTTGTTGTTTTTTGTATGTACATGTATGTATGTATGTTTGTGTGCATGCAATTAAGTGTTTGGCGACAGAACCTTCTTTTACTCAAAAAATGCAATCCGTGAACCCCATATATGTAAAGCAGATTAAAGAAGAAATTTTTGATCAAAATACTCCATAATTATACCCTTCCTTTTCGCAACGTGCATGCGCACATGTGCTGCCATCCCCTCCCCTGCAGCTCCCTCCCCCAACTTTAGTCTGAACCTGAACATAGCGTGGATCTTCTCAGGTCCTATAACAAAAGATGGAAGGACATGAGGCTTGGGCCATCATTACTTGGTCTTTGTTTTTCCCATAGCACTGATATCCGATTGCTCTTTTGCCTCAATATCAGTGGCTTTCAAGGCATTCCATAAAACTGTCAAAATTGCTTTAGGGCGCCTGGGTGGCTCAGTGGGTTAAAGCCGCTGCTTTCGGCTCAGGTCGTGATCTCAGGGTCCTGGGATCGAGGCCCACATCGGGCTCTCTGCTCAGCAGGGAACCTGCTTCCTCCTCTCTCCTCTCTCTCTGCCTACTTGTAATCTCTCTCTCTGTGTCAAATGAACAAATAAAATCTTTAAAAAAAAAAAAAAAAATTGCTTTAAAAAAGCTCAAGGACTACTCTTTCTGTTTGTGTGACTACTTTAATCACTTCCAAGCTTCGAATTTCCCTATTCAAATCCAAAGTAATCTGAATGGTATTGTTCGGTATTTTTTTTATCTTATTTTCATTTTAGTACATCCATATGATGGAGCTTTATACATAAATATTAACAATTATGTTTATGATGATATTTAGTAATATCAGAAAATATGGTGTAATGCTGATAAAACTAAAAGAACTCTGTATACATTATGATCTCAGCTTTCATGATGGATTTGGGTGGGGTGTGTATTAACTCACTCAGCCCTAGACAAATAAAATTGGAAAGACCTGAGATGTTGGTGGTCATCCCTGGGTGGAGGGGTTCTGTGTGATTGTTACTGTCTGCCTTAGACCTTTGTGTATTGTCCCTTCTTTTGAAGGCTGTAGAAATGGTCAATTTGCCAAATACAAGTATCTATATGTACTGTATTGTGATACTTTCTGTTGTCATGTCAAACATTTGGGAAGAAATGGCTGACCTGAAAGAATCCAGGCATGGTTCTTGAATTCTTCCCAAGTGTCCCATTGTCCTTTCATTCCTTATCTGTCTGCATTTGTGTGCCTCTTTATTTACAGTGATGTTAAAGAAAGGGTACAAAAGGCCCAGGGCCTTTTATTAGGCATGTTTAAGGACCTATCTTTACTTCGGGCCTATCAGTAGTGAGTGAAAACTTGACTTGCAATAAACCTGTTTGTCTCTCAAACAGAAGAAGCACAGATGTTAATTGGCATTGTAGGTTTTAAATGTCACCATCAGTGTGTTCCTTTAGATGTAAACTGAATCCATGCAGTAACCGTAGAATATGAATGAGATTTTACTCAGGCAGCTAAATGGCTTGAGAAATTTAAAGACTTAAGGTGTCGTGAAAGATGATGCGTGACAGGCTGTATCGCTTTGGACTAAAAGTTTCCTGCATCCTAATGTGTATTGACTCTGGAGGTAGGTTTTTAAACATTAAAATTTTTAGGGAAATGTAAAAAAAGAAAGCTATATCCCATTATGGCAGAGTGTTATATATTGATGCTACTCTCGAATTCAAAAAAATCAGTGTCACATTATGTAAACATCTCTGCATCAGTTAGATTGTAAGTGACAGTACATTTTATAAGGTCTGAGGAAGCTTACATAAGAACAAATATTTTCCCAATACGATCAAATGCCACTTTGAATAAGGGGCACAGTAGAAGAGATGCAATGGATATGTGTAATGTGTGCTAAATTCGTGATTGCCTTGGGCACTACTAAAGCCACACTGGGTAATTTCACTTGACAGCCAAAAAAAAGGAGCTAAAGAAATGTGGCAGTTTCACCTCCTGTGTCTGTTCACAAACTCCCATGGTGACCTCATTAATCTTGGGGAGGAGAAGCACTCAAAGCCTGGCTGTGTAACGCCAGAATTACTGCTTGCAAAAAAGCAAAATCCAGTCCACCTGCCACTGGTTTTCGTTAGGCTGGTGTTTGGCAACTTTATAAAGGGGTGTGCCAAGGTGTGCGGGGTCACAGTCGGGGGTGCGGGGTGTTGACTGAACCCTGGATGGAGCAGCAGCAAACGTTGCCCATGCCTGCTGTGCCTGCCAGCCACGGGAGCCCAGGCTCCCGCCCTCCCACCTCTTCGCTGCTACTGGTTCTCACCATGCTGCCAGCAGGAATGGGGGAGAGAAGAATGGAGGCCACCACTGGGTCTGCCACTGGAGGCAGTGGGCTGCCGTGTCATCATTGGCATACTTTGGTCCATATACCAGGGGAGGCTAACCTCTGGCCTTGTTCTTAGTATGCCAGGCAGTCTGCTGGACTGATGCGCTTTACTTGCCTTGGCTAACTTGGTGTTTTTTTCAACTTACCTATTGTTTAATGGCCAGGGAGACTCAATGACTTGAGATTTAGATTCAACAAACCTTTGTCAGGCAACGTGCTTTCTGCCAGGCATTGTTCTGGTCACTGTGGCATTTTGATCTCATTTAATTCTCATAATATTTTTAGAGTGATATTACTATTCACATTTTTAAACAATTAAACCAAGGCCCTTTCTACTCTCCCATGCTATGGCCCTCCTTATTTTAGGGGGAATTAATATTAGGGAGAATATTAATTAATAATGACTGTTAACCTTGGGAGAGATAGTAATACTTTTATTAAAAATTACATCATGTGAGATAAAAATGATAAAGCCATTATCTTTTAAAAGATACTTATTATTGCTAAAAATCTTAATTAGGCATCAAAAATTTTAACAAGGACACATTTTGGAGGTGAAGTGGTGTGAAGGCAAGGAAGTTGAGGTTGTGGGAATTTGGATATGATGAGTAACACTGAGCTTACACATGTTGAGGCCAGTCCTGAATCCTGTGGCAGACATGACAAGAGAGGTCGTGAGTCAGATAGGTGATATAGAACCAGGAGCATGCATTGTCATGGATACCAAAGAAAGAGGAAACTTCAAGATGGGGCAAGGGTTCAACACTGTGCCTAGAAGAGAGGTCCAGAATGATAAAGTCTGAGGAGGGCCACAGAACTTTGCATTTTGGAGACCAGTGCTGACCTTACCAAGAGCCCTTTCTACAAAATGAGAAGGGCAAGAAGCAGATATTATAAACCGAAGGGTGAGTAGTAAATGAAGGAAGAGAAAACTGTTAGTGAATAGTTTGGTACTTCCAATTGTTTTTGCTGTGACGGAGAGAGGAAAAGAATGTGGTTTCTAGAGGACATGTCCTTAAGGGAGGGGCATTTCGTAAAACCATAAAGCAACGAAGAGACTCTAGCATAAATATAGTTGGAAAGGAAAGGGCTTGTATGGAGAGAATGGTTTGACATATGGGAGGGAACTTGAGATCCAGTGTCCAAGAGGTGATAGGAGGGGAAGTGGGCCAGGGCATACAAGGTAAAGTTTGCTTTTGATCTGGATGAGGGTATCCCAAACCTTATTCCTGAAGGAAGAAAATGATGAAAGACGTGATTTGTGAAGGTTTATGTGGGAGATGTGGAAAATTAAGGAAAGCATAGCCAAAAGTGCCAACTGTGTTAAAGAAATGGGGGTGGTGGTGAGACAGATACTGAAATGGGAAGGAGTAGGTCTGAGTAAGGGGCTTGTGAATGAGACAGTGAAGGCCTCACAAGGTCAGTGGGGGAGAATAGAGTATAGACTGATGAGAAGTACACAGGGATGTTGCTGAGACTCCAGCAAAGGCTGGAGAAATGAATTTTTAATGATGCTAACTGCCTGGTTTGCATGACTTTCTCTTGTTGGGGAGATCAGAAAGGTAGATTGTAATATTGGACCAGGGCTTGGAATTTGGGATTGTGGCAGAAGGAAGTGGTGGAAAGAAGCCAAGGGGGCTGGAGGGCAAGTAGATTGGATTTGTAGCCATCAGACCCAGGCAGGTTAGGGAATGAAGACAGAAGTTTGGTAGACTAAAAGGAAGGCAGACATCGATGGACTGCAGGACTCTCAGAGGAGGATGTCAGGACTTGAGGTAGAAAAAGAGGTGGTAAACCATACTCTAAAATCATCCTGAATAGATCATAACTGTGGAAGAGTAATTAGAAGACACAGAAAGGTATAGAGCTTGAAGGCAAGCATTTTGAAAGACCAGAGTCTTTTCTATAAGGATTTTGGGAATAACGATCAGGACGTTGGGTCAGCAAACAACAGGGCCAGATGCCCAGTATTCCAATATTGAGACATGCAGAGTAGGTGGAAGAATAACCAGTCTTCACATGAGAACCTTCAGGGAGGGCACCTGGGTGGCTCAGTGGGTTAAAGCCTCTGCTTTCGGCTCAGGTCATGATCTCAGGGTCCTGGGATCGAGGCCCGCATCGGGCTCCCTGCTCAGCGGGGAGCCTGCTTCCTCCTCTCTCTGTCTGCCTCTCTGCCTACTTGTGATCTGATCTCTCTCTCTGTCACATAAACAAATAAAATCTTAAAAAAAAGAGAACCTTCAGGGAAAGCAGTGCCCTCAGAAGATAGGTACGTTTCAGTAATGGTATGAGTTGAAGGAGCATTCTGTCAGGGTTCAGGAAATAGGTGAATTCGTCTACCATTGTCTAAAGGATCCAGAGCACAAAATGAGAAAGTTTATGGACAGAGGCAGCAGCAGAAGCTTGAGGCAGAGTGGAGCAGCTCAGTGGGCTGAGATGAGACTAGAGGTGAGGAAGGGCCATGACCAAAGATGACAGGTGTGGAATGGAGGATTCATTGAGATTTGCTGGACTGAGGTTGGTGCATCAGGCGAGTGGGGAAGTTTGTGGAGGTTCTTTACAATCTTGTAAGTTGTAGAGAAGTGAGTCATGCGTGAGAGCTCTTGGGGTCTAAAGCTTGAGTTTAGATAAGGACCCTGAACTTCAGGATAGGGTATTTATCAATATTTCTTACCAGTCTGACAGTGTGCTTGGTTACAACTTCCTCTTTGACTAGCGATATCTTGAGGACATTATTTATTCATTATTACTTTATCTTGTGGTTGCTTTTGATATTTATTTTTCCCCTGCCTTATTTCAAGGAAGATTTAAGGTAGGTATTTAGTATTGTGAGGTCCCTGGTATGAAGCATTAAGGGAATTGACTGGGGATGTATCATGAGTTAATTTGGGAAAGCTTTTGAGAAGGTTAAACTGGCCTATTTTTTTTAAAAGAATTTATTTATTTATTTCACAGAGGGAGAGAAATCACAAGGAGGCAGAGAGGCAGGCAGAGAGAGGGGGAAGCAGGCTCCCCGCCGAGCAGGGAGCCCGATGCGGGCCTCGATCCCAGGACCCTGAGATCATGACCTGAGCTGAAAGCAGAGGCTTTAACCCACTGAGCCACCCAGGCGCCCGAACTGGCCTTTTATGGGCCCAGTTTATGGATATTCTGTAGCCTGAAAATATCCCCATAAGATTATAAAGAGAATGTAACGTCCAAATTATTCACTTTGCAAGAGTCATTTAAAAATGTCTTCCAGGAGACTTCTAGTCAAACTGATGTTTAGGGAACTATGTGTAGAGCTCATTGATTACTGCTTTCCTACTGCTGAGTGGCAGAGCTGTGTGTACCTGAAGGTCTTCTGTGGGTTCACTCATGTCACCATGGACATAAGAGCCAGCCCATCAGGGAAAAAAATGTGTTTTCTCCCCCATGGGTCTAAGCCAAAAATGTTTAAAAGCAAGAGAAGCGTTTAGAAACTCTTCAGAAGTTTCCACCCCTGACTGGGGTGTAGGTAGTAGAAATTTAACTTCTTTTTCACTGATGATGAAAATAAGACATATTTGTTATAAATATTTAAAAACAAAGAATACAGAAAAGCAAAAAAGAAAAATCCTTTTAATCATACCAGCTACAGATCTCCATTGTTAGCATTTTGATGCATATTATTCAATCATCTTTATGTCCGTATGGCCTTTAGCATAAATGAGAGCATGGCAACATAATTCTTATTTTTTCCTGGTTGTTTTTTGAACATGATACACTCTTCCACAATATTATTCTCAATATCATATTCCATGGATTTACTGTATTTACTTAACCAGTCTCCTCATGCTAATTTCTGAGTTTTTTTTCCATCTTTTTAGAATTATAAATCATGCTGGTATGAACATCCTTGAGAAGAAATTAATCTTGCACACATTCATGATCACTTGAAAAATTCTTAGAAATATAATGGCTTGATCAAAATATCTTCTCGGGCACCTGGATGGCTCAGTTGGTTAAGTGACTGCCTTCGGATCAGGTCATGATCCTGGAGTCCTGGTATCTAGTCCCGCATCAGGCTCCCAGCTCCATGGGGAGTCTGCTTCTCCCTCTGACCTCCTTCTCTCTCATGCTCTCTCTCTCTCTCTCTCTCTCTCTCTCTCTCTCTCTCTCTCTCTCTCTCTCAAATAAATAAATACAATTTAAAAAAACATTTAAAAAATATCTTCTCTTTCTCTCTTTTTCTTCCTGCCTTCCTGTTGGCCTTTCTTTCTTTTTCTGTTAAAATTCACACTTGAAATCAAATTTATCCTTGAGATTATGGTGCTGTGGATTTGTTATCAGAGGTATTGCTAACTTACACTGTGGGGGCGGGGGGGTTAACAAATTCTAGACCACATCCCAAATCCAGCCTGGCTCTTGTTTTTGTCTGGTCCTTAAGCTCAGAATGCTTTTTACATTTTTAAAGGGTTGGAAAACATCTGAAGGAGAATGATATTCTGTGATATGTGAAAATTATATGAGATTTACATTTCAGTGTCGGTTAATGAAGTTTGGAGTACAGCTTTGTTGTTTTTATGTTTATAGTATGTGGCTCCTTTCATGCTCATATAGCTGAGTTGGGTAGTTACAACAGAGACCAGAGGACCTCCAGTGCTTAAAGTATCTACTTTCTGGCTCTTTATAGAAAAAGATTGACGATCCTTGATTTAGGACAGAGGGTTTTTAGAAAGTTACTGTAGATAATAGCGATCCTTTATTTTGACTCTAGAATAAGTTCCTTTTATGCTGCTGTCTACCTTGTATTGTAAACCTGCTTCTGATTTTCTTCTTCTGTAGAATGAGGATAATAATAACAATCTCACATGGTTTTTGTGAAGAGTGAATGAGTTAACACACCTGAAGTGCTTAGAATAGTGTCTATCATACATATATGAAGTTCACCAAAATAAGCAAGCTTGGACTTCCCTCCTTTGAAGTAAATGGTGCACCCTACTAGGGAACACTTTCCGAGCAGCCACACGCTCTCCAGGGTACACATATTTAACTTCGAAGACCATTGCAGATGCTCCCTCATGTGGCTGGGGTGGGAATTGTTCTCCTTGATCAATGAGCATCTCTGGGTTGCTGCCCTTGGTGGAGGTATCTTCGGTGCTCCCGGTGGTTAAATGAGGTTGAGTAGGTTTCACTTCTGCTACGAAGTCACCATCAGCAGCACATGGATTACAGATGTTCACACTACCAACAATTGGTAGAAAACAAGGACAATGAGGGAAATGATAAGAATTGGGTTGGATAAAGAGTGTACAAAGAAGGCGGAGAGGGGCTTGGCAGAGTAGAGGGAAGCAGAGAAAGGGGAAAATATTGGAGTGTGATGAGGTTTTTTAAACTTTCATTGGATTTAGGACAATCATTTAAGGTTGACTGTGTATTATGTGCCCAAAAAAGAAAACAGTAAAAAATACACAGAAAACATAGGCTTTTAAGTGCATTGCTAGAAATGACTTCACAACCCAAAGATTGCCGTGTAACAAAGGTTGCTGGTGTTGTCCTTTTTATGTAACTGAAGTCCTTTCTGTGCTTCTTCCCACACCCATCATTTTATCCTTGTCTCCCAGTTTAGAAGAAAATAGTCCTTCCTTTTCTTCCAGTATTCATCCATTGGTCCTGCTTCTCCTTTTTCCTCTTGCTCCTGTGTCAACCTTGCCTGTTAAATCTCCCATCTTCTTCATCAGTTATCCCTTAATCTTCAAACATCCCTAGTGATATTTTCTACAGAAACTTTATCACTGGGTCCTCTTTGGTATTTAGAGAACCACAGGCAGGAAATTGAATACAGATGTAAGAGGCTGGTCACTGATGTCTCCTAACACAGTCAATTCTCTGTCTTCCAGACCGATGAAATGCACAGTTGATAAGGCAGCTCTTTTTTCAAGTAACACCTTTTAAGTATATACCATGCTTACCTTATTCGAAATATTTTAAATCCCATTACAATGTCTTCTTTGATTTATGAATTATTTAGATTACTAATTCCATTTCCAAACACACAGCCTAGTAGGTCTCTCTCTTGCCCTCCTTCCTTCTCTCCCTCCCTACTCCTTTGTGGCCATTTGTCATTTGATCTTGGGATTTTGGAAAGAGCTTGTGTTCTTTCTAAAAAGATTTCTTTGGACTTTTTGAGAATGTCTTTATGGCCAGTATGTGATCAGATTTCTTTAATGTCCTACGTGGGCTTGAAAAGAATGTGTATTCTCTAATCACTGGGTGCAGGGTTCTTTATGGTTCAGTTAGATCAAGCTTTCTAATTATGTATTTCAAATCTTCTATGACTGTATTAATTTTTTTGCCTGTTTGATTTGTCACTTTCTGAGAGACGTTTGATAAAACTCTTCCACTATAATTGTGGATTGATTTTTCCTTGTAAGTATGCCACTTTTGTGTCATTTATTTTTAGGTTATATTGATATATTTTGTAAGTAATCATTATATAATAAACCTCTTTATTTCTAATAAAACTAATAAAAAATAAAATCTTAAACACCTACCTTTTAGAAATATTATACTATGTAAGGGATGGAGGCATAATACTTACTTCCTGAAGTTTTTTTTAACTTATAAAAGCAATCCTTGGTCATTGTGGGAATTAGAATTATTATCGATTTCTTTTATCAGTGCATATATTTTAATTACAACCCCACCACCCAGTCACAATCACTGTTAAGATTATGCCATATAGTCTTCCATTCTTCTCTCTGTACATTTTTTTTCTAGTTAACATCATATATAAAATGTAATATTTTATCTTGATTTATTTAAACTTCACTTTACTGTAAATGTTTTCTCAAGTTATTACAGCCTCTTTTTGGACATCTTATTTCCATATCATTAACCACCAAGGGCTTTAAAATGGACTTTGGGATACAGTCAAATATACCTAAAATAGAGAATAGAACAGAACCAAATGGTGAAGTGCAGAAATTAAAGACTATGACTTGAGCATTCATCACATTTAGATACCACAGTTTGGAAAGTTTGAATTCTAGAACTTGAATGATGGTTATAGTCCTTGGGGAAAACTTCATTGCAAACGTGGAACTTAAGCTTAACATTACTCTCTTCCTCAATGCTAAGTCACCTCCATTTAATGAAGGTATTATAGCAGGCATGAAGTAGGCCCTATAATACAGAATGGGTGATGGAAGGTGGAGTAGGCATCAGAAAGGTAAAGGAAGACCCATGAGCTTCACTCTAGAGAGAGGAGAAGATATGATGCACTAATAAGGATGGCACAAAATTCTGGAGGACCTAGATTGTCAAGACAATTGCTACTCTCCATGCAAAAGAAAGATGCTTTTGGCTGTGTTGCCACATTAAGAAGAGGAAAAGGAAGTTTTATGGCTCTATTGGTCATGCGGTCTTAAGTACAAATCTCTGCTGAGAAGGGAAGGACAGATCAGAGCCACTTTAAGAAAGGGAAGTAAAAACCATTAAGCTGATTCTACCGGTGAATTTGTAATTCTAAGTAAGTAAAAACCAGCACATTTTATCCTTCTTACAAAGCTTTGAGAAAGCATTATAATTATTTTGATATTAAATAGGAAGTAACCAATGCTTAAGGAGGTTGATTGAGTGATTCTCTATGTCCATGTCATTAGCCAGATCTTAGGGCACCTAGTTTGATGGTTTTTCCATCACTCTACACTGCTTCTCCAGGCCAAACATGATCCTTTTTAATGATGGTAACACTGGTTGCTAGTCTTTTTATTCCACAACTTTCAGGTCCTTAACATGTTAGTTTTTCCTAGAAAAAGTCTGCAGTTCTAAATGTTAGGAGGAAAAAAACCCATAAACATCCCCAGAGAAGCCCAGGCTGATTGATGTTTTATAATTGACCTCTTTTTCTAGACTAGAATCTTGTAGGATTCTACAGGCACGCGCACATATGTGCGCGTGCGCGCACACACACACACACACGGGCACGTGTGCGCACACACACTCCATATTTATCTAGGTATGCCTCTCTTTTTACTGGTTTCTCCTGGAATTTGAGGAGCCCATTTTATCAATATGCTCAGGGTTTTCTTCAGCTCAGGAAAGTTATCTTCAGTTATATTTTTAACTATTATGTCTCTTCCAGTTATTCTGGTTTCTTCCTTAGGAATGCCTGTGATGCATATCTATTATCTTTTATCTCTTCTTTGCCATGTTTTAGTCTTTGACTATTACGTTGCAGAGGAATGTGAATATTTGCTTTAATTTTCTGTGGTATTAGTTTGCCTCTTTACTTAATGCGTCTCTCTTGACCTACCTTGCCTCTACTTTTACCCATTTCAGTAAATGAAACTTTCATCCATCCAGTTGCTCAAGCCAGGAATGCTCTGTCTCTGAATACCTACAGATAATTCATCACAGTCTTTTCTATCAAACATACAAAATGTGTGTTGAATTATTTCATTTCACAAAGCAAAATACCGGCTAAGGCAAGGCTAGAATCCAGGTCTTCCGGAACTTATAGGATGGAAAGATAAAAATAGCATTGATTTTAGATCCAGACCCAACCTGATTTTTTTCCTGGCTTCACCACTCTCTGCCTGTGAGACCATGGGCAAGTTATTTTTCTGAGCTCCCACTTACTTCTTTATAAGAAGTTAAAGTAGCCACATTTCAGAATTATTTTCTTTAAAAGTCGTTTAATTCCATGTACATGAAATGTCAAAAATCAGCAAATCTGTAGAGACGGAAAGTATATTAGTGGTAGCCAAAGATGGGAGGGTGTTGGGGGGGTGGAAATGGAGAGTGGGGTTAACTGCTAAAGGGTTTGGGATTTCTTTTTTGGGGGGGGTCTGGGATTTCTTTTGGGGATGATGAAAAGTGTTCTAAAAATGATTATAGTGATGGTTGGATAATTCTGTGAATATGCTAAAAACCACTGAATTGTTCACTGTAGAGGGTGAGTTATGTGGTTTATAAACTATATTGTAACAAAGCTGTTTAAAAAGTTAAAAAAAAATAGTAAATAAAGGAAAGTTTCTGATGTGACACACAGTAGAGTCCCTTGGGATGCAAAAACCCAGTCCAACTTTTCTGCCTACTTGAGCTTGGCCATCTGGGTCTTTGGTTCAAAAAAGCCTCATAAGTACATGGTCCTGGGCCTGGACAAAGTCTCGTTGGCTGCATCATAGTGGCTATGGTAGAAGGATTGCCTCCTTTTAGGAACTACCTCTGGGAAATTTCTACCCCTTTATGGATTTTGGTAGTTGCTTTTCGCAGGCTCCTAAGGTAAGCACAGTGCAAAAATCATTTGTCACCTGGGGCTTCATAGCAGATGGGAGCAAGTGGCCTCCCAAGGTCCCCATCCGAAAAGTTGAGATACACCTCAGGCCTCAATTTTCTAAGGGATTTGATCTTCTTGTCTTCACTGCCAAATTCCCTGGCCTGATAGTGCTGGTAATTGCCATGCTGAATTACTTGAGACGTTTGATAGAGTTGTTGACATCTGATCGAGCTGAGGGCATACCTTATAAAGAGTTCGATTTGCTTATCTCCACTAAGAAGATCCTCCAAAGTGGAGTTCCTTTGATACAGCTTTACTGGAGACGTTTGACACAATCTGGAAGATTTAAGAGTTGGGGACACCACCTTGGACCTCCATTTGTAAGGGGTTACATTGTCTGGTCTCCACAGAAAAACACAACCAGGGGGACTAAAAATAAATGACACAGCTTGGACCTTGATTTTGTAAGGAGTTCAATCTATTTTTCTCTCCTTGAAACCATCCCGTATCAACACAGCACAAAGCAAAGTCAACTGACACAGATTTCCTGAAGACATTCCTTATGATTGAAAGGAAGCTGACATGTGAAAACATCCAGCAGGTCTGAGAAACCAACCCAGCATCATCATGCCCCATTTATAGGATTACTTCAAAGGTTAAGTGAAATAATATAATTATAGTGCCTAGCACATAGTAGTCTTTGAAAGAATGCTAGTTCCTTCATCCCTACATCTGAACCCATATAAGCACCTTCATTCATACAACCGAATGGCCACTCTGTGCGTGTGTGTGTGTGTGTGTGTGTGTGTGTGTGTGTGTACATAATCTATCTTCTAGGATAAAAAGAGTAGCTATTTCAGATTAAGTCATTTTGAAAGTATGCTAAATAACTGACCACAGAGATCCATTTTGAGCATTTGGTACGATGGAAGGAAACAAATATTTTGGAAAAACATAAAATAAAATGTGATTTGACTGAAAGAAATCGGTGCATCTGCATCTTCCTTAAGAACACAGAAACAAAAATTAAGAAATGAGCTTATTTGTATGGTGTAGGAGAAAGCAACTGTCCCTTGAGTGGCCCATTTCTTTTTGGATCTCCATGCAAAAGACAAACTGGAGTCCTGCTGGGACCAGGGAAGCTGGAGCAACCTAGATAAGGACATCGGTGGGGAGGCCATGTGATTGGCCCTGAGGCTCCTCACACACTGTCATCTCAAGTACTGTTGCGGAGCCAAATGCTGAAGAGAATAAAATATGTTCTAGTTATGCTTGGGAGACCTCCCAGGCCCAGCTGCCTTACTTTCCTCCTCCCTTTGCTTTCTTTTGCCAAGATAATGCTAGAAGGGAAACACAAGAGGAGAGGAGAGGGCTGGGCTGACTCTATCACTGAATTATATATGTTACATTTTTATTTGCATTTGGAAAAGCTTGGATTGCCTACCAGCTCCATGTTTACTTAGCGACTTCAGGATGGGAAAGGACGAGGAAGATGCTAGAAGTTCTGATCTTTCACTGATCCTGGGAAAACTGCTTGGACTCTCTGAACTTTAACTTTGTTATTTACAAAAATGGAGATAAGGATAATAACTTTCCTACCTTTTTCACATATTACTTGTTATCAAGATACAAAGTACCAAACTTACTTATCATCACTTTAAATGATATTTTTAAGAAACCACTTCACAAGATCAAGTAATTCGCATTTAAAATGAGACTAAAAGCTTTAGCGCAACTAAAAGAAAAAAGTTTAACACAAGTGAAGTATTTTCTACATATTAAAAAGGCGGAGATTTTTTTTTTAAAGATGACACATGGGGCAGCTGGGTGGCTCAGTGGGTTAAAGCCTCTGCCTTCGGCTCAGGTCATGATCTCAGGGTCCTGGAATTGAGCCCCACATCCAGCTCTTTGCTCAGCAGGGAGCCTGCTTCCTCCTCTTTCTCTGCCTGCCTCTCTGCCTACTTGTGATCTCTCTCTGTCAAGTAAATAAATGAAATCTTTATTTTTTATTTTTTTTTAAAGATTTTATTTTATTTATTTGACACAGAGAGAGAGATTACAAGTAGGCAGAGAGGCAGGCAGAGAGGCAGGGAGAGGAGGAAGCAG
>LNAC01000643.1:293875-347348 GCA_002007465.1 Ailurus styani | reverse complement strand
CTGAGATCAGGACTTGAGCCGAAAGCAGAGGCTTTAACCCACTGAGCCACCCAGGCGCCCTAAATGAAATCTTTAAAAAAAAAAGATGACACATGTTGGTAAAGGTAGAGGGAAATAAGACTTTCATAGTCTTCTAGAGAGGCTAGAAACATAATGCCCTTTCTGAGGACAACTTGGCTGTATGTATCAAAACCTTAAGACATTGTGAAGCCTTTGGTTTTTTTTTTTTTTTTGGTTTTTTTTTTGAGAGAGAGAGAGGAGAGAGAGAGCAAGCACATGATGGGGGAAGGGGCAGAAGGTGAGGGAGAGAGAATCCCACGCAGGCTCCCTGCTGAGCACGGAGCCTGATGTGGCACCCAATCCCATGACCCTGAGATCATGACGTGAACCAAAATCAAGAGTCGGACGCCTAACCAACTCAGCCACCCAGGCACTCAAGCCTTTGATCCAGTAACAACACTTCTTGGAATTCATTTGAAATAAAGGATGAAAGATGTGCATTAAGCCATTCTTTTCAATGAAGTTTGGGGCAGAGTCATTTCTCACAGCAAAATGTTAGATACAATTTTTTTGTCCAATAACAGGAAGTTAGTTAAGAAAATGGAATGCATGATGAAATATAATGCAATCGTTAAATTGTTAATTGTTAAAAAGCATAATGTGAAAGAATATTTATTGAATAGGGAAATATTCCCAAAGGTGGAGATCCTTGTTTATGGATCTTTCAGCACATTATAATATTGTTTATAAGAATGATGGAGCCAACTGTGTCATATGCTAGAAGAAGCATAGTTAGAACTATAATACGTGCTCTGATGAAATATTAAGCATGGTTAAAAACCCTAAATTTTCTGTTTCTTAAGTCCATAGATATATTGATGCAATAACTTCAGAGCAGAGTGAAAAAAATACCATATATTTAATATAAATCACGATATCTCTATCTCTATATACTCTTCATATGTATAGGAAAGTATAAAATATCTTGAAAGTCAGCCTTACAGAATAAGGGGAAAAAGACATGAACAAACAATAAAGATCTAAAGATGGCCCTCAGTTTAAGAAATAAAGCAGATGAACATATTGGAAGGGGGAAAAAGGGGGGGAATAAATCGTAAGAAACTCCTAACGATAGGGAACAAATAGAGTTGATGGAGAAGGTGGGTAGGGGATGGGCTAGGTGGGCGATGGAGATTAAAGAGAGCACTTGTTGTAATGAGCCCTGGGTGTTGTATGTAAGTAATGAATCCCTGAATCCTACTCCAGAAACCAGTATTGCACTCTATGCTCACTAACTAGAATTTAAATAAAAATTCTTTTGAAAAATTGAAAATAAAAAAAAATGAAGATGGCCCTCAAACATACGAAAAATGTTCAGGCTCATTCATAATTAGAGAAATGCAAGTGAAAGCAACACCAAGATGCCATGTCCCACCTATCAGAATGGTGACAGTTTTAAAGTACGACAGTGTATTCTGTTGGAGAGGCTGTGGGGAAGCAGGTGCTGTCATACATTGCTGATGGGAATGCAAACCGATACAGGAAGGGACTTTTTAAACCCCCTCGTGCAGAGGTTATACAGAGGTTGAAAGCAGCACTGTGTTTCTTTTCTAGTGAAGTTTGGAGAAGGCTGGTTTACAATGTTCCTGAAGGTCACTGGTCATGTAAGTTGTATTACGTAAGATTGTCCAACAGGCATTTATAGGTACTTGAAATGCTTTTCCAAATACTCCCCATCCCCCATTTTTTAATCATTAAGGAAACACATTCATGATTGGGAAGCCATCATTGTTGATTTTGCTACTCTGTCCTTCCCTCCCCCCCAAAATGCTGGGATCTGATGTCTCTATAAAACGTAAATGGAGCTATAGAGTCATAAAGGTCAGAGCTGTTAGGACCCTTGGAGACGATCTAGCCTATTCCTGAATGATTTAGAGGAGGAAGTGAGGCCCAGAGAGTGTCAGCCACTTGCCCAGGGTCACACAGTGAGCCAAGCTGGAAAGAAAAGTAAAGGGTACTCCAAAATCTCTTGCAAGGTACTGTAAAATACCAGACACAAGGCAGGTACACAATCTTTGAGAGCGATAATAACTTACTCAGTTCTGTTCCACAAGAGGAACTTGTCTTCTGACTATCAAATCTGAAGAGAAGGATACACTATATTTTTCATAGAATTCTTACATAGCAGCAGATCATTAGCAGTTACACCCACAACATCATGGAAAGCCACCCACAGGTGAGTGTGTGTCCACTACTAAATTCTGGGCCAGCCCCATTATCCTTAGCGTTGGATGGTTTAACTCCAAGTTTCAGTGTCCATGGGCCAGCACTGGGCCTGGAACCTCCATTTCGAAGGCTTGCAGTTTGTGCCCAAAGATGCCTGGGGAGAGAGTTGATGGGGGCTAGAATCCAGCCCATGCTTTGCTAACTAAACTGTGAGCCCTAACGCAGAACTGCTTCCTTCTAAGGGACATTGTTCTCCCAGAGTTCAGTCTGGGTGTGCCTCCAGGGTTATAGCCAAAAGAGAGCTGAGAGAATATCTAATCCAAACCTTACCACTTAGAGATAGACGAGAGTGAGGGCTCCCCGCAGTTAAGAGACTGCACATGGTCACATAGGACAGATCCAAGCCTGGAGTTCAGGACTGATCGTCCAGGACTGTTCGTACCATCAAAAAGGCTCATACAGTGCATTTCTGGGGGCAAAAAGGAAATCTTTAATTTCTCAGATTAGGAGGTCTCCTGGTCTGGACACATCCTGCCCAGACAGATTCTTTTAAGATTGCCAAAATAACTTCTCCCAGCTTTATTTTTCCAAAGTCTTTTATGAGCTCTGCTTAGAAATCAATGCTAATGCTTCATTTAGTTCAAGTCTGGTTGATGTTGTAGCATATTTGGGTATCCCAACCTTGAATTTGTTTTTTTTTTAAAGAAACTGAGTGTGGGGAGGAGCAGAGGGAGAGAGATAAGCAGACTCTGTGCAGCACGGAGCCCGACACAGGGCTTGATCCCATGACCCTGAGATCATGACCTGAGCCAAAACCAAGAGTTGAATGTTCAACCAACTGAAGCACCCAGGTGCCCTGAATTTGGGGGTTTTAATGTGACCTGGAGATAAGAACATGGTTTGGGGTTAGATGAGTCTTTGCTCTTATCCTGGCATTCCCCATGGTAGTTACATAATTCTAGGCAAGACCTTTAAGCCCATCGAGATATGTAAATTGCTTTTTTCCCATTTAACAGTAAATCACGAATACTTCCCTATGTCATTATTCTTTTGCATCATTTTTATGTCTGCCTAATATTCATTGTGTGACTAAAATACAAAATTTAATCTGTTTCCTGTTATGGTTAGCTGTCTGTGCTGTTTCCCGTATCTATGATGATTTCCTTTGTAGCTCCAGCTCTGCAAGACCCCCTAATTTTGAATGTTATTTTTAGATGGCATCTTCCCACTCCAGATATGTATGACGATAGCACAAGCTTTCTTTAGCTTGGAAATTTCTAAATATGAAAAATCAATAGTTACTGTCTATTGAATATTACCATGTGCCAGGTCCTTTCTAAGGAAATACTGTGGGTTAGGAAATTTTCAGGAAACACCCACTGAGGCTTTTATGCGAAGTGTAGCTGTAGTCAGTGTAGTCTCTGGTGCTCTGGCCAGGACGACTCGGCAGTAAAATAAAATCCTAGGGCACCAAATCAGTTGACTTGCTAAATGGAATTCTTCCCTATTGACAAATTGGCTTCCAGGGGATAGAGTTTTCATTTTTTTTAAATTATTTATTTATTTGTTTGTTTGTTTGTTTGTTTGTTTATTTATATTTTTTTATTTATTTATAGAGAAGTGCTCATAAGCAGGGGAAAGTGGGAGAGGCAGAGGAAAAGGGGGAGAGAGAATTTTAAGCAGGCTTCATGCTTAGTATGGAGCCTGACACAAGGCTCAATCTTACGACCCTGAGATTGTGACCTGAGCCAAAATCAAGAGTTGGACGCTTAACCGACTGAGCCACCCAGGTGCCCCCAGAGTTTTCATTTTGATACAATTCATAATGAGTCCTTCCTGGTCCTTAAATACAAGTGCCATTTATCTCTTAGTTCTTCTTGGCATTGTTCCTGGCTAGAGATGTTAAAAATGGTATCATTCACATAAAGGAAGAAATCTGTTTCCCAACTTGGTATGGACAGACAAGATAGGTTTGATTCACCTATAAGTGATGGCAGACGCCCAAGGGTACAAGTTAAAGGGAAAGTGTAAAAACCCTAGTCCTTATCTTGTTCCTAAAACTGTTACTTAGTCATTCTTAATTTTTGATCTCCTCCGCAGTCTTCAGGATATTTGTATATACTTCGTAGTGGCCAGAAAATGAAGTACAGAAATTCACAGAGACGGCAGCTACCATAGAGGAGGTNCCCAGAAAGGGGGGGGGGGGGGGGGGGGCGGAGACGCCTGGTGGCTCAGTTGATGAAGCAGCTGCCTTCAGCTCTGGTCATGCTCCCAGGGTCCTGGGACGGAGCCCCGCACTGGGCTCCCTGGTCAACGGGGAGCCTGCTTTTCCCTCTGCCTGCTGCTTCCCCTGCTTGTGCGTTCTCTCTCTCTGAGAAATATAATCATAGAATGAGGTTGTTAGTGTACAGTTCCTCCTTTACCCCTTCCTTAAACCTCAAAATCCTGTTTATGCTAGTTCTACCTCCTTCTTTTTTTGTGATTGTATTTTTTAAAAGATTTTATTTGTTTATTTAAGAGAGAGAAAGCACAAGCAGGGGGAGCTGCAGGCAGAGGGAGAGGGAGAAGCAGACTCCCCGCTGAGCAGGGAGCCTGAGGCAGGGGCTCAATCCCAGGACTCTGGGATCAAGGCAAACACTTAACTGACAGAGCCACCCAGGTGCCCCATGCAATTGTATTTTTAAATGGTGCAGCTGGATGGACTGGCTGCCCCATTCACCTAAGTTTTTTCTTAATTGTGGCATGAGCACTTAACATGAGATCTACACTTTTAACAAGTTTTTTTTTAAGCGTACAATACCATATTATTAACTACAGGAACTATACGGTATAGCAGATCTCTAGAACTTACTTTTCTTGCAGTTCTTGGTTCCAGAAGCAGAGGAAGTTTGGGCTTCCTGTGGAAGGTACGCGATGTGGCCGTCCTATCCACCAATGCTCGTGTACTCCCTCAAGCGTACTCCTTCTGCATGCTAATGACAGAGCCGAGCTATTTAGAATGACAGTATTTACATTCAGAAACCGGAGCCTTTTAGGAAAATAGTAGCAAATTTTGGGACATCTCCAATCTGTGTGCTTCCCTACACATTTATGCAACATGATTTGGAGATCCCAGCTGAGGCGCCTCTGATCATTACGTAATATAGATCCATTCACTTATTCATTCGTTCATTCAACAAATATTTATAGGGGACCTGGTATGCGCTGATTCACCTGTGGTGAGAATTAGGAGTCTGATTTGCTGACTTAATTGCCTCATTAGTCCTGCTATAGAAAATAAGGCCATTCGAGGGTTGGTAGCATATGGATAGTTGAAGTCAGGGAGCAGATGACATTCACAGCAAGACAGAGAATAGAGGGTGCCTGGGTGGCTCAGTGGGTTAAAGCCTCTGCCTTTGGCTCAGGTCATGATCTCAGGGTCTTGGGATCGAGTCCCACATCGGGCTCTTTGCTCAGCGGGGAGCCTGCTTCCTCCTCTCTGTCTGCCTACTTGTAATCTCTTTCTGTCATATAAATAAATAGAATCTTTAAAAAAAAGAGAATAGAGGGAGATGTGCAATGGTTTAATGAGAGAGGTTCTGAACACCCAGATTTAAATGAGAGGTGTATAAGTAAAAAAGAGCCCACTGAAAGAACACACGGTGAGTTAGGTGAAAATGATCCTGCTCATTTTTGCTCACTTAGGGAACCACTGAAAGCCAGAGAGTGAGTAGTGACCCAACTTTGTAAATCAAACTACTCTTTGGATCTGTAACAATAAAACTGGGGTATTTTCATTATAATGAGATTCTTTCCTGTCTTTAAAGGTGTTACAAGTTACTAACGAAATCATGTAGATTGTGTTTTTGGCCGCTCATCAACATTGGATGTAAATTCCCACATGCAGAGCATATGTTTTACATATACTTGTTTATCACCAGAAGTTGGTATGTGTATTTTATAGCCCTAATCTGAATAATAGCTATTATGAAAACAAACATTAACCTCATCCACCATCCCTGAGAAATTTCCAATATGAGTTCAAGAACTCATTCTCTCCACTGATGCATCTGAGTACAATTATCATCAGCTAATTCACTAATGTCAACATTTTGTTGTTGTTCATCTGTTGGACGAGCAGTCTGCCCACTCTTCAGCCAGTAAGAAGGCATTTGGGTCACTGTTGAGATTATTCAACTATGGGAACACCAGCCACATCTTTGCTTTAGCTGAAGATGATCCACTTTTGAAATTTCAAGATTTGAGTAAATGAATTGAAATCACGGGCTGCCTCCGTGGAGCTGCACATCTGGAGCTAGCTGCAGGGTCTGCACCTTGCACTTTGGTGCCGATGCTGGTTCCAGCAGTCCTAGCAGGTATTCAGAAGAACGCCGGGGGTTATTAGTAGGTTGGGAAGAAAGTCTAGGCGCTAACACTCCAGGGGAAGAGGAAGGATGGGGCAGAGCATACAGTGACCCTGGACAGATCTGAATACGTATTTTTAAAAATTTTTTATTTAAATTCAATTCAGGTAATATATAGTGCGGTAAAGTTTAGTGGTTCATCAGTTGCATATAACACCCAGTGCTCATTCCATCACATGCCCTCCTTAATGCCCATCACCTGCCCCCCCATCTGATTATTTAAAATAATGAGATCCCTAGAAAAGCAGAGGTCGCTGGCTTTCCTTCCTACTGAAAGTACTGCTGCCTTTGTGCCCATAGCACAACATTCTTTCTCTACCTTCCAGAAATCGTCAGGAGCTCTGTCTTTTTGTAAGTTGTCTCCAGCTAGTTCCTTGGTATGTAGGGGTCAAATTTCCTGCAGTGTGACTGGGCCACTTAATTCAGTACTCGAGTCCAGAGGGACACGTGCATTTACAAAGCTGTGCTTTCTTTTCTTTCTTTGGAAGTGTTTTGAGGTTTTGTTCGTTTTGAAAATTTGTTACACTAGCAACATTACAGTAGTATTAAATATTTGGCTTGAAGAGATGGCAGGATAATGCATGATTTAAAAAATGTTCATTCTATTCTTGTTAATTTTCCATGTTTCCTTCCTGTGACTCTTTATTTTAATACACTTTTCAGAATATCATGTGACAAGAAAATCAAATATAACATATTCCTATTTTTAAAATGGCTTCAATGGGAAAATTGGATGCTTTACAGAAATTAACTCTAGAGCCTCTTTAGTTGGTATGCCAGGCTTCTCTTTAAAAATACTTCCTTTATGTGGGAAAATGTGCCCTTCTCCCTTCCTGTGTGTGGCAAGACATACTCCAGGTGATGTGGTCAACTGGACTTGCTAACTGAGTGGAGGGCGTGTGCAGCTTCAAGTGCATGGTGTAGTGGAAGAAAGTCAGGCTGGGATGATGTACGGTCTTGACATGTCTGTGCCATTCACTTGTTTGATCTTGAACTTAGCTTGGGTCTCGGTTTCCTTATGAGTAAAATTATAGAAATTATGGTAGATGAGTTCAAAGTGCTACTTTGGTTGTAATTACCATGCTCAGTGACAGACCTGGGTTTTATTACTCTTAGGGAGCAAAAACATAGACAGGAATGATCCCCCTATGGGTAAGTTTCCGTTCACACAGGTAGAAACACAAATTGGTTAAAGGCATGGGCTCTGGAGCTCACCTGCTTGGGTCTGAATCTCATTTCTATCACTTATAAGCTGCATCATCTAGGATGAATTCCTCAACCTCCCTATGCCTTAGTTCTCTCATCTGTCAAATGGACATAATAATAGCACCTAGTTATCTGATCATTTTAAGGATAAAATAAGCTAATGTATGTAGAGCCCGCAGATTTGAGAGTCAATTACAAACAAGGTGCTTAATTTTTTTTCATGTAGTCAAGCTATATGGTATCTGTATGGATCACATAATGCAGCAGTCTTTTTTATCTTTTAAGACACCTTGTAGAAAAAAATGCCATGTTTAATTTTATGACCAGAGGGCTTTTACTCACCAGCAAGATAATAGTTTCTCCCTATAAGATTATTCTAATGCTAATCACTTTATTGTGGAAATGGTATTCTAATTTACTACTTATTTATTTTCAAACAACTATGATTGAGTGATAATTATTCCATTCCTTTAAGACCAGTGTTTGGTAAATTAGCAACAGCATTCAGTAATCACTCATATTTGTAGAGAGCCATTTTCCTAGGGCTTGGGAAGAGTCAAGGTCTTTTTGATTGCTTTTTCTTCATGTAGACTGTCAGCTGGAAGCCAGCACATTAGGGTCGGTGCAAAGCTCAGTACAGGCTCTGCTCAGAGTCTTCCCTTGTCCGGAGTGACCTTGGGCAAAGACCCGAGGCACTTTCAAGCTCTTTTAACCTGTTTGGCCAACACCATTTCTCATCTTCTGAATTTCCCCAGAAAAAAAGAAGGTAGTAAGGGATTTTGCTTAAGCGTCACTTTTATTGTTAATCAATGCAATAGGGCTAGAATTGCTAGGGAGTTATTGTTGCAGTCAACTCTGTCCTGTTTACCGAACACATTATGTGGGAAAACCATTGGCTGAGAGACAGCCAACCTGGGTCCTGTTCCATCCCTGCCACTATTCACTGTCCCCCTTCCTTTCAGGTATCTCTGTAAAAGGCTGTGATTGTAGGAGCCTTGTTAGCTTGGCTAGGTAATACACCCATACACCGCCCCCCCCCCCACAGAGCCAAAAAAAATTACCTAAAAAACTGGGACATCAGTTCCTCTCATGAATCCGTGGAGCATTTAGGTCCTTGCCACCTGTTTGCTAGGATCTAGACTTGGCCTCACTTTGGTCTTCCACGTAACGCTAATGGACGACGCTCATGTTCTCCTTCCTGCCTTCACGGTAGCGTCATGGGGACAAGCGTGCTACTAAAAGTAGGGCTACGCCATTTGAGCTCTTTGGGAGGAAGCTACTATATAACCAAAAGGCATTAGTATGGATGTATGCGATGCCATTAATATTTCCCCAAATTGCCTTTATCCTGTTAGTGCTGTAGGTAATTTTTGTGGCTGGGTAACATCTCCAGTTGCGCTTTTATCTTAATGAGAACTGATGACAGTGTTGCTTCATAGTTCTTAAAGGGAAAAAACAAAACCAAATCAAAAACCCCACACAATGAACTGACACAGAAGCTTAGTATACCACATTTTTACCTTGCTTCTGGTTAAAAAAAAAATACAAGCAAATCAAATGCTAAGGCCCCTTCCAACTCCGGTCTTCATTGCCACCAATTATTCAAGGCCCCTTATTTTATAGCTAGAGAAACTGGGGGTCCAAGAGGAATATACTTTTCCCGAAGACTAGCAGCAAGGCTGGTGACAGAGCCGGGATGAGGACTTGAGCCTACTGATTCCCAAGTCATGTTTGCCCCATTCCAGTTTATGCTGATTTTTGCTCTGCTGCTGGATCGTGTATGTTAAGATTTCTCTTCTCTCAGTCTGTGAAGACATGTCTTTGCTGCTTCTTTTCAATACCTTCCTGAGTTCCATGCAGAAATCTGTCCCTGAAATGCAGAATCCATTCCCCCCCCCACACTTCTTTGTTGAAAAATACACATTCTGAGTTTGGATTTTATCTTCTTTGGTTTCCCCTGGCATGGATGTGCTGTGAGTATACGGATGGGCTGGGTGAGGCTCTTGACATCCTGTAAGAGAAGCATTAGAGATGTTGGCAAAGCAGAGAAAATAGGCATGGGATAAGAAAAAAAAGGAAGTGTAATTATTCCATGCATAACTTCTCCTCTTAACTTGAATCAGATTCATGAATCTTGACAGCACCCAACAACTCACATGATTTCCCCTATAACCAGTCCATACCCTATCTCTGGTCCCACCTGCATTCCTGACGTTAGGGACCTTCCCCCGACCCTGATTCAATCCTGCAATCTGAAAGAGTCCCTTCTACTGAGACCGTTCTACCCCATTAGTCAAATCTTTAACTGCTGACTAAATCTCCACCCTCGTGCTTCCCCAAGTTTTCGCGCCCCAATAGTACTGAATGTACTTATCTGACACTCCTTCCATGACTTGCTACTCATCCCTAATCAGGTGTCCAGTCTGATCCCTGATCCTGACTACTTACTAGTGACTGATTGTGGAAAACACTTCTAAAGCAGGGGTGGGAGCAAAGGAATTGAATGAATCAAGAGGTTGTGTGTGACGGAGAGAGGAAAAGGGGGTGAAGAAAAGGATGGGGAGTGCTGATGATGAGCAGAGTTTCATGATGTGGCTCCTGAACCTAAAATTAATGCCCTGGGCTTTTGGGTGGAGGTTGAGGATGAGTGAAATAAATGATGTAGGCCACTTCCCAATTTCCAAATTCCTGTGGACTATGGACCAAGTGGACTATTGGACATTATCACCTGAACTTGAAAGGAAGGGCTGATTGAAAATTCTGTTGAGGGGCGCCTGGGTGGCTCAGTGGGTTAAAGCCTCTGCCTTCGGCTCAGGTCATGATCTCAGGGTCCTGGGATCGAGGCCCGCATCGGGCTCTCTGCTCAGCGGGGAGCCTGCTTCCTCCTCTATCTCTCTGCCTGCCTCTTTGCCTGCTTGTGATCTGATCTCTCTCTGTGTCAAGTAAATAAATAAAATCTTTAAAAAGAAAAAAAGAGAAAATTCTGTGGAACCCTGTGGGGTAAACCCTAGTATAGAATTGGTGTAGAAAGTAGATGGTGTTGGGGCCTGGGTGGCTCAGTGGGTTAAAGCCTCTGCTTTCGGCTCAGGTCATGATCTCAGGGTCCTGGGATTGAGGCCCGCATCGGGCTCCCTGCTCAGCGGGGAGCCTGCTTCCCCCTCTCTCTGTCTGCCTGCCTCTCTGCCTCCTTGT
Source organism: Ailurus styani (assembly GCA_002007465.1). Taxonomy (NCBI): domain Eukaryota; kingdom Metazoa; phylum Chordata; class Mammalia; order Carnivora; family Ailuridae; genus Ailurus; species Ailurus styani. The sequence continues at coordinate 336,321 of LNAC01000643.1, read as the reverse complement.
GATCTCTCTCCCTCTGTGAAATAAATAAATAAAATCTTTAAAAAAATAGAAAGTAGATGGTGTAGATCATGTAGAATTGGTCTGTGGGCCCTTCATCAAGTACATCCTACCCCTCTTCATGTCTTCCTCCTTACTCCTGGTGTGCTGGCATTTACCTGGTATATAGTATTTGCTCAGTAGAGGATCACTGACCCAGAAGAATTCTCAAATTTGTTAGCATGGCATATGGAGTGATGATTCTTTCCCACCTCATTTCATACCACTTCAAGCCTCCTGCCTGATGTTCATACACACACACACACACACACACATGAACACATTCCCTTGCCTTTGCACCTGCTCTTTCTTTGGCTAGAATGGCCTTTTTCTCCAACTCTTGTTCAATCTTCTGGTCGTAAGAGTGAAACAAACACAACTTAGCAGGTTTGTTTCTGATCTCATCCCATATTGAACTGTGAGCTTGTGGAGGGTAGAGGTTGCATCTTATTCATCTCTTTCCATCCCTAGAGCCTAACCCAAGCCCTGGCACACATTAGGCTTTCACCATCTTTTTCCTAAAGATGCAAGTGTAAATCTTCCTACTTATCTTGTCTGCTCCATTTGACCCTTTTGTTCACCTCTTCTATTGTTTATGTCTGTAAACAAAATACAGAGATCATGAAGACAGCAAAATTAATGGGCATTGACAAGCGAACCTATTCATTCTTATCATCTAGGAAACAAAAGATACCTGTATCTCTCCAAACGTGAATTTCTTCTGTGCTTTCCCTCCATTAGTGCCAAAATGTATGTCTGGAAGCATCCATAGTGCTGACTATCATTACTATTCACTAGAGATTATTAACATTTATCAACCAGCTGTTTCATGGTAAGAGATTTAGCAATTATTTTGCATTTTGTAGCTAATTGCAGGAACAAAGTGGCTACCAATGCAAAATTCGTTTTATAAAAGAAAACATTCTCTCCCTAATCAAGTCCTCATGGTACAAGACGACATGAAATTAATACTGATTAGCACTCATGAGCCAAGCAGAGATGGGGTAAGTTGTTTTTCATTCCTACTTAAGAAGTTGAAAGGTAAGATGTCGCATGTTTCAAGGAAATTTGCAGAATCCAGTGATATAAATGCTGGAGACTTAGAATGAGGTAAGGTTTGGCTCAGGGATTAAAAGGAATGGGTAAGAAGTGCTTTCTGAACATTACAGAAACCCATACTGATAGAGCTGGAAAGGCTTTTAACATCTAGTTCAGTGATCCTCAATTTCTTTTGCACATATTCCCTCTAAAATGATGAAAGTATTTTGAAAAACTGCATAAGTGCTCATGTCATTATTTTTATGTCTATAAACCATGAGTTTAAGTGAATGCAAAAGGGGACGCCAGGCTGGCTCTGTGGGAAAAGCATGTGACTCTTGATCTCAGGGTCATGAGTTCAAGCCCTACGTTGGGTGTAGAGATTATTTAAATAAATAAACTTTAAAAAAAATAAATGGTTGCAAAGGACATAATTTTCAGCATGTTGTGTGTTTCTTACAGGATTTAAGTCTATTTTTTGTCACAACCTTAGAAAGGGCTCAGTTAATTAGCTCCTTCAGTTTATGGAAAATGTCTACCATATAACCTCAATAGTGAGACCAGTCCTCATTGTCAAACCAGTTAGTTCACTCGGATTGGGTTTCTATCTGAATCTGATTTTTTTATATTCTCCTATGACAAATGTCACACTGCTGAAATCTGACGTGAGGATAAGTAAGTAAGCCATGGACCCTTGCCATGGTTTGTCAACTGGATGACATGAAGGCATTGTCTTGTCAGTACTCCTTACCTGAACACTTCCCTTTGCACTACAGGCACTTTCCTTCAGGAACCTCTCTGTTCTTGAGTCCTTTGTTGTCTGGTACTCCAGAGGATTTTACTCCCTCTGACAGTGCTCCATAGTAAAGTTTGGGATGGTCAAGGGGTCTGTCTGTCTTTTGTCAAATGGGAAAATGGGCACCATGGAAGTGGAGGTGGGGAAGGAGAAACTATAAATGATGGGGGCTATCCCAGCCTACTCCCTTTCTGGAAAGTCCTTACCCAAATGTGAAAATTTCTTATCTTGTGTACTCTTCTCTCCTTTTCCTGATGGCACAACTAAGCCCTAGAAAGAAGCAAGAACTGATTCAAAGTGGCAGTGCTTGTTAACTGGTGGTGGAGCTGGTCCTGGAAAATAGGTATTTTGATTTCCCAGCTGGTGAGCGCTTCCTACCCTGTGATGTCTCATTAATCTGCCCTACATTTCAGTGACTATAGTCTCTCTAGGCAGTCACAGTGGAGTTTTCTCACAGAAGATAAGAGGTCTGACCTTGACATTTCTTCACAGGGAGGTGTGTACGCAGAGAACTCAGAGGTGGTAGTTATTTGTTTGTATCTGCTCTGACATTACTTGCAGGCTAAGCGGGTAGGGTTACCACTTACCGCTTAGCAAGCCTTCATTCAAATGCCTGTGACTTAACAGGCCTGTTCCTTATTAGTGGAAAAGATACTTTAACATGGGACCAAAACCTCTTGGTGGTTATCAAGTTTTTTAAATAGTTTATTGTTACCCTCATTTTGTTAGTCTCCTGGATTAAGTTGTAAGGTTTCCAAGTACATAAACTCAGTCTTGTTTCTTTACTTAATAGTCCTCTAAAACACTCAGTAACCTGTGGTGCAAAAACGTTTCTGGAGTCAAAGTGCTTAGATTCCAATATTGGTTCTGTTGCCCACCAACAGTATGGCTTTGGACAAAATACTAACCTCTCAATACCTCTGTTTCCCCTTCTGTAAAATGGGTAGTAAGGATTGAATATATGGTATAAATCAAGTGCCCTGAAGTATAATTATAATACGTACTCAGTAAGTGTTAGTTATTATTGTCATTATTGTTAAATAAAACCGTCAAGTAATCTAATCTTAAGAGCATGAGGGGAGCTGGCCCATGAAAACTAAGCAGGTCAGAAAGTACATTCAATTTACACAGAGGCAAACTCTGAGGGAGAGAGAACAAGCCTGTGGAAAGGAAGGGGCAGGACAATTTTATGGAAGATTTCATCAAGTCACATAGGAAATAATGGTTTGAGACAATGCTGACCAATAGAATTTTTTAATAGAGTAGAAATGTCCTGTATCAACACTGTCTGATATGATAGCCCCTAGTCACATGTGGCTGTTGAGAACTTGAAATGTGGCTAATCCTAATGAGAAATTGAACTTTTCATTGTATTTATTTATTTGTTTAAAAGATTTTATTTATTTATTTGACACAGGGAGATCAGATCACAAGTAGGCAGAGAGGCAGGCAGAGAGAGAGAGGAGGAAGCAGTCTTCCTGCTGAGCAGGGAGCCCGATGTGGACCTCGATCCCAGGATCCCGAGATCGTGACCTGAGCCGAAGGCAGAGGCTTTAACCCACTGAGCCACCCAGGAGCCCTCATTGTATTTAAAATTAATGAATAGTTATATTTAAATAGCCAACCATGGCTATTGGCTACCATTTTGGTTAGTACAGGTTCAAGACTTCAGCCTTGTTTTGTCTGTTACCTTAAATCTTTGAGTAGTAAGATAGCTTAAATAGATCATGAGAGCAGTGAAGGTAAAACAGACTCAAGGATTGCAAGTGCCATGTGGAATTAAGGACCGGTTCCAAGTGGTATGCCATATGTCCCTCTTCTGGTTCTGTCCCTCCTTTTGTTACCTCCTTCCTCTCCCTCTAGACTGTTCCCTTTTTCACCTTTCCTCTCTATTCCCCTCCAGCATTCCTCCTTGTTTCCCTGTGGTCAGGCTCCTCAGCCAAATATTTTGAGACCTATATGACCTTACCAATTAAGTCCCAATTAATTAAGATCAAGGAAGTATATTAAGATACCTGTGGTACAATGGCTGTTCCCTTAGGAATGGACACGGATTGTGAGGAAGTGAGGAAAAGAGACCTTTTCCCATACTATTTTCATATGAAGTACCTTCTATCAATTTACTGTTAAGTAGCAGAACCATTAAGTAGATCCCAGGGGAGATCATTTAAGATTTTGTAGACTATTGGGGTGCCTGGGGGGCTCAGTTTGTTGAGCATCCAACTCTTGGTTTCTTTTCAGATCATGATCTCAGGATTGTGAGATCGAGCCCCGTATTTGGCTCTGTGCTCAGCGTGGAGTCTGCTTGAGATTCTCTCTCTCCCTCTCCCTCTGCCCCTCCTCCTGTTTATGTGCTCTCTTCCTCTCTCTCGCAAATAAAATAAATAAATAAAATCATTAACAAAAAGATCTTGTGGACTGTTTGCAAAGGCTACTACTGTTTACTAGAGCTAGATACAGATGATATTTCAATGCCTTTCTCATCTCACAACATATTATATTTTGAAAGTTTAACCAGTCCTTTAAGGGAAAGAAAAACATTTAATGTAAGTCAGGAAAATGAATTGCAATTATTGCATTTAGAAGATGAAGAAGTACTATCCAGACCACACGAACTGAGAATCATGCGTACTGTCATCTGGGCAGTGTTTGGGACCACTGTGTGCCATGTGAACAAAGTTACAGACCTTCTGAAACAACCCCTTTGTGCATTTCTTTCTTTCTTTCTTTTTTTAAAGATTTTATTTATTTATTTCACAGAGAGAGAGAGATCACAAGTAGGCAGAGAGGCAGGCAGAGAGAGAGAGGAGGAAGCAGGCTTCCTGCTGAACAGGGAGCCCGATGCGGGCCTTGATCCCAGGACCCTGGGATCATGACCTGAGCTGAAGGCAGAGGCTTTAACCCACTGAGCCACCCACGTGCCCCCTCTTTATGCATTTCTAATATCTAGGTTAAAATAGTTCATTGTTAATATTTTGAATATTTTAAAAGTACACTGAGTCATAGTTAATATCTTAAATGGCTTCAACATTTGCTATTGTAAAAGAGGCTATTTTGTAGAGCACCATGAAACCTTTTCTATCTGTGGAAGCCATCCATATTAAAATTACAACTTTATACCAGCTCTTTGTGGGGAAAATGGTGACTGATATTTTATTCCATTTGACCACGGAGAAGAGGGCCATAATTTCAACAGTCAAATCCCAAATGCATTATTGTGCACATTTTCTCTATACAAAATGCCATTTCATCTGTCTACCAATAGCCCACCTTAAGCCATTTTCAATGACCTCTTTTTTTTTTTCAGGAAATTCTCACAAATACTTTTCATTTTCTTTAAAATAGTGGTAACTTGTAACTCCTCGCACATGTTCATGGAATAAATGTATTTATTAAAACTATAATTCACTTGAAAAGTCATGAGAGAGTGTGCCTTATTTTAGGGTGGCCTCCCAGGGTTCAAGATCTTTTCTGAGTCCTGTGTCTACTGTGCTGGAAGGCCAGAGTGAAAAACAAAGGTTGCCAGTGAATGGCCATGAATGCAAGTCCAGGCTTTAAAAAAATTTTTTTTCCAATTGAGAGCCTGTGAGAAGTATCAAATGAACTGTGCCTCAAAATTTAATATGGCAGGTTCCAGATAAGTTTCTCCAATCCCATTTTTCTATATAGGTCAAACTACAGCATTTCTAGTATCTTCTCCATACTACTGCAAGCTTGAGCTCCCTAAAGCATTGCATAGTGTTCTTGCCCTTCGCTATTCTCAAACCTCTGTGCCACCTTAATGTCTACCAGATGCAGTCTTTTCCAGACTAAAAGTCCAGGTTCTTCACAGTTGTGCTCTTAGCCTCATCCTCGGTCTTTCTCACTGTTCTGCTCCCCTACAGCCCTGGGGAACTGCTTTTGATTCTCTTGTCAGCCCCTGTGCTTTTGTGCCATCCCCTCTTGCTCACAGCATTCTTCCTCCAGGGTCCTTCTTCTCTTCTGGATTCGGTTGGCCAAAGAACTATCCATTCTTCTAATCCTAGCTCATATCCTGTCTCCTCCAAGGAACCTTCCCAGGGTCCCCAGACACATGGAAGGGCTGGTTCTCTAAAGTTCTCTGGTGTTTTCACATTATGGTGTCGTGGAAGAGCTTGAAATCAGCAACCCTGGGTTTAAATCCCAGCTCCACCATTTGCTAGGTGTATGATCTTGGACAAGACATTGAAGCTTACTTACTGAGCCTGTGCCTTCATCTGGAACATGGGGATAATACTGTCTTCCTTGCATGTGTCCCAAGCTTGCTGAGCACCTCAAAGGAGGGAGTGCATGTGAAGGTTCTCGGTATACAATGAAATACCATGAATGCGGGACACGTTGTTCCTTTTATTATTGTCCTTGCATTGAAGAACCAGCCGACACTGCTGTGAAACAATCATTTTGAAAGGTTCAGAGAGAACGAGTTGGTCACACAATCCCTTGGCATGATTATCAGACTGTTCTGGGAACTAGTGTTTCAGCCTCCAAGCTCTACTTTCTAGCTGGCCTCCAGCACCAGACAGACCTGGAAATGGTTAGTCATACTATGTGTTCTGACTTAGCCTGGAAATGGTTAGTCATACTATGTGTTCTGACTTAGGGTTTGAAAATCGGGGTGGCTTTAGTTGTAGCACTGCTTGCACTGGTGAGTTGCATGAGGACAGGGATGGCTTCCGATTTAGCTCTGTGTCTCCTACGCTGCTTAGCACCGCTGATGCTGATACATACAACGTGTGTAGTCTCGTAGTCTCGTTCAGCGTGCTATGACAAATGCCAGAAACTTCTGGTGTCTAACTGAAATCCTAGGCATTAGATTCCAAAACCCATAATTTGCCAGTCTGATATAATGTTAGGTGTTGTCTCTTTCTTTCGTTGTCTTACAGAGTTGAGGGGTTTTCCTGACCTTCATTAAATATTCAAGAGTTGAAGACTTCAAAATAGAGAGGAGATAATGGCTCAGTGAAAAGGAAGTTGAGAGGTGAGAATGAGGTCTTAGAGTAGAGGCAGGCTTCTATAGGGTGGCAGTCTTGCTGGAGCTCTCCTTCTCAGGGTCAGGCACTCCTAAGCGGGCTGTGTTATAAAATGAACCAGATGGCACCAGCCAGGGAGATCTGTTCTCCATCCCACTCATTCTCTTTTAACCAACTCCTCATGTCCCCAGAAACCGATAGTAAAGAGTTATGGGGACATGCCTGGGTGGCCCAGTCGGTTAAGCATCTGACTCTTGATTTCAACTCTGGTTGTGAGATCGAGCCTTGCATCGGGCTCTGTGCTGGCTGTGGAGCCTGCTTAAGATTCTCTCTCCCTCTCCCTCCCCTTCTGCCCCAGCCTTCCTCCCCCTCTTAAAAAAAAATTATGGGCGGGCGCCTGGGTGGCTCAGTGGGTTAAAGCCGCTGCCTTCGGCTCAGGTCATGATCCCAGGGTCCTGGGATCGAGGCCCACATCGGGCTCTCTGCTCGGCAGGGAGCCTGCTTCCTCCTCTCTCCTCTCTCTCTGACTGCCTCTCTGCCTACTTGTAATCTCTCTCTCTGTGTCAAATGAATAAATAAAAAAAAATCTTTAAAAAAAAAAAAAAAAAAATTATGGGCAGCCCCAGTTCTATTAACACCTTAGACTTTTCTGCTTCCTGTATTTCTTCCCAACGTTCACCCTATCCCACCTTCTCCAATTCTGCGTTCACCCACCTGTTAGCCTCTGACTCTTATTCCACTTTCCAGCCACAAACTCCCCTACTAATGTGACATTGATACTCAGGAAGAAAGTGTAGGCTCAACCTTCAAGCTTTCCTCTTGCTCAGTCCAGTTTAGGTGTTCCAGCACTCCACTCCAGCACTGGCCAACATGACAAGCTCTTTTGCCCCCCACTGAGGCCAAGGCAGCTGCTGTGAGGAAATTAGCACCCCCATGATCTGGTGACCATTTGGGGGCCCTCTATCCTAGAGGCAATGAATGATCTATTTGTCTTATTCTTTCCCCCTTCAGTCGAGGTTCAGATCACTTGGGCTGTAGTAGGGTAGCTCTGGCCCACCATGCTAGCCTGAGACCAGGAATTGCTTTCAGAATGAGCTTCATGGTAATAGCCTCTATGCCTTAACTCTGATGGTTTCTCCCACTTTCTCCATCAAACTTCCATTCATTCACTCACAAACACCAACTGAACACCTCCCATTCAGGTGGTGTAATCCTGTATGTCACACATATTTGTGGTATCTGTGTAGTCAAAATATAAACTCTTTGAAGGAAGGATCCTCTTGAAGTTAAAAAAAATAAACCCAACTGAGTCCCATGATTCTATTAATGTGCTGAAGAGAATATTAAAAATACCTAGCCTTTATTCATCCTTTCTGCAGTAGGCTCTGAGTTACATGCTTTATAGGGAACATTTTATTTAATGCTGACAGCATCCCTATGAGGTAGGTACTGTGGTGTGTATTAATCAGATGAGGAAGCTGATGTCTTGAGAGGTAAGTAACTTGCCAAAAGCTGCACAGCTAATAGACACTAGAACCGGAAATTCAGTGTATCTCTGTTTGACTTCAGGTTCCTCGGCAATACCCTGTTTTACCTTTGACCAGGGACCACTGGCACACTGGGCCCCTGTGGTCAGTTCTACCCCAATTTGCTTATGCTGTGTTTCACTGTTTTTCTAAGTAATGCTCACTTTCTGAAGTCTAGGTGAACAAGTACATCATGAACCCACGGAATGTTAACAGCTGAGGCCAGGTTTTTGAATTTTACTCTTAATTGAGTTGTCAGTGAGTCTGCTAAAAGAGTAAAGGAATTGGTGGTATTGTCACAGGACCAATACTTAAGCATCTAAATGTAATATTTATCTGGAATGTCTCCACTGTAGTACCTAAAAGTGCTTTTATTCCTTGCCACACTTGAAAATAGGATGTGATTGCCACAAAATGTCTGTGTAGTAGATGGAAACTTAGAGAATCTGAAAGGCTGGATGAAAAGTCAAGTAGACAAAGGTTGGTTCAGAAGTTATTCTGTCTGTCACCATGGAGATTTGTGTGTTAGTCACTAGCAGATGTCATAGTCCTGCTTGGTGCTTTGTAGGAACAGAGATTTCTCCCAAAGTTATATTTGGTGTAAGCGGAAAGACTCTTGAACTAAAAGGATCAAAGTCTTTCACGGAAGGCTGTTTGTGGGGTATCTGAGTTGGCACTGTTTCTCTAGCACACCATTCCCTGGACGAAGGGCTGCATTGTTCCTCTTTGCCCCCAGCCCCACCTCATTGAGGGAACAATATGGCAGAGGAGACATAGCAAGGTCTCTAGGGGCCAAGAGCCTTTAAATCCCAGCTATTCCCCTTGATGATTGCCTGAGTCACTGGAGAATGGGGCTTGAAGCCCACCCTCCTTCTCTCTCCCCATTCAGTTACTTTAAAGACTACTTACCAAGTGCCACCCGTGGACCAGGCACTGTGCCAACATGGCAAATAAAACAGACACCTTCCTCACCCTCATGACACAGAAAATTTAACAGATTGTACCTACTTTCCTATCTTTTTGCTTGTCTTCTCTTTATTTTGGCATTGTAGCATTAGGTGTGTCTGATGCAGGCACACACACCTGCACATGCGTGTGCACACACACGTGCACACACATGCACGTGCACACGCACTCCAATCTCTCTGACTTGGTCTATTTTAGTCCAAGATTGTTGCCATTCGCAAGCTCAGCGCTTGTGGCAGGTGAATCAGCCAGTCAAAAACAGGCTTGATTGATTTGCTTGAGTGACTTGCCGCCAACAAAGTATGGATAGAATTCTTGAGTCGGGTGGCTTTCAGGGTTTCCATTGGTGTTAGAATTTCAGATTTAGTTCCCTGCTGCTGGTTATACATGGGAAGCAGTGACAAGCTCTCAGCTCTGCAATTTGTTGTAGTGATGTGCTAATTAAAAGGTCTCTCTAACATGTTGCATTTTGGTTTCAGAAGCCAGTGCTCTTATAAGAAAATGACACTAGTAATGAGAAGTGCACCATGCTCTCCTGTGAGAAGTTTCATTAATACGACACCCCACGAACTCTTTTGATTGTGTAGGCACTATGTAAGTTATATCGTTGTGTTGCAATTGTATGCGGCTGATGGATCATCCTCTTCCACAAAGTGCTCTGCCCAGTGGATTTCAAATCTCTGTGAGGGGTGCCACCATATAAGTCAGAGACCTGGAAGTCGGCCTGGATATTTTGTTCTCTGTCCCCTCTCTCCCCCACATCTGTTCCATCCCAAAGTTCTCTTGAGTTTGCTCCTTCAATGGGTCTCCTCTTCATCCCCACTGCCACCACTACAGTTCAGGCTCTGGTCACTTCATTCATCAATGAAGCAACGACATACAAGGCCTCTTACACTCCCGTCAATTGTCATCCTCCTCCTCCTTTCCCACCTACTACCAGCCTTCCTTCAGAATACATCTCCGACCACTGCGTCTCTGCTGCTCAGCTTCGTTCTGTGGCTCCCTGTTGCCCACACAGAATAAAGCCTGAACGCATTAGCATGATGTACACAACTCTGCCCCACATTGCCAGCTCTTTCCAGCTTCAAATCTCATCATCCCCCTTTGTTTCCCAGTCATACCCAAATACTTGTACTTCATTCACTCAACAGTGACACTGTTTCTGTCTGGACACTGAGTGTGCTGTGGTGAACAAAGCAGGCAGAAATTTCCTTTCTACATGGAGCTTACGTTCTAGTGAGGAAACAAACGAGCACATTATTTCTGAAACTTATCATCTACCCTTTCTTCTGCCTGAAGAAAATGTCTTGCCCTCTGTCTGTCTAGATATCACCGACTCTCCTTTCAGGAACCAGCTTTTCAGCATGACACCTAAGGTTGATTGGAAACTTCTTTCTTCTTCTCTCTGGACCATTGTCTCCTTTCAGTTGAACATCTGCTTTGCTCTTGTTTCTCGTTGTGGGTGCGTCTTACCCAGCCCTTGTGATGTCCATTTTATGGGGCAGTATCTTTTTTCACTTTATCTTCACGATACCCAGACCTGTACTGGCACTTAATCAGGACTCAGAAAACGGGTTTCAGTCCACGAAAGAATGAAAGGAAGGAAAGAAGTAAGGAAAGAGGAAAGGAAAAGAACAAATTGTTTCCCCTTTCTACTTCGTTTGAAAAAAGTTTAAGTAGTTTTGAATTCTGACCCAATAGGATTACATCGTCAAGAAAATGCCAGTGGATTTTAGAACCGATGATATCTCTTAAAAATTATGGAAGAAATGAATATTCCCCCATGATCTGGTGTATAAGTCATTGTCTCATCAACTTGATATTCAACTAGGAAATTAAATGAAATCTTTGTCACACACAGGTTAATTAATCTTTGCCTTCACGTCCTCTTTCTATGTAATAATTACCAGAGTTTGCAAGAAGTTAGAAAAGCAGAAATCACAAAGAAAATGATTGATACACTTGACGTATCAAAATAAAAAAAAAACCTCTGTGCATCTGCATCGTAATACCAAAAATAAAAACAGCTCTTCTCTAACACTCCCTCTCATTGGCTCTTTTTTTTTAATTTATTTTTTTATTCTTTGCCNACAAACCCTCCCCAATGTCCATAACCCATCCACCCTATCCCTACCCTCCCACCCCCCAGTAACCCTCAGTTTGTTTTCTGAGATTAGGAGTCTCTTATGGTTTGTCTCTTTCCCCATCCAATCTTGTTTCATTATTTTTCCGTCCCTACCCCCCACGACCCCCCACCCTGACTCTCAAGTTCCTCATATNCTGCCCCTCAAGTTCCTCATATCAGAGAGATCATATGATAATTGTCTTTCTCTGATTGACTTATTTCGCTCAGCATAATACCCTCCAGTTCCATCCATGTTGTTGCAAACGGCAAGATTTCGTTTCTTTTGATAGCTGCATAGTATTCCATTGTATATATATACCACATCTTCTTTATCCATTCATCTGTTGATGGACATCTAGGTTCTTTCCATAGTTTGGCTATTGTAGAGAAAGGGGAACCCTCCTACACTGTTGGTGGGAATGCAAGCTGGTGCAGCCACTCTGGAAAACAGTATGGAGGTTCCTCAAAAAGTTGAAAATGGAGCTACCCTACAACCCAGCAATCACACTACTGGGTATTTACCCTAAAGATACAAAGGTAGTGGTCCTCAGGGGCACATGCACCCGAATGTTTATAGCAGCATTGGCTCTTGACATTAAAGAGACTTCTGGCTTTCAAGAGTGCCTTTGGGGCCAGCTTCTTGGATGTGTGACCTGTGCTTGTTTTAATGCTTTTCTGTCACCATCTTGAAATTCTTTTTGAACAAGGAGCATGCTACTCTTTCATTTTGCCCTGGGCTCCACAGATTATGAACCCAGTCCTGAGTCTTTTGAATCATTCTAGAACCTCCTTGCTCCTGGTGATACTTTTTACATCAGGCCCACATGTGTGATGCATGGCGAAAGAATTAGGACAACACCTGCTCAGCACGTTTGGACTTAAAGGGGAAGATAGAGGGGCCACCTGGATGTTCCATACTTTGGCAGTGTGCCATATATGCTGGCATTCATTCATTTGTGCCTTCATTAATTTAACATGCATTTTCTGATTCTACCCTTGGTGCCAAGCTCTGTAGTATGCTATGTAGTATGCACACTGGGAGAGTGGGATAGATCTGAGGGAACAGATCATAGTACAATGTGGAGCTAAGTGCGGAGGGCAGCTGGAGCACCGAGCAGGGAGCAGCTAGAGCACCGAGCAGCCTGAAAGAGTGTTTAAGGAAAGCTTACGAAGGGAGATGACATCCAGGCTGTGGCCTGAAGGAAGAACAGAGGTAGAGTCGAGAAGCACAGCCTGGGAAGGGCAGAGGAATCAAGGAAACAGCATGTTTCCATGTAGTGGGAACAGCTGGCTGGCCTCTTCTCAAGAAGTTTACCCCGCTCCGAGCTCTGTGCTGCTGTGCTGGCATCCTTGGATGGGTGGGGCTGTACTGTTTGCTGTCTGGTATATTCTGTGTCAGAAGTGGAAATATCCGCCTCATCCCATATCTCTACTGCACTTGACCACCCATCTGAGTATTTAGAAAGGCCCAGATTTCAAATTGACTCAGATTCTACTAAAATTTATATGAGCCCTTGAGGACCCAGGCTCAATTCTTAACTTGCAGGCCATAGAAAAATAGGTGGCCATCGTTGGCTGATTTCTGATCTAAAGCTAAGACCCTAGATCCTTGATTTGCATTTGCTTTTCCTTTGCCAAGAAAACTCTCCCTCCACCTCCCTTCTTTTTTTTTTAAAGATTTTATTTCTTTATTTTGACAGAAAGATCACAAGTAGGCAGAGAGGCAGGCAGAGAGAGAGGAGGAAGCAGGCTCCCCGCTGAGCAGAGAGCCCGACGCGGGACTTGATCTCAGGACCCTGAGATCATGACCTGAGCCGAAGGCAGAGGCTTTAACCCACTGAGCCACCCAGGTGTCCCCCTCCACCTCCCTTCTGTTGTAGGTCTGTCCTCACTCTCGATGAAGTCCTCTTGCTCTCCAGATCAAGCTAGAACTTCATTCACTCCTGCCGTATGTCTCTGTAGCATCCTTGTGACTTCCCTATGGAGTCACCCATCATGTTTTAGGGACACTCTTTGTTTAATGTTTAACTCTCTTTATGTACTAGAAACTGAATGGAAGCAGAGTCCCTAGCTGTCTTATCTTTTCATAGTTCAGCCCATACTCTTGTCCCACTGCCTTCCTGAGAGTAACTGTTCAACAGGTATTTGTTGAAAGTAGGTAAGGGCGAGTGGGGGACCACTAGCCCCATGTTACAGGTGAGGGAGGTGAAGCATAGCTACTTGATCCTGACCAGAGTCAAAGAGCTGTTAGGTGGTGAAATAGACCTAGCTTTCCAGTTAACCACACCCCTTTTGAAAACACTGCAAACATTCAGAGGGTGTGTTTGGAAGTGAGACAAAGAATGCAAGTCATATAGGACTTTGTTTGAGCCAAACACCAACTGTGAAGATTCTATTTTGATTTGCTTTCTCCTTGTTCCCATGGGCCCTGCTGGGGATTAAGAGATGTCAGAGAACTGCATCGAAAAGAAGTCCCACGGGGCGCCTGGGTGGCTCAGTGGGTTAAAGCCTCTGCCTTCGGCTCAGGTCATGATCTCAGGGTCCTGGGATCGAGCCCCATGTAGGGCTCCCTGCCCAACGGGGAGCCTGCTTCCTCCTCTCTCTGTCTGCCTCTCTGCCTACTTGTAATCTCTCTCTCTCTCTGTGTCAAATAAATAAATAAAATCTTAAAAAAAAAAGAAAAGTCCCACAATCCACGGCAGTAAGCAGCGAGTACCAGGAGAGTTTGTGCGGGTATGGATTTCTGTGCTCAAGTGGGGACACCAAGAAGGACAGAGGCAGAAACTGACTTAAGCCACAGGCTTTGGCTAGGCTGCACCACTCCAGAAGGACCCTTACGTGGGGATTGGCCAGCCAGTGCAAAGGGAATAAGGAGTTCTAAGGCAGGTGTGTAGGGACGTGCCTGAGCTCCTTCCCAGGTCACTTGTTCCCCAGAGTGCCATGCCCCTGTCTACAGCTGTAGGAGCCCAGAGTGCAGTGAGAGTGGTCAGAGGGCCTTGCTGGGCGGGGCGATGCTTTCTAGTGGACACCCACAAAGTTAGAGTAGGGATTTCATGACTCACAAGAAAAGGATGCTAGGGCCTGAAAGGGTTTAATGTTTCTACTGGTGAGTGATTTGGGAGTCTCTTAAAACCCCTATTTATTGAGTGCCTACTGTGTGCCAAGAAAGTCAAATGGGGATTCTATTTCTGGTGGCCGAACTTTTCACTCGCATCTGTGTTTTTCATCTTGAGTTGAATATAAATCGGATTTGGAGGTGAAAAGTAAATCTGTTTCTGTGCCTGCTCATTCTTCATCCACCTCTCCACTCAATAGTACCCAGCAGCTGTGCCAAGGTTTTAAGAATGCCATGAAATCAGTTATGCATTTTGATACTATATTATGGAAGTATTAATTGTTTCTCCTCACTACAATGCGTTCTAATTAGCTTGGACAATGCTCCCAGCCTCCTCTTTGAAGAGACTCAGTGTGGCTTGCAATGATTCCTCTTATTCTGATGTGGGAGGTTAGATGATGGGCCTGATCTTTCCCTTGCTCTCCGTTTCTTTTCCTTTCTTTTCTTCTTTGTTTGTAGACATATTCCAATATTCTAATTTATACCCAATCTAGATTTACAGTGACATGGATCTATGTGGTGTGGGGCCTTTTGAACATCCCGTGTCCCTTCTAGCGGGGATCATGGATGTCTTTTTGAGTATCTGACGAAAGCTATCAACCCTTTCTCAGAAAAGTATAATTTTGCATATGTGCCTATAATTCAACATACAAGAGTCTCAAGGATTTAGCCTACCGATTTTTCCGTGCTGGATCAATCCTAGGGATGACTGAGTTCGCTGGATCTCAGAATTATTTCACCCACAGTGTCCCCGGGGCAAAGGCAGTAAAAAAGAGGGAGAGGCTGGGTAGTGCTCACACCCCCCACCCCCCACCAAAGTGCCTCCTCAGGAGGGTCTGAGGAAACCCAGCAGTCTAGTCCAATCCCTTCATTCCTTCACATGAGAATATTGATCCAGAGAGACCCGGAAGGACCAACACAAGGTCAGCTGAGAGAGCATCCCATGCCCCTGACCTCCACCGCAGAGCCTCAAGCATCCCTGATTTTCTTCTAACCACAGAACTCCTACCCCCCCATACTGCGTTAGCTCCACAAAGAGCCTGGACACCACACAGTTTAAACCCACAATGATCTATAGTCACTGCTACGTCAGCAGCAGGAAATGGAACTAAAGCCAACGTGTGTGCTGGTTCTCTTGTCTCGGTGACCTACATCCATCTGTCAGCATGGACGTTATTAGAATACCCACCCCAATCAGAAGCATCCCCCATGTCCTCAACCAAGTGCCAGCTCATTGGCTTTCCACAAACACTCGGCCATAATTCTTTTTTTAAAAAGATTTTTATTATGTTGTGTTTGTCATCATACAGTACATCATTAATTTTTGACGTAGTGTTCCATGATTCACTGTTTGCGTATAACCCCCAGTGCTCCATGCAACACGTGCCCTTCTTAATACCCACCACCGGGCTCACCCATCACCCCACCCCCCTCCCCTCTGTAACCCTCAGTTTGTTTCCCAGAGTCCATAGTTTCTCATGGTTTGTCTCCCCCTTTGGTTTCTCCCCATTCATTTTCCCTTCCTTCCCCTAATGTCCTCTGTGCTATTCCTTATGTACCACAAATAAGTGAAACCATATGATAATTGACTTTCTCTGTTTGACTTATTTTGATACAAATGGTGGGTATTCATCCTTTCTGATGGAGGCATAATATTCCATTGTATATATGGACCACATCTTCTTTATCCATTCATCTGTTGAAGAGCATCTTGGCTCTTTCCACAGTTTGGGTATAGTGGATATGGCTGCTGTGAACATTGGGGTACATAGGGTCCTTTTTTTCACTACATCTGTATCTTTGGTGTATCTTTGCATACCCAGCAGTGCAATTGCTTGGTCATAGGGTAGCTCTATTTTTAACTTTTTGAGGAACCTCCACACTGTTTTCCAAGGTGGCTGCACCAACTTGCATTCCCACCAACAGTGTAAGAGGGTTCCTGTTTCTCCACATGCTTTCCAGTACTTGTTGTTTCCTGCCTTGTCCATTTTTGCCATTCTAACTGGTGTCAGGTGTTATCTTACTGTGGTTTTGATTGAATTTTCCTGATGGCTAGTGATGAGCATTTTTTTCATGTGTGTCTGTTAGCCATTCGTATGTCTTCTTTGGAGAATTGTCTGTTCATGTCACTCTGCCATAATTTTTAAAGAAGAGGCAGCTGGTCATGGCCTTGGCATGGTGCCTGCTTGGCTCCAGGCCAACCCAGCTAGACAACCCAGGCTATTATTGGGCTGGGTTCCACCCCCATCTTCCAACCTCCTTTGTCACTGTCAAGAAACCTGACTGAGCCCCAGCTGTGGTCTCCAGACTCATTATGGACCTGACGATGGGCAAGCCAAGCTAAGTCTGTCTTGGTCTCCTTTACTGTTTGCTGCTCCAAGATGAGGACAACTGCTTCTAGGTACCAGAGTAGAGAGAGAGAAACAAACAGATGAACTTGAGAAAGCAAGAAGGCAGTTCATAGACACCGCTGTTGGGGCTGGGGACGAACTGGCCCCTAGCTTTCCTGAGTTGAAGATCAGTATTTCTCGCAGTGGAATTTCTCTGTGCTACATCAGAAACAAAGGGAGGTCATTTGGCCGGGCAGAGATCCATTTATGCATAGCTTCGGCCAATCCAGAGTTCTGAAAAACTAGTGAAAGGTTGTCAGGCCTGATTTCCAAACCAGAACAGTGGCCTGGTTTGCCATGCACACACTTTGGACCCAGTCACATATGAGTTTGAATCATGGCTCTGCCGCTTACTGTGCATGTGGACTTGGCCAAGTTAACTTATCTTTGTTGGGCCTCTATTCTTTTATCCGTCAAAATGGACAAAATAGTGTTCACAGTAGAAGAGTGTCTGGAGGAGTAAAGGCAAGACAGGACACCAATCCTATGCTCTCCTTTTTAGCTCCATCAGTACCTCGAGATAGACTTTGTATTCTGAATGTTGCATTTACCACCCATCATCTGTGTCTCTGTTACCTGGAGGGAACACAGAAACCATGGCAGAGCATGGGGAGCAGAGTGCTGGTTTAGCCTCTGACTATTGTGCGCACTGATTTAGTTCTCTCTCCTCTGTTGGGCTTCGGTTTTCCTGTTAGGGGAGGAGGGGTTTGTACCTGAAGAATTGTTCCGTATATGGGCTCCTGGACTTGAGTATCTCAATAGTATCTTAAGGGTTTTTTTTCTTTTTTAGAGTATAGATGCCCACTGGACAGTCTGAGGGGATCCAGGGTGCGGTAATAGATCTCTAGAGCTTTCAAGTCCTCAGATGATTCTGATGGGTGGTCAGATGTGGGAACCACTGATTTGGGAGGTTCTCTAGACCCTCCTTTCCCTGACTTCCTTCAGGCTTAGAACTTCTTACTCTCTATTCTCTCTCTATTAAACAGGCCCACCACTCAAATGTGGTGGTTTTCACACAAAGTATTTGACACAGAGAGTATTTACACTTTTTTCTAGAGGAGCTCAAAGATGAGATTCTTCTCCATGGAGAGTTCCTTTTTTTCCTTTCTCTTTTTAAAGATTTTTATTTATTTATCTGTTTATTTGAGAGAGAGCACAGGAGCGGTGGGGAGGGGCAGAGGGAGACAGAGAAGCAGACTCCCCGCTGAGCCGGAAGCCCCACTCAGGGTTCGATTCCAGGACCCTGAGATCCTGACCTGAGCTGAAGGCAGGGGCTTAATGGACTGAGCCACCCAGGAGGCCCTGGAGAATTCCTTTTTTTCTTGTTTTAGCTGCTTGCTACCAGATTTCAGGGGATGTAATACCAGAACGCAGTGAACTTTAAGGGACCTGCTCTCTGTTGGCTTCCCCAAGGGGATCACTCACATCATTTTAAAACTGCATTTTTTCAGTTTTATAACCGCCGCTGAAGTAATGAAGTTTAACAGTAAATGGAATGGAGTTAGAAGCATTTCAGGGTAGATCATAATAACAGCTATTAAGCATCTTCTAAAATGTCAGTTGCTACCTGTATTTCCTTAATCATTATGACAATGCTTGAGATAGGCATTAATATTTTCCTGATTTTAAAACAAAGATAAAGCCATGGTCACTCGATGAATGGGAGAGAATGATCTTTTGACAATGCAAACTGGATCACTTTACTCCCTCTTAAAATCTTGCAGTGACTTATGGGACGTCTGGATGGCTCAGTCAGTAAAGTGTGTGCCTTTGGCTCAGATCATGATCTTGGGGTCCTGGGATCTGGCCATTTCAGGGCTCCCTGCTCAGTGGGGAGTCTGCTTCTCCCTCTGCCCCCCCCACCAAGCCCCGCTCATGTTCTTGGTCTCAAATAAATAAACTCTTAAGAAAACCTCTCAATGGCTTATAATTTACCCTTAGGAAAGTATCCAAATAACTTTATGAGGGCAGTTATTTTTACCTGTTTTTGTCCCTGCTGTATCCCCAGCAATGAGAATAGTGCTTGACAAAGAACACAGGTTCAATAAATAAATACTTGTGAAAGAAGCTATGTGATGGTGCCTGGACTCAGCCCAAGTCTGTCTGATTTCAAAGCTCACTATTCCAATAATTCTTACACACACATACACACACACACACACACACACACACACACACACACCTTTGACTTAGGTTAAATTTACGTGCCATATGTACCAAAACTTAATTTACATAAAATGTACAATTTTATGAGCTTTGACAAATCCTTACACCCGTGTAACCCACAACTCTATCAAGGTCTCAATCCTTTCTGTCACCCTAGAAGGTTCCTTTTTGTCCCTTCCCAGTCAACTTCACGCACACTGGAGGCAAAAACTTTGTTTTTATTTGCATCCTATGTAAGTATTGTGTTTTCTAGAATTTCATATAAATGGAATCATACATGATGAAAGCCCTTGTAACTGTCATTTTTCACCCAGCGTGCTGGTTCTGAGACCTGACCACATCATTGGTGGTTTTCAGTAGTTCTTTTTTATTGGTAAGTAGCATTCCAATATATGAATATACCACAGTTTATCATTCTCCTGTTGATGGACATTTGGATTGTTTTTCAGTTTGGGGCTATTACAGATAAAGTTGCCATGAACATTGGTGTTCAGGTCTTTTTGTAGACAGACATTTTCATTTCTCTTCAGTGTTTATCTAGGTGCTATGGATAAGAGTATTACTTCCAAATAGACTGCCAGCAGCAATGTCTGAGAGTTGTGGTTACTCCGCATCCTTACCAGCACTTTGATATTCGTGGCCTCTTTAATTTTAGTCCTTCTAGTGGGTATGTCATGGTATCATTACAATTACAATGGTATCATTATGGTTTTAATGTGTATTTCCCTGCTGTGTCCCTGATGAGCACAGTTTCCTGTCTTTGGCCATTCATCTCTCTTCCTTGTGAAGTGTATGTTAAAGCCCCTCACTAGTTTTTACTAGTTTGTTTATATTCTGCATATAAGTTCTTTATTAGATCTTTGTTTTGTGACTATTTTCCCCAGAACTGTGGCTGGCTTATTTTTTTTCTTCTCTTCCAGTGTACAGGATCTTCTCATCTTGATGATGCCTGACATATCAATTTGCCAGTGGTTCACACTTTCTGTGTCCTAAGAAATACTTGCCAGCCCCCAAACCACGAAGATACTCTCTCGTAGTGTCTTGTAGAGCCTGCATTTGAACAACTGTAACATGGACCCTCTCTTTGGCCTTATTTTTTATAGTGGATACATTCATCCATCAGATAATTTTTATCAGAATGAGCGGATGGGAGGCAGAGTACTGCTGAATTCAATAGGATGGCTTTGAAGTGCAACAGACCTAACTTGAGATACTTACCAGCATTGCAACCATGGCAAATTGATCTTCCTGTGTGTCCGTTCTTTCATTTGTGTAAAGGGGATGATAGCAACTGCTCAACTCACAGGGTAATTATGAGTATTAAATGAACAGTTGTATGATCACTTCTTAGCACAGGGTGTAACACATAGTAAGCCCTCAACAAACGGTTCCTGCTGTAGATATAATAATTTCCATTCATATTCTACCATTCTCACCAAGATCTCTTCATGCTAGAGGCAAATAAAGGAGAGTTGCCTTTTATGCCCTTACCAGACTTGAAACAGAATTATTGAACATAGAGATCACCTACCCTGAAAAGACAGGCTGTGGTTATGGACATAATTATATATCAGTCTAAAATCACATCTTTATGCTCTTTTTTGAAGAATTCATTTTATTATATGTTTTTTAAGAGAGAACAAACAGGCAGGGTGGGGCAGGGCAGAGGGAGAGGGAGAGAGAGAATCCCAAGCAGAACTCCCCACCGAATGCAGAGCCCAATGTGGGGTTCAACCTCACGACCCTGAGATCATGACCTGAGAAGAAATCAAGAATCAGAAGCTTAACTGACTGAGCCACCCAGGCGCCCCACATTTTTATAATTTTGATTAGTACTGATAACAGATTCTCCCAGCACAGACATGATTATACAATTCCCTGGCTTAGAGGACTTATTTTTTTGAAAACTGAAGTTATATGAAAAAAACACATAAAATGCTTTTGCAGAAATGCAGTGTGATGGTTGAATGTGGTTACATGCAGATATTTAGAAGGTTTTTAAGTCACTGTTGTAGAGTGAAAAGAGTGGAGACTTAAAGATGAAACAGACGTGGAACTTGAATTCTTGTACATAGTACTTGACTTTTGTGAGCCTCTCTTCTATCTTTAAACTGGAATTTAAGGAAGTACTGGTGAGTATTTTGTGAGTGTTCCATAGAGTATGAGTGCACAGTCTGGCACATAGTAGATGCTGAAAGTGGTATTTATTGGTTAGCCTCATTTTTTTAGGGGCTTATATTATTACTTTTATACACGACAGGAAACAAAAGTGAGATTGAATTTCAAATGAGTTCCATCCTAAGAGGGAAATAACATTTTCCAATGGATTTCTTCTCTGTGTTTGGGAATATGTTCACAAAATATATGTGTTTGATATGTGAAACCGTTTGCAGATTCCTCATTGATTCGGTGCCTTCCTGAATCAGAGAGGAGAATCCTTGGCTATTTGTCACGTCTCAATGATGGAAACACAGTTGAATGATTCTGTGTAGTGGTGAAGAATGTGGTGTTTGCTCCATACATTTCCCCCTTTAACACCTTCCCTTTTAACATCTTCCTGTTGTGGTAGGGAGGTCAAAGGGAGGGTAGTGTATGTAAGTGGCTTTCTGCTACTACTACTGCTGCTGATTTCAGAATGACGTGTACACGCAACCAGAACATAGAAGGCTATTGGCCAAGCCTTCTCTCTGCCTTTTGAAGGCAACAAAGACTTCAGTCAAGCCTTTGGGAGCTACACGTGCTGATGTTCTCTCCATGGGAATCACTCTGGGCCCTTCATGCTCTGGTCTCAACCTATCTTCATAGCCTTACCTCTTTTCTTACCAGAGTAAAACCATTTACCAAATAATTCCCATGTTTTACTGGTTCTGCATCTTTGCTCATGCTGTTCCTTCCCCCGGACTCGAGAAGCCTCTCTTCTCATATTGGACTGCTGAAAACCCAGATGGCCGTACTGAGTTGAATAGTGTTCCCCCAAAAGTCACATCCACTCAGAACCTCAGAACAGGGTCTCACTTGGAAACAGGTTCATTGCAGGTGTCATTAGTTAAGGTGAGGTCATACTGGATTAGGGTAGATCCTAATCTAGTGACTGGTGTCCTTATAAGAAGTCACTGACAACAAAGAATCACAGACACACAGAGAAGGACATGTGACGGTAGAGATTGGAGTGGTGGAGCCACAAGCCAAGGCATGTTGAGGATTATTGGCAACTGCCAGAAGCTAGGAAGGATTCTTCCCTAGAGCCTTGAGAAGGAGAACGACCCTGCCAACACCTTGATTTCAGACTTCTCCCTTCCACAGCTGTGAGAGGATAAATGCCTATTGTTTTAAGCAACCCAGTTTGTGGTCATTTGTTACGGCAGCCACAGGGATCTTAGACGCCGTGTTTCATGGTCAAGCTCAAACAGGACATCCTTCCAGTTCTCCTCAACTAGATGTAATTTCTTACTCTTCTTCATCTCTGTAAAAATACCATCATAGAAAGATCACAAACTTTGGTGCTGGAGAAATCTTGAATTTAATCCTAGCCCAGCTGCTGACTGGCTTTCTTCATCTGTACAATGGGAGTCATGATGTCTACCTTATAGGGTTGTTATGTCCATAAACATGACTCCTCCCTCAAACTTATGGATTCACCCAGTCTGCGTCATACAGTAAGAGTTTTGTAGTAAGAGCAGCAGTTCTAGTACTACTAGTTCAGGTGCTAGAGGGAACATGGATGGGTATGCAAGCCATTTTGTCTACTCTAAGACAGAGTGCAGTACCTATTGTGGTAGAGACAAGCAGTGTTCAAGGAGTCAACCTTTCCAAAATGGGGGTACCAATGAGTCCAATTTTCTATACTGGGATTTCTAGCCATAAATTCATAAATTGAGTTATAAGAGAAGTGGGGAAGTCTTCTTTTTAGTTTCAGAACTCCAGAGTTATAAGATCTGGGGTGACTTCAATCTCAGGGGCTAAATGTGGAGCAAGAACTTTGGGAACGTTAGAAGCCTGTATGATTGCACAGCTGCAGTTTATGGTACTGGAATGTCTTTAGACTTGGCTGTGTGTGATAAGGCCAGAAGTTCTCTACTTGGCGTTCTGGTCTGTCTTCCTCCAGAACACCTTCCCCAAAGGCCTCATCCCTTAAGGATTTCTGTTCTTTTTACTCCTGGAGCCTGCACTTGCCAGGCCCAAGTCCCTTTGACTGTCTGGACTCCTCATTACCCTCCCTCACCAGTCTCTTCTAAAAGGTCAAGAGCAGCAGCATCGCTTTAAGACTTTTTAGCCCATCATCTCCTTTTCCAGGTATATTATCAGAATGATTTGAGAGCCTTTTTGTGAAATCACACTGAACTGCTGATAAACATTGATTTGTACTCTGGTTAGCATGGCAGAGTGAGTAAGCACAAAACACCTGCCCGTGCTCTGTCTGGGGGAAGCCCTTGCATTCATTTGCTAGGCTTCCGGAACAGAACAGCACAGCCTGGATGGCTTGAACAAGAGACACTGATTTCTCACAGTTCTGGTGGCTGGGAAGTCTGAGATCAATGCGCCTGAAGGGTTGGGTTCATTGTCAGGTCTCTCCTTGGCTTGTAGATGGCCTCTTCTCCCTCTGTCTTCCCGTGGTCCTTCTTTTGTGTGAACCCATATCTGTGTCTACAGTTCCTCCTCTTAGGAGGACACCAGCCATATTGGATTAGGTACTGGGGTGTAGGACTCCAACATAAGAATTTTGGGAAGACACAATTCATCCCTTGACAGGCCTATAGTTGTTTTAAGATTAGGATCAAAAGGCTTTGGGATCACTTTGTGATGAATTTATTGTTTTGTCTTGGTTTTCTGGAGATTCCATCTTGTGAGGCCTGAGACCAGGCTCATGGCACATACACAGATGATACCCAGGCACAAGTCATGGGTTTTTCTCATCAGGAGAGGCAGACAAATCACAGAAGTGAACACTTGTTGAATACTACACCGTGCCAAGCACTGGGATGAAATCCCCTTCACAATGGGATTTTTTATTTGCTCCTCACCATCACTCAGCAAAATAGTATACATATTTTGTATGTACATATACCCTCCGTTTTCAGATGTAGGAATTAAGATTCAGAGAGGCTAAAGTGATTTTCTCAAAGGTGCAAGCCTAGTAAGTACTGGAGTTGGGATTTGACAGTAAATCTGTCTGATTGTAAAGCCATGCCCTTTCTACATTCATACCTTATCTGAAATTGAAAAACAAGTTTTTTTTTCTCATTTCAAGCTGTTGCATTAAAATGGAAGAAATGCTTTTATGAAAGATTTTCTAGATGTGTATAGTCATCATTTATTCATACTTCCATTTATCCCGTACCCATACTTGACCATGCCGTCTGTGTAGTATCGCGTCACTCGGTGCCTCTGTTTTAAATCTTGTCATGTCAGTTGCACACCTGAAGAAGTAGGAAATGGTGACAGCAAAGTAGTACATTTTAAATTGAAAAGAGAGTGGGGGGGTGATAGTGCTGAGAGCCCCCTCAGCCATGCAGGTGGAATGAAGTGATTCATATTCGTCCTATGGCCTCTGCAATCAAGCTCCACCTCACTTTGTCACAACATGTGGCTTGCGGTACCAAAAATGGTCTGTTTCTGTGCGTTTTTCCTGACGTGGTTTTATTCCCAAACTCTGAAAGTAGTCAGGGATGATGCAGGAAAAGTCAGGAACATCCCTGCTCTCTGGATATTTTCTATGATTGTGATACATTTTGTGTATCACGCACTGGACAGTATTTCTACCCAGTGAATGGTTTGGTTCCAAAGGATGAGTTCTTTGCCAAGGAGGAGGGGTGATGGCAGTTCAGTGACAGATAAAATGCATTTCAAGAGATTGGAGGGCCTGTTAAGAATGACGATGGCAGTGATCATCGCAATGCTTCCTAGTGTTGAATCCTTTACAGTTTACAGCGACCTTCTGTGTCTCATTTGATTTTCACAAAAACGTACTGAAGTATCAGTCAGGGATTGTTATATCTACTTTCCAGATGGGGAAATTGAGGTTCAAGGAAGTTAAATGAAGGCCAAGCAAACTCCCAAGTCTTTTGATCACCCCGACTCCCTTGCTAAAATACTCTTTATAAGTCCAACACACCAATTTCATTCATTTTCAACTGTTGAGAATTTCCAGGAGCATTTCCTCCTGGAGAAATTCGTAAGTGAAATGGGGCCATGAATAATCACTTAGCAGTTTCAAATGCCCAGTGCATGCTGATCAAGATATGGGGGGCTCTTTTCTTTCCAGGCTGTGCAAAACAGAACATTTAGGGAATTCCGTCTATATTCCATTCTTCCATCCAACGCATTCCTCTTGCTGCTAATAATTCATAACAAGTAGCCATGTGTCAAGTGCTGTCTTTGCGTTACTTCTAATTTTCACAAGAACTCTGAAGAAGAGATATTGTAACAAAACTAATGTGAATTTGCTCCTTGGTGAGTTACAGGTAGAGACTACACTAGGGGGAGGGAGTTGTCGCACAAAGTAGGGAGATTGGGGGCAGCAGGGAAGAGGTGGTTTGAATAACTTGGCATGAGTTGGGGGTTGAGTTCAAGCTGATCTGGGTGGTCTGGGCCACCAGAGCATTTCATCCAGACCTTCAGTAGTGCTGGAGGAGAGAGAGTTTCAGCTTCCATCACAGGATGCTATGCCCCTTGAGTCTTTTGCCTGAGTTAAGAGATAAGCTGGAAAGAAGAGCTTAAGGAAAAATATGGGACAAAGTTTGGTGGATCCAAGCAGGTGAGCAGTAAAGGTCAGGTCTTCGGGTCTCGCTGGCGACAGTATTAGCATACCTACCTTACAAATGGGAAGACTGAAGCTTGAGGCTATTAGTCACCTTCTCAAGGTTATGCAGAGAGTGAGTGGCAGAGCCAGAACTTGAGATCATCCAATCTGCCTCGAGCTCATTGCTCTTAATCATTATACCTCCTAGACTCGAAGGAGTCCATTCCTAAGGAAACAGATTGACAAACATAAATAATACTCTTAGAAAAGTACACAGAATATGTACCTGGGAAGTGAAATTGGCATC
This sequence comes from Ailurus styani, assembly GCA_002007465.1. NCBI lineage: Eukaryota > Metazoa > Chordata > Mammalia > Carnivora > Ailuridae > Ailurus > Ailurus styani. Next base: position 310,129 of record LNAC01000643.1, on the reverse strand, counting down.
TTATCTACATCATCTAATCAGGTAATAGGCTTCTACAGGTCAATGGAGAGCTTCTGGTGTAAGCCAAGCTTCTCTGGAGGTAACCCATAGTCACTGGGAGTGCTCGGATGCCTTTGTTGCTTATTCCTGATACCAAACTATTTCTATTTCTCTAACCCAATGCATCTTTTTTCCATATGCCTGTTACTCCTAGTTCTTGTTAATCACTTATTTGAAAACATACTGACCAATACGAGTCTCACTTCCCCAATGCTTTCCTGATGAAGGGTTAATCACTGCTGTTGGTGTTAATAAGCATCCTAATAAAGAGCCCATAGAGCGCTGGGTAGGTAGCTCCTTTCCCCCCAGCAATAGTTCCCTCTGTTCATGGAGTAGGCAGGAGTACTGAAATAAATTGCCTTCCTTCAGGCTCCATTGCCTGAATGAGCCGTAGACATCGTACTCCCTCTTGTTGCTACCTGTGATTTACCCTCAGGATGCATGAGTCCCTGCCTAAGTCATCTTGATGACTTTACATGCTGTTAGGACTTAGAATATTGCCTGGGAAGAGGACTAGTGCGTATCCACGAACTCTTCTTGAGGCAGCAGTGAAGAACACCTCTTGGAGTATATATATGTAGGAAATGACAATCCAAGCCCTCCATTACATGACAGATCCAACGTGGGACTGCATTTCTAACTGTAGCAGCTGCCTTTTCCTAGGCTGTTCCTTGCAGCCACACTCAGACTTCTCAGTGTAGGCTGCCTCTGTATACTCAATACCTCAGCTCAGCCTACCCACCACCAACATGAGCCTGAGAGCAATGGTGACCAACCGCTTTTGTGGGAGGTTAAAAGAAGAAAAAGAAGACAACGTGTTGGATAAATAGTAGCCATTTCAGTACACAGGACCACAAAGAAGGAAGGAAGGACAGGTGCATGATTTTTAAAATTAATGGCTTTATTAATCCTTTGGTGTGGTGGGGTGGTGGGAATGTTTATTCTTAAAATTCTAGATTACCTCTTTCCTGACTAGAATAATAGTAGCATAATAGAATAATAGAATAATAGAAAATTGCCACTGCTTTTCAGCTACTAAAAAATGTAATATCTAAGCATGTCTGAGGAGCAGCAACACAGTAGCTGCTTTTTAATCTTTCATCCTGAAATTAGCCTGCCTGGCTCCCAAATGTAGCCTATGATCTATTGGCTGCTCAGGAGTACTTTAGAGGATTTTCAAGCTGGAAGGGCCCTTGGAGATGATCCAGTCTAGTGGTTCCAAAAGTTTTCATCACCAAGGGCACCTTTAATTAATTTCCTCCTGTATTCCATGTTTTCAAATATCGGGCCTCCTATAAATTACATTTATCACATCATAATTTATTTCCCCATTGCTTGTTGCTCAGAGCCATTGATAACAGCCCATGAGAGCATCTGGTCAGCATGAAATAATCAATATGACCACAATAAGCTGATAGAATGCCTTCCCAAAGCCAAGGCACTCAATGGCTCAGTTAGCCTGGGGTCTGCCAGACTTCTAGGATCTTTACAATCAATCCATCTCTCTTAGGTTTATTGAAATGTTAAAAATAGCTCAGAGAGCTCCCATCATGACCTTCTCATAATCCTTCAGAGCCATTCATCTTTCCTATAAGGGCAGGCAGATGAGGAGACTAAGATTTAATAACTAAAGTGATTGGCCCAAGGTCACACCGCACTTTAATTGCAAGGAGGACCAGAACTCATGTCGCCTGAGCCTCCGTCCACTTTCTCCACATCCTCAATTTTCATGTGCTTTAAGAGCTTCATTAATACTGCCTTTTCCTCTTTGGTGACAAGGGACTTTAATGAGGAGATGGGAACAAGAAGATGGCAAATTATATCTGGAGAACTTCGAAGATGGCAGTGTCAAGTACAGACTTTTTGCAGAACAGAAGGCACCAAGGAAGCTGAGATGACGGTGTCGTTTTGTGCATAGGGCAGAGGCTTAGGAGTCGAAAGTACCTGTGTTCATTGTCTGGCTCTGCCACTCAGTGGCTGTGTGACCCCGGGTCAGTTCCTTACTACTCTGAACTTACTCCCTGGCACATAAAGACATTCCATAGATATTTGATGAGTCAGTAGAATAAGGACTGTGAGGCTTACCTCATGGGGTCGTGTGTAGATTGAACGAGCTGACGGAAATGCAGTGGAGTTCTGTAAGGTGTCTATCACACAGGAGATACAAAAATGAACAGCCACTGCAAAGTCATTAACTAATCTGTAAAATAATACTACTAATGGCCAACTCTGAGTCCTGCATTTGTACCCAGCCTCCTTTCTGTGAATCGTTTTGGGCATGTCACTGTAGAGTATCTTGGGCGCTGTTGCTCTTGAAAAGGTTCTCAGGCAGTCAAATGGCATCCAAGTCCTTGTGTTATAGTTTATCCCCGAGCGCTGAAAAGACATGGAGTTATTCTCAGCAGTGAAGTTCACTCTCCTCTTTTGCCTTCATCTCCTTTACGGTGATGATCTTTGCCAAAATGATGAGAATTTGAGTAAGAATACCTCAGGATGACCCAGTCCTAGAGTCATAGTGAACAGCCACCTCACATCTTGGTTTTTCCTTCTCTTAGCCAAATGGCTCTGTTACTGTTTAGATGCCCTGTAGTTTCCCGTATGGGACATATGCATCGGTCACTCTTAGTTAATGACATTTTTTCGAGGCAGACAGATGTTCCAACTTGCTAGTAGGTCAGGCAGTAAAGTTTCAGTGCTGCATACTTTATGTGGTTTTCATTGGAATCCATATTGGGAGCCCTGGCGAGCTCATGCTCTCTTCTCTTAGTGAAATGTTGGGACATGGGCTTCACTGTAGGGCTTTGTACTGTCCTACGTGTAGGGTGCCGTTCACGTCACCAGAGTGAATTGTGCCCAGCACGCAAGACTAGATGGCCAGGCCCTACGACGCACTCCACATTCGAGCCTGCAGGGGTCCTCTGTAGTGCCTCCTCCCTGGCCATGGGCTATGGAAGTGAGCCAGCAACATTTCCAGGCCCGGTCCGGAGCTCACTTGGATGCCCCTGTCTTGGTGCAGCAGACCCTCTCATGCCCCTCACTGTGCAAAAGGAAATACGTGGTAGGATTCTTATGGAGGATTTAGGGTCAAGAGGAGAGAATAGGTGAGGTTCTCCCCCACCTCAGAATTTTAGGTAGAGTTGATACAAATTTCAGGAGCAGAGTAGAATCTTGGCTGGGCTAATGCTTGCAGAAACTGTCAGACTCAAATAAAATTTTCCAATCTTGTCAAGGGCCTAGAGCAATCCTGAAGATGAAAAGTTACGTGTTGCATGGGAAAACAAACAAACAAAATACTTGGAGCACGATGTACAATGTGCCAATATAATGAGAATTTCCCCCATTTTGTTTTTCTTGTGATATTGAGGGTTTTTTTTTCTCTCCTTGTGAACTAAGGAGACGGAAAATACCTTTGAGTCTACTTAGGAATGGATTCTTAATTAACTATCCAGAGATTTGGTGTGTGAGGTGGAATTCTGAGAAGAGTCCTTTCTACAGACAGGAGGCATTAGCTCTGTGGCAAAGAAACAAAGGGGTGCACTTCTTCTTGCTGGCTTTTCTGAGCAAGCCAGCAGAGGATGACAACGCGAAGGAGAGCATTATCTCATTGCTCAAGTGACCGGGTTTACTGAACCTGGAGCTGTGGCTGAGTCACAGCTGACCTAAGTCAAGGCTCATAGGCCACCTCCACGATGTCCCTTTCTTTCCCAGATTGTGATGTAGAAGTACGCATGAGTTAAAAACACATGCCAGCTTGGGCTGTTTGGGGGGCATCCTCCGGGATGGAGATGGCACTGTGCTCATTGACTCAGGCAGGCATATCGTAAGTAGTTGCTTCATTCAAGGTAGGTGATGATAACGGCAGTGTTTTGTAGGATAAGGACTGTCTGGTCTCCAGCTGCAGGAACGGGGGCTGCCTACTTACATGCTGCTGAGCGAGGCTTGAGGATGTTGTCCGTACAAGAAAGGATTTGCAATTTGTGCGATATGAAACAACATCTGTAGTTTCTCATTTTTAGCAGATGAATAAAGGCAAGATCATCTGATCAAGGTCCTGTCCTGGGCCACTTGACCTGTGGCTTGGATTCCATAAATAAATTTTCACTACCAGCATTGTCAATGTCAACAGATGCTGGGCGAGGCCCAGATGCATCATTTCCTGGCAGCGTCTCAGCCAAACATGAACATCTTCAGATAAATCGCATTTGTTGGTTTTGTTTTAGGAAATGGCCTTAAATGCCAGCCTCTCTTCCCTGAGCACTTTTAGAGCAAAATAAAATTAAAACTGCCCTTAAACCCAACCAGGATGGGGAAACATCCCAAATGCCTCCAGAGGTTTAATGGGTGAGCTTCTCATCAGAGCTTATCTGGCCCCTGTGTTATTCTGCACTCCAGCCCACATGAAGAACTGGGTAGAAAAGACTACATTGTGTTCTGCGTGAGAAACTTACCTAAGCATCTAGGTTTAGGGCCCAGTTTGTAATTAGACAGTTTCTTGGCAGTACATCAAGCTCAGCCTCAAATCAGAACATCTCTTGGGGAGAAATCTGTATTTAGATGTTTCATTTAAAAATTCATCATTGAATAACAAAGTATTTTGTTATAACTCCTACTTGATGCATTCCAAATTCTCCCTAACTTTTTTTTTATTACAATGATGTCATTAATAATAGATGGAATGGGGAGGGTGAGAATGTGCCATGGGCTAAGCAGCAAACAGAGGGCAGCACAGGCTGATAATTCATGGCTCTTTGGGGCTGCAGGATCCAGTGACTCTCAGGCCAAGAGCTTGCCACCCTGCCTCCCCTTTCTGGATGCCTGTTATTTGCATCCTAGAACTGCTCTACGTTGGCCAGGAGAGAAATGTCTTTTTAAGTAGTGGGCAGGAAATGAACTACTAAAAAGGTATTTGGCAAGCAGATTCAATTTCCCCGAAGGTTGGAAGAAGGACTTACTTTTCGTGTCTATACTGAGAGCCTGTTCTTTCTCTTCTCCCATTCTCTCATCCCATTCTAGCCGTCCCTCCATGGAGAAGACTCTTGTCAAGGTCACCGGGGACCTCCTATGTTACCCAGTAGAATGGTCCTCTCTTTCCATATCTCCTTTACCTCTCAGTAGCACCCATCAGTTGACTACTGTCTTTTTTTGGTTTACTTGATTTCACAAACTTCTCCTGGTTCTCCTTCCTCACTGGACAATCTTTTGCCATCACCCTTACTGGCTTGCCCCCTCTAACTAGTCTCTGAGTGTTTGCTTTCTTCTCCTCCCAATGTGAACCCTGCCCCAGTGATCTTATCTGCTCCCAGTCCTTTAATGTTTTATGCAGTTGGCCGCCATATTTCTTTCTCCAGTCCTAATCCTTTCCCCCGGTGTGTCATGCCAAGTATTTTCTCTGAAGCAGAACACTCAAGAATTGTGAAGATGTCTAGCTGCGAAGAACACTAATTGCTCAATGGCTTTCTCTTTTTCTCCATGGCCTTTGATTTCCCATTTCTAGATCATTCTCCTACAGGTATTCTTTCAACAAATATTTACAGATAATTTGTACTATGTCAGACACAGTTCTAGCTGCTGTAGACATTGCAGGTAGGGGATAGACAATAACAGTGTACTGGGGTATCCTCTGCCATCCCATAAAGTCCCCTATCCCAGTACGGTGCAGTGGATATGAACTGGAAAGCTACAATGTAGTAGGTGCTGTGAGACACCCTCGGGGTACCGTGAGGACCAGGGCACACCTCCTGCTCACATGCAGCCTGCAGTTTAGTCAGGGAGTCAGAAGGCAATCATAAGGCAATGTTAAGGGGTGCCTGGGTAGCTCAGTCGGTGAAGCATCTTCCTTCAGCTCAAGTCATGATCCCAGGGTCCTGGGATCCAGCCCTGCTTTGGGCTCCCTGCTCGGCAAGGAGGCTGCTTCTGCCTGCCACTCTGCCTATTGTGCTCTCTCTCCCTCTGTCAAATACATACATAAATAAAATCTTTAAAAAATAAGGCAATGTTAAGTGTCCCACAGAGATGATTTGGGTATAGAGACAAATTGGGTATAGAGACAAATATAGAGGGTCTCAGATTCAGTCCACATGTATTTTTGTGTGTGTTTTCGTGAGATGCATTGGAAATATTGGTATTTGTCGAGTCCCTGCCAGCTTGCCCCACAATATACACAAAAGAACATTTTCTGGGGCTTTGGTTCTCAACCCCATGTGTGATCCTAGTCCTGGTGAGCTGAGCCGGGCTTCCAAGACCAGAAGGGATCATTTTGTGTAAACTCAGTCTCTCTGGATTTCTGCTAAGCTCCCTAAAGGAGGGGATCTAAGGTGGGCTGGAAGGTGGGGAGGGCACCTCTACTCAAGCAGAGGGGGGTCTTGGGCCTGCTCCTGTTACACTAGCCAGGTAGGGAGAGATGACTGGGTTACGCAGGGACGTGTTCTTTCAGGCAGAGATAACAAAATCCATAGCCACCCTCATTCTTACCCCCACCCCGCAGAGACACAGACCTTCAATCCTTTTTCTCACCAGAGTGTCAACTCTATATTACAGAATTGTGACCCATCCCCCCACCCATGGCCTTGCACTTTGTTAGGATCAGTGCCTGGGGTCTTAGTATAGATGGGGAAAGGAGAATTGTGGGCCATTGGAGCAAACTCCTCATGGAAACCAGTGTATGTAGGTATTTATGGGAATTTTCCCATGGAAGGTGTGCTTTCATAGGAAGAAGCACATAAGAGGTGCTCAATTAATATTTGTTGAATAAATGACCATATTATAGTGTGAGCAGGAGTTAGCCTGAATCTATTCTGGGTAGCCGTTATGCTGAACACTAGGGAAGTAGAGATGAATGACACCAGGTCCCTGGCCTCAGGGAGCTCAGTTCACAGTTGAATGTGAGAGATTGAATCTGTAACAGGGAGATGCCACTTGGTGTTATAATTATTTTAATAATAGCTAATGCTTATTGAGCCCTTACTGTGTCCAGGTAAGGCTTCTATGAATTATCTCCTTTCATCCTTACAATAACTCTGTGTGACATGTTTTATTAGCCCCTGCTCTTTTTTTTTAAAGATTTTATTTATTTCTTTCACTGAGGGAGAGAGATCACAAGGAGGCAGAGAGGCAGGCAGAGAGAGGGGGGGGGAAGCAGGCTCCCCGCTGAGCAGGGAGCCCGATGCAGGCCTCGATCCCAGGACCCTGAGATCATGACCTGAGCCGAAAGCAGAGGCTTTAACCCACTGAGCCACCCAGGCGCCCGCCCCTGCTCTTAAGATGCAAAATCAGTCACAAGGAAGGTAATTTTTTTCTTTTTAAAAAAGTGAAAAAGCCAGGATTCAAAGCAGGAAGATGGACTCCAAAACTTGGGCTCTTCAGGGCTGTTAACATCTCCTGTGGGTCTGGATGGAAGCTTCGGGGAGTTTTGGCATGCACAGTGAGAGCTTTCCGTGTGTGCAAAGGAGACAGCCTGGGGATGGAGTTTTAGGGAGAGGCAGTGGAATATAGTAGGCTCCAAGGTCCATGGTAGCACACCCTGCAAAGATTCTGGGGCCTTCTCTCCCAAAGGTGACCAAGCCTTAGGGAGAGAGTCTTGAGATGATTCATCTTTGCTCAGGCCAACTTTGGGGCCTTGGGGTCACCCAGTATGCCCGCCCTTGTCTGTGGCTGTTGAGAATCAGAAGGGACCCAGGAGAGGCGATTGGAGAGGTTCGGTCTTCACACATATTTCTTGAACCCTCAACCCAGCCAGGCTGTATACTTAATTCCTCACACTTGGAAGCACCAGGCCTTCTCATCTGTGTAACACTTTTTTAAAGATTTTATTCATTAGAGAGAGAGAGAGAGAACACGGAGGGGGGTGAGGGGCAGTGGGAGAAGTAGATTCCCCACTGAGCAGGGAGCTCAATGCGGGGTTCAATCCTGGGACTCCAGGATCAGGACCTGAGCCAAAGGCAGATGCTTCACTGACTGAGCCACCCAGGCGCCCCTTGTGACAGACAACAAACAAACAAAACACCAGAATGATATGGAACACAGTGATTGGTGAGTGTTGGGAGAAGGGCGCAGGTGTGACCAAGAAGGTGCTGGCGTGAGGGAGGGCTTGGAAGGGAGCAACGTGGTCGTAGCCCACACCCGTACACGTGTTAAAATTCGTAGAACTGTATGTTAATTTTGAAAAGCAAAATTCTCAGAGGAACCAAGCATACCCTATATAGGTTTTATTTTTCACTTATTCCCTCCATGAGAGCATGGGTCCTCAAAGCCCTGATGATGCGGCCGGGCTGGGAGAAGGATAATGGAAAGAAAGTTTGCCTAAACTTGGCACCTGACTCTTTTCAAGTCACGAGGAACTCATTTGTCCTTCTGTGTGCCATCTCTCTTGGTAAGCTACGAAATGGCCACACAGTGATACGGTTTGTTGCGTGATGACATCACGCACTCCGGGGAAGTCGTGTGAAGCTGACTCAAAGAGTGTCTTGCCCCAGTGGCAGCCCACAGTCCTCAAGGGCTTTGCTTCCCGTATTTGTCACAGCCTCCATTGTTGTTTGTATTTGCAGCACGGAGCAGGTGGAACTGGACTTACATGGATCCTGATCCGTTGGAGGGATCATCCACCAAGTTTTACAGAAAGACTAACGCTTCTGAAAGCTTTAGGTCCCTTGCTGCAGGGCGGAAGGACCGCTCACAGCTGCCAAACTGGGGACTTGTCCTTTCCCCTCTCCTTCTTGTTCCTCCTCCTGAAGTCTCGGAGGCTGCTGAAGTCCAGGGCAAGGGGAGAAGAGAGGAAAACTTGGTCACAATCATACGCTCTCTAGACTAGCTTTGGTAATACACACGGTATTTCTGCAAACTTCTCCCCTTACTTTGTCAAGGCACTTAAACTTCTTTGATTCTTTCTTCATCTGGGACATATGGATAACAATACTTGCCTTGCTCAACTCACAGAAAGACTGCTAGGAGCAAATGGCGAAGGGCTGGGCATGTCTGTTTGAGGAGAAAGGTGCATCAAATAAGATGTACGATGGGCTAGCTTGGATACCTACCATTTCTTCCTGGGAGATCATGTGTTTTGATATCCAGCCTCCTCAGCAATCAAATTCCAGAGGCACTTTGGTAACCTTTAGCATGTTTCTTCCAGTTTATTTTCAAAGCTGTGAGCAGAGAGCCACACTCCATGAGAAAAACACTTTTGAAATAAAGCACAAAATCCCATCCAGGTATCCTGACATGTTAGACAAGATGCCGAGTTGTCACTGCTCTCTGCAGAATAATTAGGTGAGATTGAAAAGCAGGGGGTTCTTTTCTTTTTTTTTATCATGATGGCAATTTATTTGTGCTTTGCCCATGTTTGAACCAGGCATTTTTGAGGTGTGGTCATGTGGGATGAGAACATTCCTGCTTCTTCATCCCTATCAGTCTTTTGAGACCAAGAGTGAGACTTGGAGGATAGCCTTGCCCCCTTCACATTTACTGAGCAACAAGGAGCTCGGAGAGCCCCTCAGTGTAAGGGCAGCAGGCGGTGCATTCACTCTCTCTCTCTCTCTCTCTCTCTCTCTCTCTCTCTCTCTCTCTCTCTTTCTGTCTGACCGGCTGGGCTCCCAGGCCACACTGCAGAACCCGAATCCTAAGGGACATATCTCTAACCCACAAGTCGGCCAATGGGCGCCCGTGTTAAGAAATGTCTCAGAGGATCTTCCCAGGTCTGTCACTGTTATCATCCAAAAAATTTAGATTTTCTTAAAAATCCGGATGCCCCTGGTCAGAAAAGCATAGAACCAAAGAAACATTTCTTTTATTTATTTATTTATTTATTTATTTATTTATTTGATAGAAATTACAAGTAGGCAGAGAGGCAGGCAGAGAGAGAGGAGGAAGCAGGCTCCCTGCTGAGCGGAGAGCCCAATGCGGCGCTCGATCCCAGGACCCTGAGATCATGACCTGAACTGAAGGCAGAGGCTTTAACCCACTGAGCCACCCAGGCGCCCCACCGAAGACACATTTCAAGCTAGAAAAGACATCAAGACCTCCCCTTTGTAGATGAGGGAAGGAGCCCTGGGGAGATCATATTTGCCCAAGGTCTCATGTCGGGAGTGACAGCGGTGGCCCTCAAATTTAGTTTCTGGCTGCTTCTACCATAGTCCACCCTTTAAATGTAAGTTGTTTACAGGCTGGAGGAAATGCCGAGGCCAGTGTTGCTGGGAGACCAGCAGTAAAGCCCAGACTCGCTGGATTCCTGTTGATTCCTGCGGACACAGGGCAGCGATTTAAAAACAACCAAGAAGGAAAGAAACTCAAAATGTAACAAACAAACAAAGACATTATGCTCCTGGCAGGCTTTTCCCCCTTCTATTTTTTGATGGGATAATTTTTCAGTTTATTTCAGGGAAAGAGTTAGGTTTTAATGGCTCAGTAAATTGTGATCTGGTGTGGAAGGATGGGATAAGTAGGCTGTTTTGTTACCAAGGGTCCTCAGCTCTTCTGACTCTACACCAGGTCCCTCTTACCTTCATGGAGATGTTCAGGTTTCAAAAGACCCTGTTGGGAGGGACAAGTACGCCATTGGAACAAATCTCAGGAACAGTCAATGGCCAGGAACTCATTTAGAGAGGGTACCTCGTTGGCTCAAGCCAGCATTTACAAGGGGTGACCTACCCTAAACACCATAGAGGAGTGTTCTTTATAATGTAGTGTGTGGGGGCACCTGGGTGGCTCAGTCATTAAGTATCTGCCTTCAGCTCAGGTCATGATCCCAGGGTCCTAGGTTCGAGCCTCGCATCAGGCTCCCTGCTCGGCGGGAGGCCTGCTTCTCCCTCTCCCACTCCCCCTGCTTGTGTTCCCTCTCTTATATAAATAAATAAAAGCTTATAATGTGGTGTGTGTTGTGGGGGTGAACAGGGGGCCGCTGGCCTTTCATTCTGTGTGGCCACCTAAGCTGCCGGGGCACACGCATGGGGAAACACGAGCCACAGCATGCGCTCTGGTCATTCTTTCCTATTTATATGTTTGATTGTTTTGGTTTGAGCCCATAAACCTAGTTTCAAATGTTGCAACTCGTCCTTTAGTCGGCTCTTCTCCCTAGGCTCGTGTGTTGAGGTTATAGCTGAGGAGAGTACACACAAGTTTTTGGAAACAGCAAATTCTCCCATCTCGCTATCTTTCGGTAAAACGAGAAATACACAGGCTTTCGTGTATCAGTTTACAGAAGCTGATGACTCTATTCACGGAGAGCTACGTTAAGTACGTTGGAAGCCTGGAGCAATTTGGCCACGGAGAGCTGTTTTTTGGTTTAGAAGGAAACTCATCCCCCAAACTAGATAATGTGATATGTTCTATTTTTAATGAGTGTATTTTCTTGTTTCAGCTTAGAGGTGTTGGTTCATCCTTTCGATTCTTGACAAAAGGATTCTGCTCACACTCTCAGCTCCCTGGTCGGTTGGAGTTTTCACAAGAACATCTGTGCCGAAGCAAAGGGGACTCATACTGTCCTCGACGGTGTTCACTAGAAGATTTCCCATAAACATCTGTAGCTGGAAGAGTCCCTGTCAGTCTCTACTCCCCAGCTAGAGATGGGCCTGCCGTCCTCACCGCTGGCTCGGGAAAAATCGGCAGTTATTAAAAAAGAGGATTCTTCTCTCTCAGCAAAGAACCAAGTCTGCTAGGAGCAAATGGGAGCATTGTGGACACTGAGGGAGTAAATAGCCCCAAAGATTGGCCTTGAGGGAGAAAGACATGATGAGAGTTCTGATCATATAAAATCCTTTTCATTTTATAATCCATAAAAATTTATTCCAGAAGAGAATCGACTTGAGAGGGTTTTGTTGGTGGTGTTGTTGTTGTTTGGGGGTTTTCCCCCCACGTTTCTACTGTCCCTTCTTTTCATTTTCCACTTCCTGCAGACAACTGGTCATTGAATGGGGGCTACGTGTGTACCTCGGTGACCCAAGTGGCTAGGGGTACATCAGCTGCTTCGGCCTGATGCCCCTGAGGGCGGTGCGGGGTATCTCCACAGCTCCTGACTTTTCAGCCTCAATTAGAAATCCGTTTGGTCCAGTTGCGCTTTACCCTGTGTGTGTTCATGGCTGGTTTGTGACTGACTGTGTCTCCTAAGCTGCCCGGGGCCCTACATGGGGAGGGGATTCCGTGAGTGAAAGCGGGCGGAGTTTTCAAGTGTCGATTCTTTGGTTCATGAAGGGAAATGACTCTCAGCAAATGACTGTGACTTTAAAGGGAAAAAAAAGACTAAAGGACTTTCACATGTGTCCTCCCAAATTGCAGCAGACTGTCTTGCTCCCATCCCTTTCGTTCAACCTTTACTCTGGATTGGGAGGAGTCCTTTGTGTGTGGGGGGGGGGAATTTGCCCAATCCAGGGAGCAGGAGATCTTATCTTTCATCCTATAGGCATTTTACTAGCCCTCTGCTTTGTTTCTGTGAACATTCAAATAAGCCGAACTCCATAACCTAAATTTTGCTTTTACTAAATAAGTGAACACAGTCGTTATTAGTCGAATTCAAGCAGCTTTTGGCTAGAAACATTATTCTACTATGGCATAAACACAGCAGAAAAAAAAATCAGACGCCCTAGCACAGCACATGTTTCATTGGGAGCTTGACAAATATGTTGGCCTCAAAGTAAACAAGCTATATTCTTTCTGACTCGCTGAAGCGTGTTAACTCTTTCAGGCCACTTGCTGCTAGGCACCCAGTACCCTGCTGGCTTGAGTCCATGGCTTCAAAAACTATCTGTTTCCTGCCAAAGAAAAAGACTCCACACTGCATTTCTTAGGCAAGTATTTATTTAGCGCCTGTTCAAGCCAAAGATAGTGCTAAGGACTGGAAATATACAGAGAGGTGGAAAACAGGGGTAGCCCCTGCCTTCAAGAGCTTTCAGGCTGTTGAGAAGACTGAACACACATACATGGACATGTACGTGCGCGTGTGCGCGCACACACACACACACACACACACACAGCTAGGGCAGGGAAATAATAGTCCGTGACCATATGTGCCAGAGGACCAGCATGAATGGTGTGGACCACACACTTGCCATAGAATAGTTTAGGGAAAGGAGGTCATCCCTGTGGTCACAGAGCCAGGGAAGGAGCTCTGGCAAAATGGACCTTGAATTGGACTAAGGAAAACTGGGAGAATATTGTACACATACCGCAGAGGGAGTCATGATGTTGCCCAATGAAGGGGAGTAGTTGTTGAGGGCCTCTTACTTGCCAGATGCTAGGGGCAGAGCGAGGAATAAGCCAGGCATCATCTGTGCCATCAGGGGCTTAACCTTCAGAATGAAAACAACTGTTTTAATTATGTTTTACTGACTGAGGTATTTCAGATGTGCAAAGTACTGTAAATAAGTTGAGAATCCATTGATAAACTGCTTCAATTAAAGAGGTGATCAGACTGGAGGAGTCTGTGAGAATAGCCTTCCCCAGATCCTGTGACTTGATCCAAGAACTGGAAGGTCAAGGACCAAGGTTACTTGTTCCGTCATCTCAAGGCATGCAGACATTCATCCCTGCTTCTAACAGCACTTTAAGTTTATCTCTTCTCCCCTCTGCCCCACACTACACACACACACACACACACACACACACACACACGCACGCACGAGTTTTATTTTTGTTTTTTGGTTTTTCTGCTTTCACGTACTTATGGCCACATCAGCCCCAACTTAAAATCCACTTCCTAGTTCAAGGATCCAGCAGGGATGAGCCAGAAGTCCTGTGTTCCAATGTCGAAGAGGCTTCGCTTCAATCCGCTCTCCCAATCGGCCATGCCTAGTGGGGCAAGTCATAATGATCTTGAGAAGAGAGCAAGAGAAATGACTGATTGCTTTTCAGGTACAGACAGTCACTGCTGGGGGAGAGAGCCTGCTATCTGACTGGAACACGTATGCTGGATAAACTGGCGGGGTGACTGCTGTCACTGACAACCAGGCTCGCCTTGGTAGGAAGTGGTGAGAGGTGGTGGGAATGTAGACTGGAAAGAGAGTCGAGTGGATCTGTGTGTTAAGAGATCATTTTCAAGTCTTCGTGTCTCACTGGTATTAAAGCGTATTCTGACTGCCCAATGCACAGAGAAACCATGGACAAAAGTTCTGCGCTGGCCGGGAAGCCGTGGGCCCGGAGTTAGCATTTTTGAAGATGGCTTCGCAGCGCGTGCGTCTTGGATTTGAGGCTCCCGCAGATTCCTCTCTGAAAGAAATTTTGGAGATGTTTCTCTCCCCACGGGGAGTGTTACCACACTGGGGATCAGGAGGTGCGAGCGCCCCTGGTTTTGGCCTTCCACTTTCCTAGAGCCCTGTGCCAATCCCTTCCCACAAGAAGACGGTGTCCTTCAAAGGCAGAAATGGAAGTGATTTAAAACTCTCCCGTGCTTCCCCCCTCCTGCCCCCGTCTAGATGGAATGCAGTACACCTATGTAATACATACAAGACATTTTTCTTGGAGGCCCCCTCCCTTTCCCAAACTTGAGTCCGTTTTTTGTATTATTCTTCCAGCTCGTCGTTAGACTCTTTCAATTATTTATTTAATTTAAGCATTTATAAATTATACATGCATAAAATTTTAACATAGAAATTAGAATGTTTGCTCATTATGGGAAATTTAGGAAAGTACACTAGGAAATTTAGGAAAGTACTCTAACTCTAAACAGCAAAAGAAGATCAAGGTGGCATTTTGTTATATTTCTTTCCACTATTTCATACATGCTGTGTATTATTTAAAATAAAATGATAGCGCGCCTGGGTGGCTCAGTGGGTTAAAGCCGCTGCCTTCGGCTCAGGTCATGATCTCAGCATCCTGGGATAGAGGCCCGCATCGGGCTCTCTGCTCAGCGGGGAGCCTGCTTCCTCCTCTCCCTGTCTGTCTGCCTGCCTCTCTGCCTACTTGTAATCTCTCTCTCTGTGTCAAATAAAGAAATAAAATCTTTAAAAAAATGATAGCAATGTAGTACATACAGTTTTTTATCGCCCATTTCCTGTAGCATATAATGAGCATTTCCCCATGTCAGCACATATTCCTGGCGGTTATAGAGTAGTCCAGAAATATTTTGGAATATTTACTTATTTGGAAGAATGTAATTGTCAACTTCCCCCCTCCTAGATACCAAAGCAAATATGTATCTTCATTTGGAAACCTGTGACCACATCTCTGTCTTCTTAGTCCCACTTTCAAGGATTGCATTTACTAGGGGAAAGGAAGTGAAATGTTAAGGACTTATTACATAATTCCAAATTGCTTACTAGTGATGACAGCTCATGGGAAGGGCTGACCTGCCTGGTTCTTTCTGGTGCTGTGGAGTAGTGTGGCTTGTGATCTGTATCTGATGGAGGGCTGGAAATCTTCTCCAGAGTAGGAACTGTAACATTCACTTTAGCAGTGCTGAACACGTATCAGGCCCGATATGCATGTGTGTTGAATAAACCCCAGTCAAAAGGGAAGGCGGTCAGATCTGTTAGGGTGATGTGAGATTTGCTCCAGCTGTATGGGGAAGTCAAAGGGCAATTTCTTTAAGCCAGGGTAGGCAAAAGCAGTGGAGGGATGGGGATTGAGGATAGAAGGGCTAGTGAGCAATGATGTGTTAGGTGCATTGGAATTTAATATGTGCAAATAGGGACAGGGAGAGAAACTTCTTAAAGATACAGGTGCTCTATCCCATGCAGCAGATCCCAGGTGACTGCACAGTAGACCGTAAATTGTTTCAGTATAAAAATCAGTAGATCGAAACATGGACCCCAGGTGGATAGGTCTGAGGGTCGCCGGGGCCTAGGACAAAGTGAGGCTGGATAGGCTCCAGGGAGATCAGGTTGTAATAATAAGGTCAGATTTTTATATTTATTCCTGGATTCAGTCATCCATTTAACAAATATTTTTTTTTAATTTTATTTTTATTATTTGCCCAAGGGGTACAGGTCTGTGAATCATCAGGCTTACATCTTTCACAGCATTCACCAAAGCACAAACCCTCCCCAATGTCCATAACCCATCCACCCTATCCCTACCCTCCCACCCCCCAGTAACCCTCAGTTTGTTTTATGAGATTAGAAGTCTCTTATGGTTTGTCTCCTTCCCCATCCCATCTTGTTTCATTATTTTTCCCTCCCTACCCCCCACAACCCCCCACCCTGCCCCTCAAGTTCCTCATATCAGAGAGATCATATGATAATTGTCTTTCTCTGATTGACTTATTTCGCTCAGCATAATACCCTCCAGTTCCATCCA
>LNAC01000643.1:104260-292453 GCA_002007465.1 Ailurus styani | reverse complement strand
CAAGACAATTATCATATGATCTCTCTGATATGAGGAACTTGAGGGGCAGGGTGGGGGGTTGTGGGGGGTAGGGAGGGAAAAATAATGAAATAATGAAATAATGAAACAAATATATTTTTGAATCAGCAGCCTGTTCATAGTGGGGGTGCCTTCTTTGAACATGGCATTGGGACTCTCCCATTCTGGTAGTTTGTTCAAATGCATTAGGTAAGGAAGCTGATTTGCACTCTGGGCCTAAAGGAATCATCTTGACTTTCCAAGAGGCTGACTGAACAAGACTCATTCACTCTTCTCTGGACACAGAGGCCTCATTGTTGCTCTTCACAAATGCTAGGTGTGTTCCCTCCTGAGGGCTTAGGATCTGAGCGTTTGTTCCTTCCATGTGGAATGGACTTTTCTCAGACACCCAGTGGATCAAGTACTTCATCTCATTCAGGCCTTTGCTCATCTCTTACAATGTCGGCGAGGCCTGCATTGACCACATTGTTGAAAAGCACAATCTATTTAAAACCCTCAGCTCTGGCACTCCGGATCCCCCCCCTTATTCTGCTCGCATTTTGCTTTTTTCATCAAATTACACTATTTATTATACTGTATAATTTACTTTTTTATTATGCTGATTGCTTATTGTCTGTTTCCCCCCACTTCTTCCTGAAAACAAGCATCTTTGTCTGTTTTGGTCAGGCTGTACCTCTGGAATCCAAGCAGTGTCTCACACAGAGCAAGGGATCATTATATATTTGTGGGATGAATAACTGATCATGTGATTGGCAGGTGACATTAAAGAGGAATTTGGAAGAGCAGGGGAGAAAATCCTCCATCCCCTGGACTATGGGCTTGGACTCCAGATCAAAGTCTGATGAAACACCCTCGCCTATTTCTTGGGGGAAGGGAGAGTGGTAAGATCAGCAGGTAGATAAGATAAAACTGGGGAGAAACTGGGGTTTGAGTGTTCTGGGTAGCATTGTCATACAGGCCAGAATCTTGCACCTCTTGAGGTGAAGGGCCTCATCCAAATGTAGAGACCAGATGTCCATGGCTGCTGTTGCTGCTTTTACTACGATCTGAACATTTCCTTGACCACTTTCCCCTCTGACCAGTGGTCTCAGCAACCAGATGCTCTCTGCCACTTAGCATTTGCATGACATGTCCCATACCCCAACTTTGCCCTGCCTTCAACACCAGGATGCCAGAAGATTATAAGAAAAAGATAGACTACGTGTAGACTCTTTGGGAAGTGGCGCACAAGCCTTAGTGTGGGGAATGCGTGGGGCTTCCTGAGCAAGTTTTGAATTCTTTAGTGAATCTCGGGGCTGTTACTCATCCTTTTTGGGGTGTGGGTAATGGGATGCAGAGAGAGCCACAGCTGGTTTGTGCTGAGTCATACACTTGTATTTGTACTTTGCCTTGCATGGAGGAATCCAAGGTTGCTTTACAATGACTTGGTTAAAATTAGCAGAGAGCTCCTTAAAGAGTCTTGTGAAAAGTCTTCCCAAATAAATCAACATGGGCTTTAGCCATCCCCCTTGCTTCTTTCTTCAACTGAAAATGATTTTAATGTGAAGGTGGTCCTGTAAGATTTTTTTGTGGTTGCCAGCTTTGAAAATACAGGTTGTGATAAGGCAGAGGGGTGAGGAGGAAGGGGCACTGGCTGTGAAATTAAGTGGAAAAAATGTATATGAAGCATACTTCTTGGCACAGATGGGCCCTAAACAAACGGGAACAAAAATGGTAATGATAATTGCTTTTCATCTATCTTTCAAACAAACACGTCCCAAACCATGCTCCTCACTTCCTGTCCTACTTTCTCATTGAGAACCGCGACTCCTTGAGTTCCCTGTTATCACTTCCTTTCTAGCACCACTGCCAGAACTCGAGTTCTGCCTCTCATCACTTCATACATTAGTTTACCAGTAGTTTTTCTTGACTTCCTCCCTACCTCAACCACTTGGATGTTTACCTACCAGCATGGTCCAGAGCCCCTGGTTAGGATGTCCCTTAGGGTTTCCATCCTATTTTGCATGCTGTGTGTGTATTTGAGTTATTTGGGAATAGTACAGTACGATGTGTCTTTCAAGGACAGAGACTTGATTGTTACACTGTGCTCCCCAATGTTTTGACCCAGGCTCACACAGAGTTGGTACTCTGTAAAGACTGGCTAGAATTAAAATGTATGAGAGGCTGTGACCAATGTGTCCCAAGGATGTGTTAAATATCCCTAACAGAAATTATCATATTTATTTCTTTATATCTATCTGCTTGCTGCTTGCATTGTTGCCTGTTTTAGTCCTGTGGCACAGCAGATAGGAGAAGATGCCTGTAGAGCTCATCATTCCCCAAGTCATGCCTCCAAGAGAACAGGGACCACATCTTTGTTATTATTCATTGCTATGCCCCCAGCAGAGAGCCTAGTGCTCCAGGGATCATCTTTTCCAAATGTGAGAAAATCCTTCCTGAAAATGAAGTCAACACGAAGATAAGCTGAGATACAGAGAAGAAAGGAAGAAAACTGTGGACATTGCTCAAACCCTCAGATCCTGTCATGGCTGAAGCCAGCTTGAATACCCTGCTTAGATGCCCCATTTGTGAGCCAATACTTTCCCATTTTTATGAAAGCTAATTTGAGTGATGTCCCTGCCATTTGCCATCAAAAGTGGACTAACTAATATACCGTCTGTCCTCTATCTCATAAAGCTTTGGAAAAATCAAAAGGAACTTTTCATCAGCAAAAGGTTATAAGTTGTGGTGTTGAAGTCTCTCCATGGTTGTCTTTCTCTTACTTGATCCATTCAAGAATGAAGACCGAGTGATGCTGCTGGAGACAGGATGTCTTGGTAATGGGCTGAGGAGCACCTGAGGTAGTGGGGAGGTTTGCTACTTTAGATAAAAGAAGTGACATCTGAGCTGATATCTGGTTTGAGAACTCTACAGAAGGTCCATGGGGCTAGAGCTCTGTGAAAGGGGAGATGGATGGAAATGGAGAGGGAGCCAAGGGTCCCATGATCTCTCAAGAGAAGGCATGATTTGGCAAATGCTGAGTAGCCTGGGAATCTATGATGAGATATGAGACATCTCACATCTCATGTGAGACAGGAGTAAAAGTTGGCAACAAGAAAGACAGTCAGGAAGGCCCATGTTCATTCGATAACATCACCCTGTTGCCCGCCTGGCTGGCACCGTGTCGTTCCGTGTAGCTGTGCAAGATGGTTTCTGCAAGGTTGTGGGAGCAAGTCAATTGCTGTGCTACCAACCTAAAAAAGTCAGTGAATCATCCTTCTGTTTTGATCGTATAGTTAAATATATTCTGTTTGATGCTTTAGTAAGTTAGCAGAGCTGGGAATAAATGACTCAGGTTTGAGAAATAAATTAGCCTCTCACATTCACTAGGGCTTAATTTGGTGATTGCCTCCTTGTTGCCCCAGATGAGCCAGTAGTACACCCGATCTCAGTGTGAGCCCCTTACTTTCGGAATTTGGCTTAGCTTCCAAAGGGCAGTACCGTAAAGTATGAACTCATAACATGAATAAATTGGTATCATGAAGCTCATCATACTTCAAACATGCTGGTGATTTAATAGAATGTGAAAATAATAGAAGTGTATTTTTCTTTGTAAGTCCTGCGACATTATGCTTGCAAAATACCTTGAAATCATGTTTATTCCCTGGCACTGAAAGCATCCCTAAATCATTAATGTGCACATGTTCTGAATAAGGAGACTGCCATTTAAGAAGTTTCAGTGCAGTTTAGTTCACCTCAATTCAACGAACATATATGAAGTATTTGGTACGGATTTGCAGTCTGGACAGAAGACTCCTCCCATTATGGAGAATGATTGGATGGGGGGGGGCATGAAGCAGGGAGTCCTATTAAGAAACCCTTCCAGTGCTCTGGGGAAGCAAAAATATTTGCATGAGCTGCAACAGTGGCAGTGGAGACGGTAAATGGACAGATAGAGATATTTATGGGCTAACCTATCAGGGGTTGGTGACAGATTAGATGGGGAAATAGGGAGTGATGAGAATCAAATGTATGTCTGTGGAGTCAACAGACCAGGGAAAATGATGGTACTTAGGTAGACTTGGGGAACATTTGAGGAAACCTAGTTTGGGAAGATGCTGCCTAGTGGACACCTGGAAGGCAGGTCTAGAGCTGAACATCAGCTTAAGTCCTAAAGATGCAGCATTGCAGATTACCTCCCTGAAAGATGCTTGCTAAAGCCTTGGAAAGGGATGGGCTCCTCACCCAAGGAAATGCAGAGAGAGGAGAATTCCCACGGGTTTAGGCTTGCAGAGTTCTGTGCAGACTACCCATTATGACTTTCCCCATGAAGACCATTTTGATTTGGGATTCAAGCCTTACACTATGGAAGAGGGCAATTTATGGTAACATTCACATTTTGCCACTGGAAGCCTGTTTGATGGCTGAATGATGGACCTTAAACACCCAGTATAAACATTGCTTCCACCGAAGATACAGTTAATAATCCCTAATTTAACATTTAAGTAACATTAAGTATTTTCAGAAATGGGACATGATTTCTTGGGGAGAGGCTCATTTGGAGGCTTAGCCAGCAGCAAAATCAGCTGTTAACACCCCGAACTGTAAACCAAGATGAGGAACAATAGTGCAGAGATTTTGCGTCTTTTTTTAATTCCATGAGAAAGACCTGATTGGCCAATTTCTGTGGTTCTTTTATGCATGTAAATGTTATGAAGCCCGGGTTCCACCTCATGATTGTGGGATCACCCCGCAGCTCCTAGCACACTATAGGACTAGTGCAGCAACATTCATATATCTCTTGTGGGCAAAACTACATCCCAACAGGTGGAATTATAAGGGTGGGTGGAAAGGTCTTTGAAACACCATCAAATCTGTTCACATGCCTGTGTGCAGTATTGCAGTCAAGCTGTCCCATATATAATGACTTTCTTCTTATAAATTACAAGATACATTTCTTAGGCTGAGAGAAAAAAAAAAAGGCCATGTGTAGAAACCATAGCTTCAAGGATTCTTTAGAGCTAGCAGTCAGAAATACCAAGGGAATTAGCAGTAATAGAGATGGGAAAGAATAATTGTAAGACTTACCCTAAGGAACTTAGTAATAACATTTCTTTTAATACATATCCCATCAACATAGTCACTAAAGAGACAGGGCCACTTTGGAGTTAGAAATATTACCATTAAATGAAATAATAGGGGTGCCTGGGTGGCTCAGTGGGTTAAAGCCTCTGCCTTCCGCTCAGGTCATGATCTCAGGGTCCTGGGATCAAGCCCCACATTGGGCTCCATGCTCGGCAGAGAGCCTGCTTCCTCCTTTCTCTCTGCCTGCCTCTCTGCCTACTTGTGATCTCTCTCTCTGTCAAATAAATGAATAAAATCTTAAAAAATGAAATAATAAATTTGCAAAGAACTTGATAAATAGCCATAGTGTTACCACCTGAGTTCACACAGTACAATGAAGCCTTTATGTACTCTGGAGTTCATATTACACAAGTTCGGTGTGGTTGCAATGATGAGTGGGTGAATGTTCTAAACCAATTGACTTCTTATGACCTATTAATTCCCTGTAGGAATGTCCAAGACATGGTCCTGTGGTCAGTAGAGTTGGCTTTTGATGTAAGTCATACTTAGTGGTTGGACAGGTCAGCATTAGCTAATTCTTCAGTGTTTTCTGTATACCTGGCTCTATACTGTGTTCCATATAGATTGCTTCGTTAAGTCCTTAAAATAACCCTATGAAGTAGGTTTTATCATTTGTATGTTTATAGATAAGAAAGCTGAGTCTCAGAGGGGTAAAGTAATTTGTCTGAGGTCATACAAGAAGTAAGTGGCATAGCCAGTTCTTGAATCCAGGACTAAATCTAAGATCCATGCTCTTCAGAGCTTAACTGGGGCACCTGGCCGGCTTGGTTGGTGGAGCATGCGGCTCTTAATCTTGGGGTTGTGGGTTCGAGTCCCACATTGGTTTTAGAGATTACTTAAAAACAAAATCTTTGTTTTAGAAAAAGAGCTAAGCTTACTGCTTACAGAATATATTAACTATCAGCCATTAATCACATTTGTGCTCTATGCCAGGCATGTTATATACATTATTTTAATTAATCTATTTTAATTAATCTTACAAAAAGAAATCTCTTTAAGGCAGGGATTATTATATTGACTCGATAAAAGAGGAAACTGATATTCTGAGAGATTAAGTAATTTTGTCATGGTCATATAGGTAGTCAGTGACAGATCTGTGATTTGAAATTAGATATGCTTTAGTCACTGTACACAAGACTTCCTTGGATTATCCTTTATAGCCCCACCTGTACCTGCTCCCCTCTCCCTAATCTCTGGCAACAAACCTATTCTCTCTTTAACCTGTGCTTTTTCTATTACTGTTATTATTTCTTATGATCATAAAACACTTCAAACATAGACTATTGGTGCAGAAAATGTTACCTGCTCTTAGTTGCTTACCAAAAAGATAAAACAAAGTTAACATTTTGTCTCCTTTGCCTCTGATCTACCCTACCCCACTTTTTAAATTATTTTAAAATGTTTTATTTTTGAATAATTATATATTCATAAGGGGTTGTAAAGAAGTGTACAGGGAAGTCCTGTACACCCTTCCCTAGCTCCTTCCAGTGTTAACATCTTACACAACTAGAGTGCAATATCAAAATCACTGGTACAATCTTTAGAGCTTATTTGGATTTTGCCAGTTATACATGCACGTGTGTGTGTGCGTGTGTGTGTGTGTGTGTGTGTGTGTGTGTGTGTGTGTGTCTGTAGTCCTTTTTATTTTTGTAAGCCTAGCGTGGGGCTTGAACTCATGACCCTGAGGTCAAAACCCAACCGGGGTCAAGAGTCAGATGCTCAACTGATTAAGCCACCCAGGTGCCCCTGTATGTATGTAATTACATGTAGTTTCATCTTCTGTGTAGCTTTGTGTAACCACCACCACAGTTAACGTACTCCACTATGCACAAGACTTTCCAGTGTTAGTCCTTTATAGACATACCCATCCCCTCTTCTCCTCCTTCATCTCTGGCAACTAACCTGTTCTCCATAGCTGTACTTATGTTATTTCACAAATGTTACATGAAAGGAATCATATAGTATGTAACCTTCTGAGATTGGCTTCTTTCACTCAGCATAGTTTTTTTTAAGGTTATTTATTTATTTGAGAGAGAGACAGAGAGTGAGAGAGAGAGGGCACAAATGGGGTGGGACAGAGGGAGAAGCAGACTCCCTGATGAGCAGGGAGCCCAATTCAGGGCTTGATAACAGGATTCTGGGATCATGACCTGGACCAAAGGCAGACACTTAACCAACTGATCCACCCAGGTTCCCCCCAGCATAGTTTTCTTGAGATTTGTCCAGGTTGTTGCACATAGCATGCTGTGGTATAGTGTACTACAGTTTAACCAGCCATCCATTGGAAAGACATGTGGATGATTTATGGTTTTTGAAAATAAGTCTTCATTTCTCTGAGATAAATGCCTGAGAGTGTAATTGCTGGGTTGTATGGTCTAGTCCATTTTCAGTTTTGAAAGGCACTGCCAAACTGTTTTCTGGAGTGGCTGAACCTTCTCCCCTCTTGTTGATTTGCATTTTCAAGATTATATTGGAAATAGAATATCTTTTTATATGTTCCTGGCCATTAGGGCTTTCTTTTCCTTGAAATTCATATCTTCCCACTCTTTTCTGATGACCTTTTTGGCCCTTTTCTTATTGACTTCTTACAGTTCTTTATTTATTGTTAATAGTAATCCTTTTTTGGTTAACTATTACAAATGCTTTCTAATCCGTGACCTGTTGAGTTAATTTGTTCCTGGTGTTTTTTTTTTGTGCACACAGTTTACATTTTAATATAGTTGTATTTATTATTCTTTACCTTTATGGTTTGTGGGTTTTGTGGTCTTGAATAAGAAATCCCTTTGCACTTTATTCACAGGTACAACCTTTAGAGTCTCAGTTTCTTGGCTCTCAATTTATACACGGTACTAACCCTCCTGCTGAACCAGTTTTGAAGCACCTCACACATTAGAAGTAGTACATTGGAAGGAATAGGGAAATTCTATAGACAGATACTCTGATGACAGCAAATAAAGATTTTCAACCCATCTCAATTAATTGTACCATCTACCAGCCAGTTGTTCACTTTTATCCATCCTTCAGGACTTAAGTTAAATACCTACTTCTCTGGGAAGACTCCCTTGACACTTCTCAAGTCTTGTTCTGAGCTCTTCATGTTCCCATATCATCCTATGCTATCCTCATCATAGCATTTCTCACACTGTGGTGTAAGTGTACATTGACTTGCCTATATCCCCCACATGGCTTTGGGTCCATGAGAGAAGAGATTGTGCCTAACAGATGCATCCCTCAGTACAGTGTCTGATCCCAGATAAGTAATCAGTGACCTTTACTGAATGGGGGAATGAGGGAGATTAATTTAAAATAAACATCAGACCCCACAAAGCATGGTGGCTTAGTGCTCTTCATGCCGGGGCATTTGCTTGTGATCCAGGACTCCTTTTTTTCCTGGGAGAAGCAGGGTGACTAGAGCAGTGTGGACTGAGAGGCTTAGGGTAGAGAATAGGGTATGGGGGTCGTAGGCTGTCGTGTGTGGGGTTTCATGCTCACAGCAGTAGGGGGGCCTTGGTAATGGAAGGGGTTGGTTGAGTTAAACAAGGAAGGAAAACCAGAGAGGACAGGTATGAATAACAAGCTTCAGTGCCAGGAGCTAGAGCTACATGAAAGTAATAGTGAAGAACAAGTAGACAGGGACTCTTTCATTTCTTTTTTGTGCTCTGTTTAGTAAGACCGAGAAGTATGTCCATCGTTTTGGAACGATATTGCTCAGAGATGTTGAAACTATCTGGTGGTATGGTTTTCCTCCCCAACTGGATACAGACAAGAGACATAGACATGTGTTCTTCCCAAGGAAGATGGGTCAGACCTTCTAAAACTCCCAACAGCTCCCTACTTCAGATGACGTGATCATGTACTTGCCTTCCAGACTCACTGTAACTCATGAAAATTGTTCCGCTAGCAAGCAAGGAGAAAATAGGGCCTGTTTTTCGGTCACTCCTGCTGCTCTGGGACTCCAACTGCCATCGCGAAGTGAAATGAGGAGACTCTTCTTAATTAGAGAGCTGGAAGCTGGATCTTATGTCATGGCAACCTGTTGCACATGAAATACACACTCCCGGGTGCTGCCGGGACCAAAATATGCCCAGAGCAAGGCAACTTAAAAGTAAAAAGAGGAAAATAAAGAGCGGAATTCAAGAAATATGAGACGTGATGAACACGATTTGATAATCATTCCTGAGCTGGAAGCAGTTGTCCAGAAGTGAGCTATCGTTTAGCGTTTGTGGTAAATTACAGGAAAGTAAATTCCCTGGAAGAGGACTTGCCGCTCCAACAGTGAAGGGAAGGTGCGGGAGGCTCGCAGATCCACATCCGTTTATTTCAGCCTTAGTCTGCTTAGTTATTTGGTATAATGCTGCTCCTTTTTCCCCCCCTTGATTTTACTTTATTCCTGTAAAATTAGCAGTACCCTTTAAAGCCACTACACAACCATAGTCCGTGTCAGCTTCAAAAAAAATCTTTTACATTTTGTACTATCTTTCTCTTCTCTTCCTTTCTCTGCTCCGCTGCTCGTGTCCCCCACCCCACACACCCCACCCTACCCCCCACCTTTTTTTTGTAATTTAGGAACTATCTGATTTAGTAAACGAGCTTTGGTTCAGAAGTAAGACATGTTGTCTGTAGTCATATCTCTGTCCCTACGTCACTCTGTGAACTTGGGCAAATCCCTTCTCCTACGTAGCAATCAGTATCCCCATGTATACAAAGAGAGGATTGGATGACTTGATCTCTAAAGTTCCTTCTGCTTCTGCTAACATTGGTCTCATTGAAATGCGATCAGTGCTCAATTGGTTATAGATATGATGGCCGAACAAGCAGTGGTATCATCCTCCTCACTGAAACTGCCTTTTTAAAGCAATCAGTTTGTCAAAAATGAGTTATTGTGTTCTGCCTGCTTCATATTAATATTTCTATTAGTGATATCTCTGTCCACATCAGAACTAGGAGTTTATAATCAATGTGATACACTGTGGGCTAGCCCTTCCCTGACTCATTGCTGCCCCCTTCTGATGGGACCCTTTCTTCGCAGTGTAGTCCAAAGTACCCCCTGCAAACTTCCTTGCGTTATGAAGCCTGTTTTTTTGTGATCTAGTTGACCCACATCAGAGATTTCAAATGGGTTTCCTTTACTTGCCAGCTCCAGTCGATTGGTGAAAGATGTCAGGAGTCTATATTCAGAAGCATTGTGAGGACCGTTCAGTCACTGTGGACTTAGAATTGTCAGCGGGGCTTATCTGTTAGGAATTGGCCATCCCAGAGCTGGCATGAGATTTTCAAGTCATATCCTGGCTGTCTGGCAATCAGCTCGCTGAAGAAGATGAAACAGGTGTTGCTGTGCGATTGATGCGCCTCCCACAGCTCTGGAGGCACCTTGTGTGATACCAGCAGGACCAATTGAGGAAAATTACCCAGACGTCATAGAGTTACTTGCTGTTCACACTTTGCAGCTTCTTGCACCCAGGACAAAAATGAATTTATAGAAGTATTTGCTGTGAAATGGATAACAAGGAAGTTTGATCCACGAGGGTGCTTGAACCAGAAAGAAATTGGAGAAACCAAACCAGTTCGCCATGGGAAGATACCCATCATTTTTTCTATGCATACTCTAAGCTAGGCATTTGGAAAGGCATTTTCCATTATAGCTAATCCTCATGACAAGCCTATGATGGAGGTACAGAAGCTTTAAGTAGCTTCCCAAAGTTCACACGGCAAGCAATGATCAGAGTGTGTAGAAACGGATGACAGTGATGAAGAGGAGCCCATGAACTCATCACCTTGAATCCTTGAGGATTTGGACTTCCTTACCTGGAGATCCTTTCTGACAGTGAAAGAGATGAAAAGACACAAGCTTCCATTGAGGTTTTAGTGGATCAATAAGTAATACCCCTTCACTCTCCACCCAAGTTCTGAACAAAATGAGAAACACTAGGGAGATACATGGATATGAACCTCTCACCTTGATTTCTGATAAAACTGTTTAGGGATCATGGCTTAGGTCCCTGGCAAGCAGACCAGAACACGTGTTCCTTTAAGCAAGCAGATTCCAAGAGAAAGGAAGGAGCTGAGCAGAGTTTGCCCAGTTCCTTCTTCCAAACTTATGAAATAGACTGCTTACTCCAACCCTGGGGAGGGGTGAGTGAGCTAGTAGAAAGAGGCTGAGAGGATTGTACTACAAGCAATCCTTCCACGTGGAATCGTGAAGATGGCGGAAGACATTTCCCCTAATAGATACAGAGTGCACACTTGAATGCCTAAATGGCATGGGGTCAGGCACAGGGAGGCCTAGTTATCCAGACCAGAAACAAGAAGTGTGGTCTTTACTTTGAGAATCTTCTAGGGTGGCCTGTTGGGTGGACTAAGCAAGAAATCTTAGCATATAACTCCTAACAAATTAC
The DNA here is from genome assembly GCA_002007465.1 of Ailurus styani. NCBI lineage: Eukaryota > Metazoa > Chordata > Mammalia > Carnivora > Ailuridae > Ailurus > Ailurus styani. The sequence goes on along the minus strand of LNAC01000643.1, from coordinate 280,916 downwards.
TATGAGTAGCGGTCTTAATATGACCTCCTTCGGTGAGTATCTCTAGCCAGGTCACCAAGTGTCTCTCCTCATCATAGACAGTAGAGTCCTACTGCTGCCTCAGCAATGCTCTACCCCCCACTCCACCTGAGCGCAGAGACAGGCCTAGCAAAGCCTCATAACTACCACTCTTGTGTATGTAAACTCTACGTATGAACAGTCCTTGGAAAGAGAGCTGACGTTTACCTGCGGGCAGGAAGGTTGCTGTCCACAGGACTGTTCCCAGACCTGCTAGCATTATAGCAGACTCAGTCATGTAGCGATGGTGGCAGGGGTTGGGAAGAGGCAGTCTTGGGCCTGGGGATGATAATGATAAGAGTCTTAAATCAGCTTCTCCCTGAAGTGGACCCTGAGACAGGACTTGAGCTCAAGTGGTTTACTTGGGAGCTGATTCCAGGAAGCCCCGTTATTGCAGTAGGGAGGTTTAAGACAGAGAAGCAAGGAGATGTCTGACAATACGGAGTAAATTATCTGGGGTTCATGGGAGTTGTGCAGAACACGCCTCAAAGTTTGAGAAACTAGAGTATTTATTCACCAGTTCCCATGTGTTAAGGGCTCCTCCTGGAAATGTCGACTCCCTGGCAATCACTGACTCTCCAGCCTACCCCACGCCCAGGCTGAGCAAGTTCCTGTGGTCAGAGAGTGCACTCTGGCTGGCAGAAATTGCAGCTGTGTGAAGCAGAAAGCTGTCCATGTGCACGGGAATGGGGGGAGCCAAGGATTTTCTAAGGGGATTAACCAAGCCTTTGCTTGGGAGAGATTTCCCACTTCTTCTTTCCTCTGCAAGGGGCTCTCACCAGGACTGTCCAAACCTGAGCATGAGTTTTGGTGGAGAGTGTGTGGGGGGTGGGGGGTTCCAAATAAGAAAGATAATTTTTTCCTTCTTTCTTTTATTTTTCTGTTTATAAGGCAAGACAGGTCCAAGAGAGGCTCAGAAACGGTAGCAAGGTCTTGGCTTTACAAAAGCTTTGGAAACCATTAGTGGGTTTGGAAGCTGTCAACATGCTGTCAGGCAGATGTGTTTTAAAGAAAAAGGGCAGAGATAAATGTATCCTGAGCCATGGATGCCCCCGCCCTACTGTCTAGGGAGGCTGAGCAAGAATGTGTAGCATGAGGAGCTACGCTTTATTCTTTGTGCATGGGGCAAGGAGCAGGCAGAGGCCAGGAAGCTGGCCTACATCTCAGTGTGGGGTACCTGCAAAATAATGGCAGGAGAAAGATTCAAGGAAAGGACTGGCAGAGTATTTGTGTAGAAAGCAGTAGCTGGGGGTACCTGGGTGGCTCAGTCAGTTAAGCGTCTGCCTTCGGCTCGGGTCATGATCCCAGAGCCCTGGGATGGAGCCCCGCATCAGGCTCCCAGCTCAGCAGGAAGCCCGCTTCTCCCCTTCCCTCTGCCTGCCCCGCCCCCGCCTTGTGCTCTCGGGCTCTCTCTTGAGGGCACTCTCTCTGAAAAATAAATAAATAAATAAATAAAATCTTTTGAAAAGCAAGGCAGTAGCTTCTCATGGGGCCGGAGTAGGTCAAACCATCTGGTCCAGTGCCCCTTTGCCTGAATCTTAATACTTTCTTGGCCGTTAGCTGCTTGCTGTCTAGGGGAATGGTGGAAGATGAAGGTGGGGAGCTCTCTCAGGAGGTGCCCTAAGACTAAGACCTCTGAGAGAACTGATGATTGATCTGTAATCAGTGAATGAAGTCTGTCAAAGGCACATGTACATTTCCACGGCTTTTTGTATTTTCTTTATTTGTAAGCCTGGAAGGAGAGGAATTATCTCAGTGGTAGACTTGCTCTCATTAACGGGGCATTAGCTCACCTGGTTCAAGCACAGAACAAATGATACTAACAGGATAGCAGTGAGAGCCTTCCCTCAGGGTTGGTCTAGATTTAATCCTGGGTTGGAGGCATGTTGCTTCCATTCAGTTATTTCATCCTAGAGTCTTTGCACCAAAATCCAAAAACAAGCTATTGAATTCTTCCAGTCATTAAGGATTCACAAAACTGGTCAAATTGCATTATTTTTTTTAAAGGATGATTTTAAAATGCTACTTATTCAACATGGTAGTTGTTTTTCTGTTTGTTGGCTTGCTTGCTTGCTTGCTTGCTTGCTTGGTGGGTTTTTCCTTCCCACCCTGTTTATTCTTGTAACTCTGGATAATTTAATTCATTATATTTTCACAAGTCCAACTGTAACCCAACTATAATTGGGGTTTCTAAACAGTAGAGCCTTTTTCTGCTCAGGTGCAAGAGAAGAAAATCTTAACAAGGTCTTGTCCCTAAAAGGGGAACGATGCTGTCTGGTTACAAATGGGTTTTGAGATGATGTAATGGAAACAGTGTTTATGGTTTATTGCTGTGGAATCATAGCCTGGGTTTGAATAAGTTGTCTTTGCTAGCAGCTTGTTTTCTCTTCATACCAGGATAATGTCAGATTGAAAAGCACATGGAAATGTCAGGGCCAAATACTGGTGCAACCAGAGGAGGGGTCAGGATACTCTGTTCCAGAGACTTGTACAGGGCTCTTTAAGGAATTCTTCTTCCCGGGATGCAGCCCGAGGACTGTCGCCACCTCTTCAATGCCCCACCACCATTTTGAGGGGGGACGTCAGGGCCAAGCAGGACAGAACCTGGGAGCCTATTAAAATGCAGATTCCTGGGCAATGTTTCCAGGATTTTGTGGGTGCTGGGTGGGATCTGGTAGTCTGTGTTCTTTTGTCTGCACCTTGGCTTGCCCAGTTTTGGTCAGTTTGTGTCTGTCCCTTCCTTGAGTCAATTAAATAATAGGATGTTGAAGGAGGATGTTTTTAACTCTAACTCAGTTATGTGTTCCTTCCTTTCCTTCGCATGGACAGCTGGCTTGTGGATTAATATGCCTTCAGAGCCCAAGTTTCTGATGTCAGTGTTCTGTTCTCAGATCTGCCTCTGATTTGAAGGATGACCTTTAACATCTCCGTGGTTGATTCTTTCCCTGTCTTCCGTGTGGGTTTAACCACTCTTGTTTAGCGTGCCAAATGCAAGAGGAAAATGGTTGTGAAAAGTTCAAAATGTAAACTGCCATGGAAACATCATAGTGTCAGTAAACCATGTACACTGTGCAGATGAAGGGATAGACCAATCGAGGGGGTGAAACTGTCCAGTTTCCAATGGTGGATTAATCCATCTCTCCTTGTCACCTTACATAAAGTGATTTAAGAGGAATTACAGATTGGGGGGCCAAATTTGCCTGGGTTATTATTTTTTATGACAACGCCAAACATTTTTATAAAATGTATTGTACTGGGCGCCTGGGTGGCTCAGTGGGTTAAAGCCGCTGCCTTCGGCTCAGGTCATGATCCCAGGGTCCTGGGATCGAGGCCCACATCGGGCTCTCTGCTCAGTGGGGAGCCTGCTTCCTCCTCTCTCCTCTCTCTCTGCCTGCCTCTCTGCCTACTTGTAATCTCTCTCTCTGTATCAAATGAATAAATAAAATCTTTAAAAAAATGTATTGTACTGCTTCTGGGATATACACAAAGACCAGTCTCTAAGAGAGCAGGAAGTTGTTTGCTCAGGGACCTGGGAGGGGGTGTGACTCCTTTAGGATACTCCTAGTATCCCCTTTCCCAGGAAGGGGAAGGAGCTGTCCTTTCAGCACCCCTGTTGGGCATTTATACATCCATCTAAGTTGTGGAATTTCTTCTCCTGAGTACCTTCTGGGGACAGGGGTCTTTTTCTGGGTGTTTTATTATTCTAAGTGTTTCAGGACTTACAGATGTGAGGACTATGCAATCTCTGCTTTGACAAGTTCACAGCAGTGCTAGGGAAGTTTGGGGTAATGTGATCGCTGACCTGGGGGCAAATCCTTTCTGAATTACCGGACCGAGGGGCCTGTTCACCTGATAATATTTTGAATTGGACTCTTGGGAATGTCTTTTCCCTGATTCTTCCCCAACTCTATAAAGCTCTTGTGGCTCGATGGCAAAGCCATACTACCAGATAGATAATGGGACTTCCTTTCCTTAAAGATTTGGGAATAAAGATTAATGACCATTCTGACATTCACATTCAGAGCAGTGAGGGGTCCCAGTGTGTTGGGAGAATGAACAAATATTTCATGGTGGGAGACCTGATTTAAGATGGACTCTGGAATTTCAATAAAATCTTAGAGGAGAAAAAATAAAGATGGGCTCTGGAAAAACACATGGGATTTGACTAAATGTAGACATTGGCACTGGTGTAAACGCCTAGAACAATGGCCTGGCAGTGGGCACAGGCAAAGTATATTTGAAACTGTCTTCAAGACCTACTGAAAGATTTTCAGATTTTCCTAGAAAAAGGGGTGATTTTCCCTTTCTTGGCATAAGTTGGGGCTTCTTTTTACCACTTAGTCATCCAAGGACCTCTTTGGCATCACAGCACCTCTCTTGGATAAAAAGGGGTGTGGGATGTCAGGGCTTGTGAACTGTGGGAAGAACAAATAGGCCAGCTGTAGGATCCTGGCTAAGATCCAGCACTGGGACAAGTTACCACAAGAGGTCAAGAGGTTTAGGAAAGCCAAGCAACCTGCCTCTCTCCCAGCATAAATGAAAAAGCTAGGCTTTGGAATCAGATCAACCCTGGATTTCCATGCCGGTTCTGCCGCTTACTTAACCAGGGTTATCCTAGGCAAATGATTTATTTATTTTTTTTAAAGATTTTATTTATTTATTTCACAGAGGGAGAGAGATCACAAGGAGGCAGAGAGGCAGGCAGAGAGAGAGAGGGGGATGCAGGCTCCCCGCTGAGCAGGGAGCCCGACGCGGGCCTCGATCCCAGGACCCTGAGATCATGACCTGAGCCAAAAGCAGAGGCTTTAACCCACTGAGCCACCCAGGTGCCCTAGGCAAATGATTTCATAATTAAATATAATGTACATAGTGTAGCTAGTATAGCTGGTACCTTGTAAATTTCAACAAAATTAACTGCCCAAATCATGTTTGTAGAGGCCACGTTTCAAAGAAGGATGGTAGATGCTCACTTGGGTTTCCATAGGACCACATCTATTTCTCTTGCTGTTTTATAACATACAATGTCTCCTTCACATCTCAGCTCTTTGCTTGGCTTTAGGCAGGATGAGGATGCCCAGTTAAGTGTTACTGATATGACAGAAAGAAAGACCACCCCTTCGGAACTTGCGGTGACTTTCTTACTTTGGGAATGTTTCAGCTGATGCTCCCATTTTGCTGTGCTTTGACATTCTAGCCCCTCCTTGAACTTTCTGATCTTTCTGGTTTTGCCCTCTCTGCATGGGAGCCTGACCATAATCCTCCCAAGGTACCAGTGTTTCTTCTGGGCTCAGCTACCTTAATGTCTTCTTAAATGTACTCTGGTCTTTGCATGTGGCAAATATTGCCAGCCAGTCTTACTCATGGTAGTCAAAGGTGACCGACCTGGTCATGGCTGGGGTCCTTGGGCACTAGGTTGGAACCAGCCTGTTTGCTTGTTGACCATGAGCTAGACTCCCCAGCCCTGGAAACTCCTAACAAATGATGCCCCTTAGGGAAAGGCAGGAGGGCCTGTGGGTCATAACTAGATCTATACACTTGGTGTATACACTCAAGAAGTTGGTGGTCCAGAATGGCTCCCTCGGGTCAGGCTAGCACACTTGGCCAGCTTTGAGCTGTCCATGGTGCTTCTGAACAGATTCTAGACCTCATGATAGACTGGGAAGTTGGTGGTGTGAGATTGCAAATACAATAACTTCATTGTTTCCAGAAATCATTAGATCGCAGTAATCTTCCTGTTCATGTACACCCTGATTCACATACGTAGCCACCAACTACCCATTAACATACCTAGAAAATAGTTTCTCCAGGCTTTAGGAAAACATCCTCGTTTAATCTTCATAAACCTGCTGCAAGATAGATTTATTATCTTTATTTTATTGATGCAGAAAGTGGAGTTCAAAGAGATTATAGGACTCCTCCAATGTCACTTAATGAGCAAGTTACAGAGTCACTTACACCAACTGGAAATGCTGCTCTTCTTTGACCACACTCACTGTCTCTCCATGATCAGCCTTTGCTATCATTGGCCCTTATGATAGAAACATCATGTTAGCGCAAAGTTGGAAAGCAGTACCTTTCCATAGGCTGCCCTTGTGCATCAGAATCCAGTGTTAATTTAATGCCCTGAATCTTAAAACGTCGATGGTCTCTACTTTGGGGCTGATGCGAACTGGGACCATAAAACAAAGTCGGGAAGCTTCTTCCTGGCATGTCATTCAGTCTTACATCCAGGAGCCTGTCATGGGGGCTTCTGTCATCTTCCCCTCTGTCTGGGTTTAGAAGAATTCTCAAATGGGAGGAGTCCAGATCAGGGCATAATCACCCCCTGCTCCCACTGGGGGCTCTGAGCACCCACCCCCAAACCTTCCAGGCCTCTGGCTGTAGATGGGAGTGGCCGTAGAGGCATTTGCAGGCCTGATCACTATCTTCATGCCCCAGGGACTAAGGAAAAAGCACAACAACAACGAATCCTTCTTCTGAGAGAGGATTCGAGCTTCCCGAGTCTTGGAGAAAAGCCAGATAGAGACAGCTAGAAGCTCTGTGACCACCACCCCCACCCCAGGAAACTGAGCTGCCCATAGTTTTGTTTTAGCCACTGTCCTAGAGTTGTACGTAGCATATCTGAGCAGACGTGGGTTCAAATGCTGGTGCCTAGCTGCACTTCTCTCAGGCTGTTTCATCATTCATGAAAAGGGGATAACAATACATATTCCTGTTTGATAGTGTGATTGTAAGGATTAAATGAGATAATTGACGTACTTTGTTATGTGTGTTTCTGATGAACACTCCAAGGCAGGATTTGAAATAAACAAATTGCTTCAGCTGAAGGCAGATGTTCTGAATAGTTTGTTATTAATCCCACACTTCAAGACCCAAGATCAGGCTGACTGTGACTCACAAGCAAATGCAGGATAATAGCAACATTTGCTGGCTCTGAAATGAGTGTCAGAACCTCGCAGAACCGATTAGCTACTGGAGCACACAGCAACTCTCATAACAGTGACTTGAAATAGTGGTAATGTCCCAGTCTTTAAATTGCCTATTTCAACTAATATTACTCCCCCCGCAAAATGTGTTAGCAACACAGGATGTTAGAACTGAAGTCTCCTCCAGTTTCTGCCTCTCCTTTTTTAAATGGGAAAACTAGGGACTCAAAGAAGGGACTGTACTTGGCTTCAAAGTGACACAAATAATAAATGATTAAAATGAGATTCCTTTTTTAAAGAATTATTTGTTTGTTTGTTTGTTTGTTTAGAGAAAGAGCAGGAAGGAGGAGCAGAGGGAAAAGGAGAGAGAAACCCAAGCACTCAGCTGAGCTTAGAGCCCAACACAGGGTTCGATCTCACAACCCTGAGATCATGACCTGAGCTGAAACCAAGGAGTCAGATGCTTTACCTATTACACTACCCAGGCACCTGTAAAATGAGATTCTAACCCTAGTCTTTTATATGATGTCAGTATTCTGATTTAACATGCTCATTAGATAAAATCTGAAAGATATGGAAAATGATGAAGAAGAGAAAACCACCTGTAATCCCACTCCACAGATAAATCCACTATTATTATTTTGGCATATTTCCTTTCTTTCTGTCTTCTCCCAGTGCATTTTCTTCCACCTACTCGGAGACCTAGTAAAACTGAGGTCTTCTTACCTCACATGGAATGCTTTTCTCAACCATGTCAGGCTGCCTTTTTAAATTTTTTATTTTTATTATCTAAGTTTTAAAGTAAGCTCTGTACCCAGTGTGGAGCTCGAATTCACCACCCCTAGATGGAGAGTCACAGGCTCTATCAACTGAGGCAGCCAGGTGCCCCCAGGCTGCCTTTCTAATCAACATCCTTATTGGATATTTGATAAGTAGTAGTCAGGTTTTTATTCTCAAAACCCAAGTAAAGGGGCCAATGATCTCCCAATCCATGCCCCTCACCCCCACCATATGGCTCATTAAGAAAACGGGTGTAATGATGAGAAAAGTACCAAATTAGATCACTAGGGTGACCCAGAACAGAAAGAAGGTGCTAGACTCCCAGGGGAATCCCCCAGAGCTCCTTCCAGGCCTCACCTCAGGGCTCATGTTCAGTGGCAGTGGCCACTCTCTGAAGCCAGGTCACTAAGCGGGCCCTCATCCCACCTGGAAACCAGAGCAGACCATGAAAAGACCACAGTACAGTCCTGTTGATGTTGGGAACGCAGTGCCTAGGCCCTCGGGCATTTGACTCAGCTTCTGTTCTTTCTCCCAAGGTTGAGTTACTGGGACTCCAGCTGCAGCCTGCGCTCTAACTCCCAGCCCACGGTCTTGTTATCAATCTGTTGGGGGTAGGGGGTGGGGAAGAGCTAGTAGGCTTGTGGCTGAGGGGGACTGAGACAAGGCCGAACATCCTTCCAGTTGATTCTGCCTTAATGGAGGTGATATTGTACCATCCTGTGCGCTGGGAGAGAGTAGCTCCTGCCCCTTAGTTCAGCGGAGCCAAGAAGGCCCCCCAAGGCTCTTCCTAACAGCCACCCCCCTCCGTGCTCCTCACTGTCTCATCCTGTGGCCGCAAGTCCTGGGAGGAGACAGGAGCCAGCTAGACTATCCTAGCAGACTTGAATAATAAGAAATCAAGGGGCTGGAGAGCCATGCAGCCTCTTTGTTACACAGCACCTTACTGAAGCAGCCCTCTATTTTTAGAACAACAACAACAAAAACAGCAACAAAAATAAAACGTAGCAGCTTACTCTTTAGGGATCAGCAGGTGGGATAACAATCTGCCAAACTCTAAAATTCATTTTTTTTAAAGCTGGGCTGCAAATGAGACTTTTTTTTTGCGGGGGGTGGGGGGTGGGCCTGCCTCGGTGTGGTGCTGTCTGTGAAATCGCACATCCATGGGTGACCAAAACGTTCATGCTGGGGAAACGAGAGGCAGAGCTGCAGGCCTGGGAAGCCTGCTGTCCCAGTTGCCTGAGTGATTAAATGGAGACAAAATCAGTGGCCCAGTCACTAGGAGCATTGAAACCAAGTACACCAAGGACAACAATATTTTTTGAATGCCGCACACGAATTTCCTATCCTTTCAGCAACCGTGCTGTCCTTATCCCCATTTTTGCAGTTAAAAACAATTAGATTTGGGGCTAAAGTAACTATCCTCTGTAACTTTGGGGTCACAGTGGGATTCAAGGGCAGGGCCAGGATGTGATCGCTGACCTGGGGGCAAATCCTTTCTGACATACCAGACCGAGGGTCCCGTTCACCTGATAATATTTTGAATTGGACTCTTGGGAATGTCTTCCCCTGATTCTTCCCCAACTCTATAAAGCTCTTGTGGCTCGATGGCAAAGCCATACTACCAGATAGATAATGGGACTTCCTTTCCTTAAAGATTTGGGGATAAAGATTAATGACCATTCTGACATGCTGTGATGTTGACTTTCTCCTGCTGGAGACGTGGCCTAGACAGCCCTATTTACTGACAAAATATTTTACAAAGCCAGGGCACGTTGGGGTGTCTGCATCAATTTCTTAGTTCCTTGTATTCCTGAAAGTGCAGTCCGCCTCTACTCCCCGTCCCCAAATGAAATGAGACAAAAAGGCATCAAACCAAAATACTACACCAAGTAAAAGCAGCCGGCTGAGCTCCCCAAGGGCAGGGTGTAATTTATATGTGTACTTGAAAGTCCCCAAGGCCCCCTCGGAGGCTCATTTCCTTCTGGAGGCTCCGAGGTTCTGTGAGCAGGTTGGCTGGGGGAACGCACCAAGGAGTCTTGCTCATTTCCATCCTGGGCATAGCTTATCCATGAGCAGCACCTGGTACCGTCCACTGTCAGAATCGTCGCATCATTATCGTGTGTTTATGAAAATTAAAGTCTCTGTCATGTGTTTGTATTCTAATTAGCCAATTAAAGAGTTCTGTTATTCCTTTTAGAGGAGACCTACATATGAGTGAGAAAGAGACACTCCGTTTCCATGAAAGATTCACGAGGTCACTGCCTTGTTACCAAAAGCATGCTTCAGCCCCATTCCTTCCATGCATTTTGGGCTCAGTCAGCTCCCTGACCCAAGAATCCCAGATTTTAGGGAAATTCTGTGCTACCAGCCCTGTCTGGACCTAGGTCCCTTCTCAGCATTCAAACCACTAAGATTTCCTGAGCCATTCTTTCTTTTCTTCACAGTTGGGGTGCAATTGTATTTCTATCTATCGTGAAATCACTGAGATTTCAAAGTACTCTTCTATATTTCATATTGATTTTTAGGTAATAAGTAAATCCCTAATAGAAGGAATACAGACTCCTGACACTTGGATTCCTGTCACATTAGAGAAAATTCTTTTTTTAAACCAATTCTTAGTTCTCAATATATTCCATCAGATCAAGTCCTAAATCATCAAGGAAGAAAAGCAGCCCATGTGATTTGTTCTCTTGGGATGTCCATGTCTCTTCTCCCACTAGCTTGGGAATTCTCACCCTGGTTGTACATGAAAATCACTTGGGAGGGCTTCCAAAAATTACCACTGTGCGGGTTCAACCACAGGCCACGTAAGCCAGAATGTCTGGGGGTAAGGTTGAGGGAATTTTATTTTATTTTTAAAGATTTATTTATTTATTTTAGAGAGGAGGGAGGGAGGGAGGGAGGGAGAGAGAGAGAGAGAGAGAGAGAGAGAGGGGGAGAGAGAGAGGGAGGAAAGAAAAGGAGAGGCAGAGGAAGAGGAAGAGGGAGAAGCAGACTCCTCATGGAACATGAAGCCCGACACAAGGGCTCGATCCTAGGACCCTGAGATCATGACCTGAGCTGAAATCAAGCGTTGGCCACTTAACCGACTGAGCCACCCAGGCGCCCCCAAGGCTGAGGGGTTTTTTTATGTGTGTCTAAGATCAAGAACCACTGAATTACAGATTTTTATTGTACAGTCAATGCTGTTGTGAGCCACTGGGCTAGAATGGAGGTAGCTTACGGGAAGGTCCTCTATTTGAATGCTTCTGTTTCCCCAGTGCCTAGCAAAGAGCCTAGAACCTGCCAGGTGCTCAACACGTCTATGCAAAGGATAGAAATGTTCTAAATAATTCAGTCTGCACCCATCCTCTTGTGTCATTGTCAGACATATTGGTGCTGTTCTGACCGTGTTTCATTTTGAACCCAACCACGGTCCCCCCAGCCCCCAAGCCCACCCCCTCCCATGGTTACCACATCAATGCAATTCCTAAACCAGGGTCTTCCTGGAAATTGCACGGTGCTTTTTTGAAACTTCGGTTGCACTGCTTCTATATCACATTTAAAGTCTCCTGACACAGGTCTGTGTTCTTTTGATCTATTGGTTTGTAGTCTGGGGACTTTTTTTTGGAAGGAGATCTAATCATGATGCAACCTGGACCACACCTTTCTGTTTCATGAAACCACAATACAAATCATGTGAGGGCAGATGCTTTAACTACTCAAGAAAAGTTCTCTGCCTGACCTGCAGTGTGAGTGAGATACTTGGGGAGCCTCTGAACACTAATGCCCTGGGGTGCTGGGTGATGCCCTGCTGAAGGGTTGTGGACCTCGCTGCAGCAGGAGAAACAGCTTCCCTAGACTAGGTGATTGCTTTTCGGCTGGCAGAGTGTAGTTTTATTGGTCCCTGCTCGTTTTGCCATTTTAATTTTTTATAGACTTGTCAGTTTTCTTTTCTTCTGTTCTACAATAACATTTTCCAGCAGTATATCAACCTCAAGCTGTAACTGTTGGCATATTCAGGAACGGGGATTTGGAGAGCCTCTTTTTATGGATGTCCTAGAAGCTTGTATGCAAGGGACAATCACCAATGCCTGGTAACTAGCATTTGTTCCCTGTTTTTAATTGTTAAGCTTCTTTTAAACTGGTAGAGATTGGCAAATGTTTCACTGGGAACCACATCATTTTTTCCTGCTTTTTAAAAAAATAATGTCTACACTTAATGTGGGGCTTGAACTCATGATCCTGATGAGCCAGCCAGGGGTCCCTCCTTTTTCTTTCTACCATTCCCAGAAACAGTAGCGAATCTCAGCTTCTCTAAAATTGATCTTAATTTATAATTCTTTTCTTACTATAACAGATAATGAAAAGTTAACTCTATATCTAATCCAGATCTCTGGATTCAAATATTAATCATTGGGTGCTACTATCTTCCACACAAGACATAACATTTTTTTTTCTGTTTATTCTTTTGGTACTTAATTAAATGTTTTTCTTTAAACTAGGAGTACTTAGCAAAATGTAGTGATGGGTCTGTCAGAGACACCTACAAGTGATTTTATGGTTTTATGTAAGTATTTAGGTGATACTGCATACCATTTGTGTTTTGCTTTAACCACAGAAGCTAGGAGCCAATGCATCTAGAATAACTTCACAGATTTCAAAAACCCATTGCCTGAATAAATGTAATTATGGTATTTAAGAATTTCTACCAAGACATTTCTTATGCAGGGTTTTAATCACCATGATTTTTCGGTTCTTCCTCTTCTCTCTTCCTATTGGGGAATAAATAGAGTTCTGATTTAATTTAGACTTTTTTTTCCTTCCCTAAAAACAGGTAAAAAGTTGATGGAAGGTGAAAAGGATTAGTGAACATGAGACTGTGAGAGTATCTGTGGAAAGAGAAGCTGCAGGAGTGTGGGCAGGAAAAGGAAGAATGGGGGCACCTGAGTGGCTCAGTGGGTTGAGCTTCCTACTCAATTTCGGCCCAGCTCATGACCTTGGCGTTGTGAGATGGAACCCCACGTTGGGCTCCACACTGAGCGCCGAGCCAGCTTGCCCCACTCCCTCGCCACCCCTAGCCCCCAGCTTGCTCACTCGTGTGAGTGCCATCTCTTTCTTGCTCACTCTCTCTCAAAAAAAAAAAGAAAAGAAAGAAAGAAAGAAAGAAAGAAAGAAAGAAAGAAAGAAAGAAAGAAAGAAAGAAAGAGAGAAAGAAAGAAAGAAAGAAAGAAAGAAAGAAAGAAAGAAAAGAAATGGAAGGATGGTCTCCTTCAGAGAACAAGGAGCAAATGAGAGGAGAATGAGATTGAATTACTATGGTAAGTGAAACATTCCCTCAGTTTGTTTGTCAGCTGATAGGTAACATTAAGAACATTTGTATGGATGACACCTAACAGGTCCTGCAGTATTTCCCCTTCCGCATAACCATCAAAACGACTCCAGAGCGCCCTGCTCTAGCAAGCTAACAGAAGTATCTGACATCATTAAATCTGCAAGTCAGCGGGCTCAGAGGTCTGGATGGTATCAACATATTCAGGAAAGTACAGTTCAGAATCACCCCTCCCAACCAAAAAGAAATTTCCCTTAGGTGTCTGTTTCTGTTATCTTACTGGTTTGTCTTTACATGTTAAGATGTAGGATTAGCTTTATAAATCTAAAGCTATTCAGTTTCACCACGTTCCTTCCAAGAATTATTAAGGAAGTTAGAATGTTTTTTCTTCCATCTCCCAATCAGTGTTTATTTAGATTCACTAACAACTTCTTTGCCTGGCATTTTTTCCCCTTACATTCTTCTCCTTTCATTTGCATTCAGCTGCCTTCCTTTTGAACCATGGTGAATCCTTGTAATGAAGTTCTTTAAGCCGTAAATTAAGTCTTCCTTTGTCTGAAGATGTTGAAATTTTACTTTCACTCTGAATGATGGGTTAGCTGGGTAGAGATGTCTTAGTCCCCACTGCCAACCACAGCACTTCAAAAACACTACTCCATTTGTTGCCAATGAGAAGTCTTTGTTCGACCTGATTGTCTATCTTTTGTAGGCACTTTTCTTGTTTTTCTTCACTTTAAAAAGTGTTTGATTTTCTTCAAGGTCCTATAATTTCACTAGAATGTCCAGATTTCATGACAAACATACAAATTTGGTGTTGTGTATCCTTCCTGGAACTTATTATGTTTTTTTAAGTCTGAGGATTCATATCCTTTTCTTCAATTCTGGGAAATTATAGCCATTGTATCTTAAAAGATTTTCTCTTCCCACTTCTCTCTATTACCTCCTTCTGGAAGTCCTTTTGGATGTTGGTTGGCATTCTTCATTTTCCCTTATATATCTTCACCTGGTCTTCATAATTTCCATCTGTTTATCTCTCTGTACTACAGAAAGCTTCCAGTTTATTGATTCTTCAGATATGCATGGATTCAAAATAGCAAGGGATTCACTATTTGATTTTCATGATTTCTGACACGTTTAAAGTAACTGGAAATTCAACTGGAGTCACTACCAGTAACTGTGGTGTGTGTCGTGGTGGAAAGAGCACTGGTCTTGGATTCTTTCCTGATAGTAAGTGCTCGAGAAATGTCTAATGCCTGTGTAAATGGGAAAACCCAGTCCCTGACCTCACAGAGCTTACACTTTAGAAGGGAAGTCATCACATTGCTTTGTAATTGTTGATTTACCAATTCAACAATCAATTGTTGAATTACCGTGTAATTCATCATTTTGTATGATATAGAGTGGGAACCAGTGGAAAGAATGGGAGTAAGGGAAATACTTGCAGAGGCAGCAATGTTTATACTGGATTTTGAAGAATCTCTAGGAGTTTGGCACAGGAATAAAGCACTGAAGGGAAAAAGGAAGCCCTGCATATTCAAAAGCTCAGAGATTCGCAAAAGTCTGGGACTCCCAGAAGTGGGAATATTGATGGAAGTGGGCTCCTGACAAGGGGACTACTGTGAACATAAAGGAAACATGGAAAAGGTGCAAAAAAGTAGGGAGAACTTATAACCCTCTGCCCCCTAGCATGCTAAGCTCCCCACCCTCCTACACAGGTTTCCTGGTGATATATGACAGAGAGAAGTGCATGGTGGCCATGGGGTTTAGGGCCTGTGGCAGAACTTACCAGGCCTGGGTAAGATCCCAGCAAACAGCCTCACCCTCTGTGTCATAATTGAATCAACTACATTGGTCCAGATGCTAAATACTGAAACTGGGGAGGAAAGAGGAATTACTGGCTTAAAAAAAATAACTAGAAAAAGATCTAGCATGCCTTTCGGCACATACTCACTGATTCTGTGCCAGATGGTCTGCTGGGGATACGGCAGTGCAAGGGACAGACCGCATCCCCTAGTCATGCCAGATGCTGTGCCAGAGCGAGGAGACACGTAACACACACGTGACTCACTATACCGCCGATATCATAGCATCAGGAATGTTCTGAAGACACTACAGCAGGGGGAATGGGTGTAGAGAGTGAATGGGGGGAAGTTTCTTCAGCTAGGCAGGACTGAGGTGGTGTGAAGAGTGAGAGCTCAGTGAAGAAAGAGTGGCCCAGGCCTAGGGCAGAAAAAGTGCAAAACGCCTCCAAGGCAGGAAGAAGTGGCTTATGTGTGAAGGACCAAAAAGGGCAGTGCCCAAGAGGGAGAGTCAGAGGAGACGAAGCTAGGAAGATGGGCAGGGCCCATGGCATCTAAGGCCTGGTCGGCCACGCTAAGGAGTCTGGATTGCCTTCTAAGCAACATGAGATGCCACTGGATGGTTTTCAGTGGAGACATAACACACTCAGATTTTGGATTTTAGAGGGTTGCTCTGGAGATTGTATGAATAATTAAGAGGAGAAGCACAAAGATACAAGTGGAGAGATAAATTAGGAAGCTGCTGGAGGAGCGCAGTCGAGCGCCGGTGGTGTGAGGCTGGTGAGCACGATGGTGTTCGGGACCCGTTGGTGAGGTAGAACCTGCTCGTGTGTTGGAATTCAGGGAGCAGCAAAGAGAAGCCCAGGTTCTATACTGAGTTGCCAGATGGTGAGGATTGGCAGGAGAAAGAGAGGGGAGGGGATGGGGATCAGGAGTTCCAGCTTCCACATGCCAGGGGCTAGAGGGTCACAGTGGAGAGATGCTGCAGATGGACACGGGGTGAAGGAATTAGGACGCGGTTCTGTGTGGAATTGTGAGTGAGTGGAGGTTTGCACACTGGTGAGTAACACAGTCAAGCCAGTGGCAGTAGAGCGTGGCTGGGCATCTAGCCGGAGCCCTGAAAGTTTGGCAGGTGTATAGTAAAAATGGTTTTGACTCAGATGAACCACAAGAACCTTGCTGACTTCTTAGGCCCTTAGGACCTGCGGTCCTCCGTAACTTAAGTTCTTCTTTTTCTCTTCTCCCATGTTCTCTCAAACATAGCTCCTTCTAGGATAATAAACCCAGGGCACATGCACATATTGTCACATGTATGAGGACATGGGCACATTCATACACACACACACACACACACACACACATATGTAATTGTGTCATTTCCAGTTTTCTAACTGAGAGTGAGCAACCTCACTTAGGGAGCTGGCCTAGCTCTTTGCTTCATGCCTCTAATTGCGGGAAGTCTCCTGGGGATGTGAGTTAGTTGCTCATTTATTAGTAACCATAGGAAAGGCTAAAAATGGCTGTTGTGGGGGGTAAATATGCTGTGTGGAAGTTTCTTCTTTGGACAAATCAAAAGTGAAGGATAGCCAAGTCTTTTTTGCTATGATCTGCCACATAGATAATCCGCTTTGTAACTCTGGCCACTCTCTGGTTAGAGATAGAGAAGGCTTCTCTGGGCATGTGTCTTTGGGGCCCAAAACATCAGTTTCTCATGAAACCTCACCACGCTTTCCTAGAATGGCAACTTTGGCACCTTTGTTCCAGAAATGGAGAGAACAATGCCAACATGACTGCATTTTTGCACTAAGGAACAGGCTGAAAAGCTGACATTGCCCAGCCAGGAAGGCTGCTCTGTGGGATGTGAGGGCCCTGGACAGCCTGGCCTGTGTGCTTTGCCTCACATGGCTGGGGGAATTGTGATCGGCTTAACAACCATTACACTGATTACTGTATTTAAATATAGGCTTCCATTCCCCGTGTTTCTCCTACTCACACACATCAGCCTCAACCCGTGGCCAGCAAGTGTTCAGCTTCTTCACATTCTGATAAGCCCCCACCTCTACACACACACACACACACACACACACACACACACACACACACACGCTTTTTCTTTTTCTGCATCGAAGCCATTCCAATATGTAAGCCACAGCAACAACCACCTTAGCCGTGAATAAAAAACTAAATAAAGGCTAGGGGATCTGAGGGAAAACAAGGGAGAGCGCCTAATTCAGGTTCTGACTCAGTGGACCTGACTGAACTGTGAAGGAGCAGGGAGAGGCTGATCCCACCAGCCTGAAGGCAGATTGCAGAAAGGTCTTTCATCAGTGAGAGGAAATGTTCCTACAGTTTCAGTGCGACGGTCTCCTTCTGAGCCTTTGCTGTGGGCCTCAGAGAGACAATAGGAGTGAAGAGAGGGTGACAGTAAATCACCGAACAGCTTCACTCAATCATTTTACTCGCCAGCTGCCAATTGAATACAGAGGGCAGGTGACGCACATTCTCTCCTTTCTGTCTATAACATCACTCTGATGTTTTATGAAGAAGTTAAAAGAAATGATTCTCCTTTCGATTCTCTCCCGCTTCTGAATCTCCTCCTCCCCAACAAACTCGGGGCATTTAATCATCTCTAAGTATTCTTAGAACCTTCTATTTAACAAAAAGGCATGAATGCTTTAAAATAATAAAAGGGCATCGAGGAAAAGGGAGTCTTGACATGTTGACTTAAAGGCGAACCAATCCCCATGTTTCTCCCTCACAGAGCCGAGATATAAAGTGGGTGTGGGACCCCCCAGGGTCTGCCCTAGTGACTGGATGGAAGGAAGTGTGAAAACCATCAATTCAGTTTACCACACATAGACCGAGCACCTGCTTAGCACCTAGTAAAGTGCCTGACCTGGCCCCTAGTGGATGTTCAAAAACTCCGTATGGACCACCTGCTTTTATCTTTGACCCTGTGCCAGTCACTGATGACAGGTGAATAACACGGGTCGTACCTGCCCTCAAACAACAAACAGATTTCAGGGAGTTGAAAGATATGCAGTGGAACAGAGTAGGGCTCTTCCTCCCTCCCCTTTGCCTTGTTTGTTTTGGGCTCCATTGGGAAATCTTATTTTGTGTTGTTATTGTTAATGTCAGAGGGAGCATTTTTAAACAGAAGAGTGAATCTGCCTCTTGTAGCTGGAGAAAGATACCATGGTGTATATTTAGGCAAGGGGACTTAACTTCAGAGGCCGCTGATGTTAGGGCTAAGCTTTGTGAATGTGGAACCATTTGTCAGCAGTGTGCCCGAAAGCCTGAGAGGGTGTCCCCTGATCCTGCAGGTGTTTGAGCGAGTCCCGTGAATGTTTGGCCTCATTGAGCAAACACAGAAGCGTGGGCTTTGGGGTTCCTTTACCACAGAGGGAATAATCCTGGTTCAGATGGGAGTCTGGAGCAGTGCCCTGGTGCATGCGTTCACATGCCACACTGCAATAGCTGGCCACACAGCCCCTAGATGTGGTGTGAGGCCAGGGATCCATCAGCCCCATAGTGGTTTGGCAGGACAAGCTCTTCGGACACATGTCCAGGTTAATCAGCAAGTGTGCTCAGCCTCAGGGGGCCTCCTGCAAATCTTCTCACACTTGCCCAGCTGAGACAGTGCTGGTCCAGTGGGCAGAGGCATGGCATTGTACAGCATCTGCTGTGGCTTGCTGGGCTGCTCTGCTGCCTCACTGATGCGTTTGCCTTCTAGATTTCAAACAACTGTGTGTGATGTCCTGTGGCCTTAGGGCCCCCTTCCCATAACTGTTCATAATAGTAGTTAGTGATCAGTGGAGTGTGAACAATTCCAAACCTGGGATCCATGTTCGGTTAGCCAAGCAGAGCAGAATTAAGCACCCCTCGGTGCCCTGAACTCTTCATGGGATCAGGGATTTAG
This sequence comes from Ailurus styani, assembly GCA_002007465.1. Classification (NCBI taxonomy): domain Eukaryota; kingdom Metazoa; phylum Chordata; class Mammalia; order Carnivora; family Ailuridae; genus Ailurus; species Ailurus styani. The sequence goes on along the minus strand of LNAC01000643.1, from coordinate 262,124 downwards.
ACCCTAACCATCATCTGCCATCATTGACAATATCTCTTTATTCTTCTGTGTGACCTGTTGCTGCTCCAGAAGCCCTGGTTGAAGGCTACGTGGGAGCCATTCACACAGAGATGGCAGAGGAAGGGTGGAGAAAGGCATTCTAGGCTGGGGAGTACCATGTAAAAGTTTCATATGTGGAAGAACAATTGTTTCCTTATTTTCCAAGTAAGGTCACTGAGAAGCAGAGCCCAGATTTAAATCCACATGTGTCTAACTCCAAAGCCTGTTGTATTTGTGCATATGGCGCCTCATGAAGGCCAGGTTGAAGGCCAAGTGGAGGCCATATCTCCCAAGAAGTGGAGAGCCATTGAAAGGTTAGGGAGGAGATTTACATGAAGAAAGCATTGTTTTAGGAAGATGAGTTTGGTGGGCATGTGCAGGCTGGATTAGCCAAGCAAGAGGCTAGCCATAAATGATTTAAGACTCATTACTGTGTGCTAAGCTACTGATATGTACTTTCCTGTCATAATATTGATCAGAGTTGTATTTTTTCAAAGCAGGTCTTTACTCAGTAGTCTGTAAGCTGGATGAGGACATGGACCGTGTGTCTCTTATTTGCTGATTTGTCCTTGGTGCCCACATAATTTCAGGCATGTAGTAAATGCACAATACATGTTGATTGAGGAAATTAATACAGATGAAAGATGATGAAAGAAGATTTGAAATGGTTTGACTGAGGTAAAGTAGATAAACTTTTAAAACATTAGAGTAAGGATGATAATGATGATAATAGCAACCATCTCAGGAGTACCTGTTTTGAGCTAAGCAAGTGCTTTAATGGCATTTTCTCAATTCATCTTCACAACCACCGTGGAAAGAAAGTAGGTCTTATTATCATCCCTAATTTAAAGCTAAGGAAATTCCCTTTCAGAAGGAGTCAAATGGAACATGGTGACTGTACTTGACAATGCTGTATTGTATACTTGAAGGTGGCTAGCACAGTAGATCTCAAATGTTTTCACCACACATGCAAAAAACGGTAACTCTATGAGATAATGGAGGTGTTAACTAACCTTATTATGGGCATCATTTCATAATCTCTATGGGTTTCAAATCATCATGTTGTACATTTTAAACTTACACAGTGTTATTTGTCTACTGTATCTCAATAAAGTTGGGGAAAAAAAGAAAGGGTAGAATGTTTGACCACAATACCAAGAAAAAGCTGAGCCAGCATTTGAATCCAGGTCTGACTGACTCCAAAGCCTGTAATTATAAGCATTGTATTTGAGGGTCTGGGGGGTCTTGGGGACTGAAGGCTGAAGCTGGGAAGCAAGGAAAGAGCATGTGCTCTCCAAGGTCCCTTCTGACTTACTGATCTGTGACTTTGAAGATTTGGGTTTGATTTTGGTAGCAGGCCAGTCTAGTATAGATGGGATGCACAGCTGATGATACAGAAATGGGGCTTAGATGAGAAGTCAGGCTAGGGGTAGAAATTTAGCAGTCATCAGCTTGTGGACAACAGTTGATAATTGGAGTCTTTTCAAGACAAAGAACATAGAGTATGACGATCACAGGCCCAAAGCCTCCACCTGGGCTGATATTTGTATTCAGCAGACTAGAGGAGGAAGAGGAGCTAACAAAGGATGTGTCTTAAACAAGGCCAGGTACCTAGAGTAGTGTAACCAGAACCCAAAACCATAGCAGTGGAACCTGGAAAGTAGACCCTCATCCCTTCCTGTGGTTGGACATCTGGGTAGGGGACAGGCCCAACAGATTGATTGTCTGGGCTGGAGTGAGGGCCTCAGGTTCTCCCCAAATAGTTCTGGCAATAATATGAATACCAATTTCTAAGGAAACTGCTATGATAGAACCACTAATGCACTTCCAGAATGGGTTGCTAATAAGTAAGGGCCCCAAGAGAAATGCCAAGCACACATACAGACCCAAATGCAGTATTCTGTATTCCCAGTCTGAATGCATAAGTGGGGCATAGTGGGGCCATTTAAGGGGCAAGACAAAGTTCAGACTTGAGAGCTGAGTGAGGAGGAGTTAGAAGAGGGAGCAGTTATTATTAGTGTTTTATGCTGACAAGAGGTCATATGGCCAGTAAATGTACTCATAAAAATGCACTGGAGAGAAAGTCTCTTGAATTGTCCTTGCTACCAGTAGGCATGTATGAACACCCTGATGGTATTACAGTTCAGAGAATCCCTGAGTCACTATTACTCTGGGATCTTGTCTTGTCTTTGGAGCTCTTAGAAATGGTCTTGCAGTCATTTCTTAGACGGTGTGTCCTCTTACTTTGGCCATCCATCAGAGGGGACAGATATGCCCTTCCCCCTAGTGCTTGCTGAAGCAGTACAGGCAGCATCGCTGCCCACTTCCATGCAACCACCTGTACAATACAGCCCGGCATGTTCATTCTTGGCTCCGCTCCAAGTTTTTTGCATGTTTTGCATTTTTTTTATGTTTTGAGTAGTTCCTGGTCTTGGACTCTCATAATGTTCTTAGTTGAAAGGTATCTTTAGAAGAATCGCTTCTTCAACCTGTCTCCTTCCACCCACTTAGGACAAAAAAATAAAATGTATCAAAGAAGCTGACAGTCATGTTAGCTGGACCATGCCATTCCATAGACTGAGACAGAAATACTTTAACTTTTCTGACAGCTTACCAACTACTAATGCAGCTGTTTTTATGGAGAGCCCTCCTTCCCTACTACAGCTTCACTGCCAGGAAGGAAGAGAACAAAGGGCCCCGGGGTCACTCAAACTCACAGTGACGAGCTATTAGTATACTTCCACACAAATTGCCTTCTGCCTGGGAAGAACTGCCCCCTGTATGCCCGCTGCGTCACCCTACCCATTTTTTCCCTAGTGTGCTGGGCATTCTAAGGGAACATACTGCACACACGCCTTAGCCTCCGATGCCAGCAGCTACCTGTCTGCCGAAAATCCTGGAGATAGGGTGACAGCTTTGGCAAAGAAGATAGCAAGGCCTTTATTATCTGAGAGGCATGCGGGCAGTCATTGTTTAATGTAAGTCATTGTTCAGCTTTCCAAGTCCTTGTTGTTTTTCCATTGCCCTTAGAAGGGATACTGATGCATAGATTCCCGAAGAGAGACAGTCATATGCTCTCTGTTGCCTATGTCCTTTTCTGTTCTACTTCTACCATTTCATATGTGTGTAGAGTGTCTTCGTCTTCTCTGAGGAGTATCAATAACAAGTAGACCTAAGGTTGTTAAAAAGAAACAAACATGATGTTGGACTAAACAGACACACACACACACACACACACACACACACACACACACACACACAAACACACACAAATTAAGTGTCTCTCAGGAATCTCAGCAATGGTCAAATATACTCTAAAAATTTGAACCGAAGGGAGTCTGGCAGTGTTGCTTGCCCACGGGGAAGTATGGCTCTTCTACAGGGCATTTGGCCAAGTGGGGGGAGTGTTTTAGGGTTGTCACCCTGCCTGAAGGCAACTTTTGGCACAGGGAAGCACTGAAGAGAAAACTGGTGAGGAGGGCGCAGGGGAGTTCCTATAGGATTTCTTGGATTAACAAAGATCTATGACAAGTGGTTAAAGCTGCTTCTCAATGTGTGGTTTCTAGATCACCTATAGCAAAATTGCTTGGAGTGCTTGTCCAAATACACTTTCCGGATCCCAACCAAAAGAAACTGCATCAGAAACTCTAGGAGACGGACCAAGGAGTCTGCATTTTAACCAGCACTCCAAGTGATTTTTATGTGCACTAAAGCTTGAGAACCATTGGACAAAAGGATCTTAATTTTAAAGAGGAGGCTGAAGGTAAAACTAATTGATCTCTATCTATAAAGTCATAGAGAAAGCCAGCTATCCCCATTGAGGGAAGTAGGCTTGGACAATAGAAAGAATTTAGGATAAATTTAGGTAGATCGAAGGAATCCTTATTTCTTCTTCTTTTTTTTTAATTTTATTTTTATTATTTGCCCAAGGGGTACAGGTCTGTGAATCATCAGGCTTACATCTTTCACAGCATTCACCAAAGCACAAACCCTCCCCAATGTATTTCTTCTTCTTTGAAAATACTTAGAATCTCATCAATTTAAACATGGCCCCAGTCTCAAAAGGCTTAAGAGAATCAATTTACAAAATACAATCTACAAAGAGCCAATAAACCTATGAGAAAATGTTCAATTTCCTTTTCTCGTAATCAAGTAAAGTCAAATTAATAAATCATCTATTTCTTAGATAAATATATTTTCAATAGATAAATATATTTATCATATTGACAAAAAGTGAGTTCATTTTTTTGTATTTTACTGTTAATACACATTGTTGAAGAGTATTAAATTAAGGCTGGTATTCAAGTAAACTGCTATTGTAAAGGTACATTCAAACAATTTTTCTGAAAATCACATTGACCAGATATGTCTAAAGCCTTAAAATGCATATATCCTTTGATCTTGTGATTATACATCTAGAACAAAAGCTAAGAAATTTCATTGTCATTTGTCTGCAGATCTGACTTAGATGCTCATTGCTGTCTTATTTATTTTAACCAAAAAAGGAAACAACCTAAATGTTTCAACATTAGGGGATTGTTCCAATTTTAATAAATTTGGAAAAATGGATAATGCCTACTATAGCATATTCTGTGAAAGATTGAGATATGAAAGAGTGACTGTAATTGTATGGGAGAAAAATTAACAGTATGTAGAAAAAAAGAACTGGAAGGAAAAAAATAAGTGAAAATATCAACAGAGGATTATCTCTAGTTGGTGGGTTGGTGTGTAGCTGTTAGCTTCTTTCTGCTTTTCCCAATTTCCAAATTTCCCACAATGGGCATGTGTAACTTTAATAAGCAGATGTAAGTTAACTTAAATATATCTGTGGCACAGACTAGAAGCAGAGAGGATGCAAAGTTCTTTAATTACATTTCAGTAATTTGAGGTGGGATGGGAATCCTAGATTTCATTTAACATAACGCAGTCAGTTCTGTGCCCCCTAGCTCATCTCAATACAGCATTATCTAAAAAGGAAATTTTCTAGTACTTGCTTTCCCCTTTTGGGTACATTCTATTACTGGTCTCATATTGATCTAACTCATGGGATTCCCAATGGAAAGGTGGTTGGAATGGACTAACTACTTGGGTGGTAGAGGAAAGTTGGGCTTTATTTATTTTAATTTACATTTCATGAATATCAAATAAATTAGATTGACCAGTAAGTTTCAGTAAGCCATCAGGAACCTTTGCAAATGAATGTCACCTTTTGTTTAATTTTTTCTGAGTATGCCATTTGCATTCTATTCCCTTGAGCTATTTATTGTTTGTGGTGCTCATAGAATTGCTAAATTAAATCTCTCTAGTGCTATTTATGAATATAGTACAGATGCAGTGATATACTTATGGGGTCATTTTGGCAGGAAGAACTTGATTTTTCCATAAATAAAATACAACTAAAAGTATTCATTAAATGCAAAATCACCAAGACCATACTAATTCCATTTGGGGAATAAGCCTGAAAACGTGAACCATTATTACAGATTACATTTAGAAGACATTGATAGTGCATGCATGCAGGATGATTTTACAGATTATATTTAAAAGGCATTGATTGTGTATGGATGTATGCAGTATGATTTTACAGGTTCCCAGGAAAATTAGAATGAGTTACTGCAAATAACAGGAAATGACAGACTAGACATTTAGCAAAGCAAATGGGCTGTAGATGGTATGTCACAACATGTACTTTTGTTCACTTATTTTAATAAAGGGAGTTAGAATCTGATTATTTGTAGAACTCCCACTGCATTCTCAGAAAAAATAACATGGTCTTTATAATCAGATACCTCTTCGACTTTGTCCTGTGAACATGGGGCTGATAAATAGGGTATTGTAGCTCAGATGGTGTTTTTCTTTTTCTTTTTTTTTAATGAAATGTTGAGTATGGGGACTAGTCAGAGACCTGGAAAAAGATTCTTTCAAATCAAATATGTGAAAATACTAAGATGCTTCTATGCCACAGGAAATAGAATTTAGAGGCTAAGGAGACCACAGGGGAGCCAACTTTAGATACACCTCTATCTCCTGATTCTGATGGAGATGATACATACAATAGCCACGGGAGCCCTTGCATGGGGAGATGAAATACACAGTTCAGGCCAAACTGACTGAATCTTTGTCACACTGTCAGTGGCTTGCCAGCCTTCCTGGTGGATTGAACTGATAGTCTTTTCTTTTCCAGTGATTTGACAGTCATTGCCACTACTTAGATTGTTGCCGTTATAATATAAGCTCAGCCATAGCTGCAGTTCCTAACTGTATGATAATCGTTTTGACTGTCACAGAGCCCTTTTTCTTATGAACTCCTGGAATATTTATACCAACTTAAATTATCTCCTTAGAAGAATTGTGGAAGATAAGCAGGGAAGGTACTATAAGTTCCCAGTCTTCTGTCTAAATCCCTGGGGACCCAGTGTATTTTGGAATACAGAACTCTCTTGGAGTGAGAATGGTAATAAATATTATGAAACAGACACTGTTCCTGGCACCCTGACTACCCTCATCACCTCCTGTGGGCTTCAGGTTGTTCCCTGGTTTAAAATGCCTTCCTTCCTCTTCTTTGTTTATTCTTAGTAATCCTCCAGCACTACCTCCTACATGAAGACTTCTCTTACATCTGTTGTTTATACTAATTTTCACTGTGCTGACCTCCTGCAACCCTTGTCTTCAGTAGCACTGATTCCCTACTTAATTATTCTCCACTTTATGTGATATGTATATATATTTCACTAGTATACATTGTTTACTTTTGGTCAGGTGCTGTATTTACTGTTTTATATTGATTGTATCAATCCCTAGTGCTTAGAATTGTCATTTTGGCCATTTAATAAGGTTCAGGGAAGTTAGGTAGCTTCCCCATGACTACATAGTTCATTAGTGATGAAACTAGGATTTAAACTCTGTTCTCATATGAATTCAGAACCTACACTTAAATACTACATTGTTGGGTATTAATCTATGCCATAAAAGAGCTTACACTATAACTGGGAAGATGAGTTTGACATCATGTAGCCATTGTTAAAGACTGAATGTTTGCATTCCCCCCAAATTTATATGTTGAAACCCCAAGTCCCAAAGTGATGATATTAGAAGATGAGGCTTTTGGGAGGTAATTACATTTAGATGAGTTCATGATGATAGAGTTCCCAGGATAGAACTAGTGCCTTCATAAGAGTAAAACAAAAGAAAAAAATTATTAAAATAACTTCAATCACATACAAAAGCTCTACACTTTTAACTCCCCTTCCACATTTTGTTTTTGATGTCACAATTTACACATTTTTATACTCTGCATCCATTATCAGATAATTGTAGTTATAGTTAAGTTGTTGTCAGCTTACAGTAGACTTTTAGAACTACAGTATGTTTTGTGTAAGTTTCATCGTAAGTACAAAACAAAAACATATAGTAGAAACACAAAATAAAGAGAAAGGAATCAAAGCCTACCACTAGAGACAGTCATCCAATCACACAGGAAGACAGCAAGAGAGGAATAAAGGATCTACAAAGTACCTGGAAAACAACTGACAAGATGGCAGTAGCAAGACCTTGTCTATTAGTAGTTATTTTAAATGTAAATGGACTAAATTCTCCAATCAAAAGACACAAAATGGTAGAATGGATTAAAGAAAAAAAAAGACCCACCTATATGCTGCCTGCAAGAGACAAAATAGACTTTAAGTCAAAAACTGTAACAAGACAAAGAAGGCCATTAGCTGGACTAATTAAGAAGAAAAAGAAGACTCAAATAAAATCAGAAGTGAAAGAGGAGACATTATAGCTGATGCCACAGAAATACAAAGGATCATAAGAGACTGAACAATTATATTTCAACAAATTGTATAACCTAGGAAGAAACCACAAGAAATGCATAAATTCCAAAAGACATACACCTGAATCTTGAAGACATAAGACTGAATCATGAAGAAATAGAAAATCTAACTAGATCTATCATGAGTAAGGAAATTAAATCAGTAATTAAAAATCTCCCAAGAAAATCCCAGGACCAGATGGATTCACTGGTGAATGTAAGAGACATTTAAAGAAGAATTAATACTGATCCTTCTCAAAGTCTCCCAAAAAATTTAATTGTAAGGAACACTTCCAAACTCACTTTAGGAGACCCATAATAATACCCATAATAATAAAGCTGGGCAGAGAACTATGAGAAAACTAAAGGCCAGTATCTTTGGTGAACATAGATGCAAAAACCCTCAACAAAATACTAAGCAAAACAAATTTAATCCCAAGTGAGAGTTATCCCTGGGATGCAAGGATGGTTTCACATATGCAAGTCAATTAATGTGTTATACCACATTAACAAAATGGGGGATTAAATCATTTGGTTGTCTCAATAGATACAGAAAAAGCATTTGACAAAATTTAACATCCTTTCATGATAAAAACTGTCAACAATTTAGATATGAAAGGAATGTACCTCAGAATAATAAGGGCCTTATATGACAGCCTCACAGCTAACATCATACTCAATGGTGAGAAGCTGAAAGCCTTTCCTCTAACATCGGGAACAAGACAAGAATGCCCAGCCTTACCACTTCTATTCAACATAGTACTTAAAGTCCTAGGCAGAGCAATTAGTCAAGAAAAAGAAATAAAAGGCAAAGGCATCAAATAAAAAAGAATGACTTGAAAGTGTCTTTTTTGCAGATGATATGATCTTATATATAGAATATCCTGGACTCCAAAAAAACAAAAAACAGTTCAAACTAATAAACAAATTCAGCAAATTTTCAGGATACAAAATCAACATATAAAAACCAATTGCTTTTTTATACACTAATAACCAACTATCCAAAAAAGAAATTAGGAAGACAATCCCATCTACTACAATAGTATAAAAAAGAATAAAATATTTAGGAATAAATATAACCAAGGAGATGAAAGATTGGTATACTAAAAACATTAATGAAGAAATTAAAGAAGATACAAATAAATGGAAAGATATCCCATGTTCATGGATTGGAAGAATTAATATTGTTAAAATGTCCATACTACCCAAAGCAACCTCCAGATTCAATGCAATCACTATGAAGAGTCCAATGGCATTTTTCACAGAAGTAGGAAAAACAACCCTAAAATTCATATGGAACTACAAAAGACACCTAATAGCTAAAGTAATCTTGAGCAAGAAGAGCAAAGCTGGAGGCATCATACTTCTTGATTTCAAACTGTATATTACAAAGCTCTAGTAATCAAAACAGTATGGTATTGGCATTAAAAAATAGGCACATAAACCAATGGAACAGAATAGTAGCCCAGAAATATACCCATGAATATATGGTCAACTAATCTTGACAAAGGGTGGTTAGGAATACATAATGGGGAGTAGATAATCTCTTTGATAAATGGTGCTGGTAAAACTGGATATCCACTTGAAAAAGAATGAAATTAGGCCCTTACCTATACCATACTCAAAAATCAATTCAAAGTAGGTTAAAGACATAAATATAAAATCTGAATCTGTAAAACTCCTAGAAGAAAACATAGGGGGGAAAGCTCCTTGACGATGATCTTGGCAATGATTTTTTGGATCTGACAACAAAAGCATAGGCAACTAAAGCAGCAATAAACTACTGGACTACATCAAACCAAATAGTTTCTGCATAGCAAACGAGACAATAAAATGAAAATGCATCTTATGGAATGGGAGAAAATATTTGCAAGCCATATATCCAATAAAGGGTTAATATACAATGTGAAAAAATGAATACTTAAAATTCAATAGCAAAATAAAAGATAGATAGTCCAATTAAAAAATGAATAAGGGACCTGAATAGATATTTTTCCAAAGAAGACCTACAGACAGCCAACAGGTAATGAAAAGATGCTTAACATCACTAATCATGGAAATACAAATCAAAACCACAGTATCACCGCACACCTATGAGGATGGCTATTTTCAAAAAGTCAAAAACTTACAAGTATTTGCAAATATGTGGAGAAAAGGAAACCCTTATGATGGGAATGTCAGTTGGTATAGTCATTACAGAAAACAGTATGGAGTTCCCTCAAAAATTACCCTTATATCAAACTTCTGCCTTTCAGAACATTGAGAAATAAATTTCTGTTTCTTAAGCAGTCCACTCTTCTATTTTGTTATGGCAACCTGATCAGACTAAGTCACTTTCCTTAGCATATTGAAACAGAGCCAGCAACCTCTTGCGTGGTCAATATTTGTACATTGCTTGATTGCTTACTGAACCTCTTTAAGGACCAGCATGGCCTATCTTAGTTTGGAACATGGAAAGTGTACTGAAACGTTTCTGGGATGATGTATTTCAATACAAGATTGTGTAATCATGCAAAAAAAATACTACAGCTTGGTCAAGTTACTTAACCTCTCTGTACCTTAATTGATTCATCTGTAAGATGGGATTAATAATAGTACCTCCCTCATAGGGTCATGGTGCTGAATAAATGAATAAATATATGCACAGTACTTAGAACAGTACCTGGCAGAGAGAAAGCCCTATAGGTTTCTATTGGTATTGTTGTTTGTGTGTACAACTTTATACAAACTGGAAAGGGATGGTTTGGATAATGACACCAGTGTTCCATACATCTTAGGGAAAGACAAGGCCTAGCACGGTTTCATATGCAACTTGACAGTGTGCTTAACACATGACAGGCACTACAAAAATATTTGTAGAATGAACGAGTTGTGGAATGATCTCAAACCCTCAAAGTGCTGAAATATCTATGTAGAAAAGGTTCAAAAGGTAGGGGTTGGATATCTTTCCCTCATTTTAAAAATGAGTGTGTTTCCAATGTGTGCTAACATCCAGTCTTTCTCTCCATTCTGAAACCCCAAAGCCCAATTTCTGGCTCAGCACTCTGGTCGTGCCCCTCTTTCATGACAGATATTTCTCTCTTCTTGCCTTGATATACAGTTATAACCAAGGATGCCACAGTAATAACTGTTCTCTGGCATACGAATGGGAATGATTTTTCTTGGAACTCTCCATGCCTGCTGCTTTGAGTTATTTGTCATTTCCTTTATGGGCCTGTTGAAGAGAGCTGGGCTATGGGATATGTCATGAAAGCCACATGCATTGTCTTCTCTAAGACACCAGGGAGATTTGATGGGTTTTCTTTTTGTAGGATTCTAAGGAGATGCCCTTCTAATCTTGGAAAGACTGCCTGTTGTTACCCTTGAGGTGTGTCGTGGTGGCATCAAATCAAAAGACTTTTGGGAGGGAACACAATCAACTATTCTTGTTGGGAGGCACCTTTGAGATCATCTGGTTGAAATATATATCTAAGGCATGGACTATGTTTGCCTTGTTTTCTTTTTTATCCTCAGTGCATGGCATAGAGCAGTTGTTTGGTAGATATCTATTGATTAAATGAATATTTTGCAACCCGAGGTCTGGAAATACTTTATGATGGCCTATTTGGATTTGGCCATTCTCATCTGTACTGTAGCAAAGAAAGCCTTTTCTTTCCACATGCACCCTCATTCTGAATTATCTAGCTCTCTTCTGTACCCCCACACATCCTTAATTTCCTCCAGTACAGCACTTGCTGTACAATAATGTCTCTCTATCCTTCTGCCTCTGTTCTAATCCCTATAGTTCTGTGTCCACTTCATTCCCAGTGCTGAGCCAATGGTTGGTGCTAAAAAAATATTAGTTGGATCAGTGATTTTAATACCTATGGTGTACAGCAAAAATAATTACAGTACCACACATCATATTTATGTCACACAAAGAGCTTCTTATGGACAAAAATATCAGAAGAATGGTGGAATTAATGGGACATCTACTAGGGGAAAGAGTTGGTCATTGAGTTTCTTCATTTGTAACATAGGAACAATAATAATAGTGAATTTCTGGGAAGGTTGTAGAGGTTCAGTGGAAAGATCTTCTAAAGGGAACTAATTTGTGACTTTTATATAGAATTTTGCTTTTCCCCTCAGCTTCAGTTCTATGAGCAGGCAGAAGGATGGGGAAGAAGCAAAAATGGCAGTACCTTGGGAAGCAAGCAAAGATGACCCCCTTTCTTTGCCCTGCTTCTTTCTCCTCCCCATTATCCTTGCTAAGCCAAAAAGAGTGGGAAATGCCAGCCATCAACCTTAGGGAGTCTGGGAAGCACCACCCCAGATGAGGACCTGCGGAACATGGGTCTTAGAGGCTTAGGACAGTAGAGCACTAAGCCAGGTTCCATGTAAGCTGGAGGAACGGGAACCTAGGGGCTCAAATGCTAGAGGTGGATGGTGAGGGTCCAAGGACAGGAAAGTTCCCTTGTCATCATAATGAAGTAGATGGGTGTCCACAGGCGCTGAGGTTGAGTGCTGGCTTTCTCAGTTTCAGTATCTGAGAATCTGTTCTAGTACATTTTTCCTATTAAGTAAAAGGGCTTGCAAAGTGATACTTTTAAGAGCATTAGAATGGAATGATACTGCAGAATGGTAGTCATCTAAACTAACAACCAGAGAGATCTATAAAAGGGGAAGGTAGAGAGGAGGCTCGTTTTCATTTCATCTTCTTCTCATTCATTCATTTACTTTTCCATTCACTCATTCATGCAGCAGATATTTAATAAGCTGTTCAAGTAGGTTAACAATTGACCAAGAAACAGGAAATGTACTGGTAATCAAGATAAACATGAGCCCCTGCCCTGGTGATATATTTACAATCCAACAGGAAGGATGAAATCACCATACAAATGTAATGTAATTTGAGTTCCATGGAGGACATATGGGAAGAACTATAATAGCAGGAGGAGCTATTAAGAGTCAGAGAAAAGGCCTTTTGAACTGAGAATTGATGGATGAATAGGCATTAACTAAGAAGTGGGTAGAAGGAGGAGGGAAATCATAGGAGACTTTCTACTAGGCAGAGGGAACCAACATAAAAAGACAGTCACCATTGGGTGAGATAAATGCTAGGAGAAGGGAAGGACTGGGTACTACAAGAGCCACTGTCTAGTCTCCAAACAATCTTGAGAGAGGAGGGGAAGAAGAAGGTACTATGAGAGTCACTACCGAGTCTCCGAACAACCTTGACAGCCAGACAGGACAACAATTATTACTGCTTCGAATGCATAAGGAAATTGAGACTCTGGCATATGCATGTCTGTAAGTCCTTTCATGAGTCATTATTGAGCACCTATTAGGCTTAAGTCATTGTGCCGGAGCTATATGAACATGTTAGTTGGTTGGTTTTTTTGTAACGTTTTTATTTATTTATTTCACACACACACACACACACACACACACACACACACACACACACACACCACAAGCAGGGGGAGAGGGAGAAGCAGGCTCTCCACTGAGCAGAGAGCCCAATGTGGGGCTCAATCTATGGACTCCGGGATCATCAACTGAGCAGAAGGCAGACACTTAACCTACTGAGCCACTCAGGCAACCCTGTATGAACACATTCACATAGGGTTCCTGCTCTCCAGGAGTTCTACTTTCTGGTACGGAAGTAGAATGTGTTAGCCTTAGGTCACAGAGCTTGGAATGGGTAGGACTGAAACTTGAAGTCTTCTGACTCCAAGTCCAATGCTCTTTCCATGTTGTCACATTATGGCTCAACAACAAGAGGTCTTGTCAGTCATATCCATGAAGCCTTGGCCAGATGAGGCAACTCAGCCTTTGTTCTAGCAGCTGGTAAGGTTTTCCTGAACGTTAGTTCATTGCACACACAGGAACCTGGGACTGTAAAAGGTAAAGTTGAAACAAAAACAGAATTTGGGCAACACAGCTCAACTGTGTGACAATCATAGCTTCACTTTCTTGAATTATTTCTGTGGACTAGACATTTTACACACATCATGGAGCTAATCCTAATAACAACCCTGTGAGTGAGGTACATATTCATCCTCATTCACCTGTCCTACGAACGAGGATGTTGAGGCTTGGTGAGGTTATGACGCATTGCTGAGCTTGCTCAGTTAGTAATTCAGGGCTGTAGAAGGTACACCTGTGTAGGCTCCACAGCCCGTGCTCTTAACCGCCATGTTATGTCGCCTCTGTCTACTGGACTAGAATGAAGTAGATGACACTTAGCCCAGAAACAAAAGGGCAGTCTGGGACAAAGGCCACAGATGACTCTTTCTGGCAGGACTCCTTCAGTTCTTTAATAGGTGAAAAAGCATGAGATCGGGCTTAGAAGAACAGAGTGACCACATCTGCTCATTTCAAACGTGAAGTGACTATTATTGACTTTTGGTTTCCTACTATCTTGTCCATGTGGTCATAATTTATAAGGCCTTTCTATCATCCTAGTGTGTATTTTTCCAAGTAATTAAAGCTACAAAACATAACTTTTATCCCTGCTGAATTTTAGAAGCTTGCTTAGCGGACAGATTCATCTCAAACCTCATGTGTGTGTCTTGGTTTATGATGTCCCTTCACATTCATGATCTCATGGGATCCTCACAATCCCAGTGAGGTTCTACCTGTTTTATAGTTGAGGAAATGTAAGGCTGAGAAAGTTCAAGGTCATGCAGCCAGTCATGGCTGGACACCTTTGCTGTTAGAAATGGGTGTAAGCATGTTCATTCTTTGGGAAGCTTATCACAACTCGGCAATTCTGCTTTTGTGCCCCCATTAGAATGAAACAGTTAGAAAAACATTTGACTTTTCAAAATATGTACTGTGTATGTAGGTGTATAGTGATTTACTAAGATTTATTTTCCATTCCAGATTCACAAAACTCATTCAGTAAGTATTGATTGTGTTCATAAGCACTGTCTTATGTATTACAGAAGTAATACAAAAAGTAGCATGTATTGTTTTCTAGGTTTCCTAAAATAAGTAGCATATCTGGACAGCTTCATTGGATAGAAACTACAGGGGTTTCTATTCAGATACAACATATTTGAGTGGGGGAGGGCTTTGATCCCTTTCAGGATCTACCACATACCTTCCCTCCATTTGGATTTTATTTGTCTACTTGGTAAGTGTCAGTGGATTCTTTCCTGCAGTGTCTTATCCCTCATGACTGGCAGGATTTTCACTTTCAAACATTTTCACTTTCAAAACAAACATGACTCATAACCCATATGGATATGATGACTGTGGTTGATTTGGGGAACATTTGAAAATATTAAGTGGGAATAAACAAGACCATTACTGTTTTTTTTAAGCAAACCTAATGCACTGGAAATGGTGTAGATGAAATAGAGGGGAAAAATGTGAGCATTGGAAATGTATCCCAGTTAGCTCAAGCTTAGTGGAGAGGGCATTAAAATTAAGGAGATATTCATTCACTTATTCAACAAATATTTAACGAACCGGGTGTTGTTCTAGGTCCTGGCGATATAGTGGTGAATAAAAAAATAAGACAAAAATACCTGCCTAGCTGAAGCTGACATTCAATAGGGGAAGAAGAACAATAAGCATAAATAAAACACATTTTATGTCAGGTAAAAGCTGTGGAGGAAAATAAAGCAAGCGAAAGAGATGGGGTTGCTCGAGTGTGCGTGTGCTTGCACATGTGCGTGTGTGCGTGCGTGCATGCATGTGTAGAGTGAGGCCAGAGAAGGGTAAGTAGAGAAGATGACATCTGAATAATGGCCTGAAGGAAGTAAGGGAGGAGTAATGCAGACATAGCAATGAAAGAGCCCCAGGTAGGGAGACCAGCACGTGCAAAGACCTTAAGGTGAGAGCATGTTCGAGGACTAGCAAGGAAACCAATGTGGTTGGAATGGAGTGAAGGGAGAGAAGAAGAGGGGCTGGGGTTGGAGCGGTGGTGGGGGAAGCTGGCCCGCCCATGACAATAAGTTTTGTTTTCAAGGTATCTGGTTCATGTTCAGCCAGTGGGATGGACACTGTTGGTGCCCTGCCCACATTACCTTTATCAGTCGTGTGTACCTAACCCTTAGCTGGTGGGAGCATTGCTTCCTAAGGCTCACAGTTGCCCCCTTCTCGGGAGCAGGCAGCCTCTTACCTGAGAGGTACTGCTTCCTCATCCCTGGAGGCAGCCCACAGCCAATGACTGGTTCAACCTTTTTGCCTCAAGGTGGGTCCAACCACCTGCTGCCAGAGGTCCTCAAGGGGGCAGGTGAAAGCTAGACTCCAGCTGAGACAACAGCTTTGCTGGGTCAGCTCCCTTCCCGCACCCTCTCCTGCTCCCTCCCGGTCTCCTCAAAGAATCCCTTAGCTCAGGAACTACTTCTAGGGAACCTAACCAAAGAAACCACCTTTCAGCACCATGATTTAGAAGGCTAACATGCTCCACTTTTCTCCTCAATGGTCTACTTTGGGTTATATTTTGTTTTACCAGGCACTCCGGAAATCCTGGGGCAGATCCTTCCTGCCAGTCTCCACTACCTTCCATCTAAGACGCTAGGAAAGATATTTGTGAGCTAGATGGCACTTGAAGGAGTGCCACTGTTGATGCCTGTGACAGTCTTTTTACTTCTCCTTGGCAGAGGAGGGCACTTTAACTAGGGTCTTGATGGTATTGTGTTACAGGGATTGATTTGTTTTTACATGGGTAAGCGAATCCACAGGAGGGTCCCTTTAGATGCTTCATTTTAGTTATTTGAAGTCCTAGTCAATACATATTGACTTCCTCCCTGCAGCCTTGCATTTGTGTTTGCGTGAATACACTATCTGCCCTTTTCTGAGAAACGCCAGTGTTCTACACACCCTTTGTCTAACTACAGCCTCTCATTCCTGTTCTTCACTTCAGGAAGGAGAAATGAGCTGTGGATGGAAAATTTGAACCCATTTCAAAAACAGCCAAGTGATAAATTTGCCTTTCCCCCACTTTTCACTCATGTGGGCAAACTGACTTGGTTATCAGGGACAAGTTTCAAGAATAGATGTTTTGGGTAACAAGTGTCTGGTTATAAATCTGACCTTTAACAATTAGTGTGAGAAAACTCCAACTGAAGGCCCTCTCTTGTGTGGGCTGTGAATGAGCAAAACCAGGTTCCAGAAGGGCCTGTCCAACTCTCTGAGGTTCTCCACTACCCACTTTTGGCATAGAATTTGCCCCTGGTCCTGAGGACATTTGCTTCCCCTTTCACAGAGCCATTGTTAAGGTATAATACCATAAGAAACTCTTAATCTCAGGAAACAAACTGAGGGTTGTTGGAGGGGAGGGGGGTGGGAAGGATGGGGTGGCTGGGGGATGGACATTGGGGAGGGTGTGTGCTGTGGTGAGTGCTGTGAATTACTCAAGACTAATGAATCACAGACCTGTACCCCTGAAGCAAATAATACATTCTGTGTTAATAAAAAAAAGGTATAAGACCATGGCATTACTCAGCCATCAGAAAGGATGAATACCCACCATTTGCATTGACATGGATGGAACTGGCGAGGATTATGCTGAGTGAAATAAGGCAAACAGAGAAAGTCAGTTATCACATGGTTTCACTTATTTGTGGAACATAAGGAATAGCATGGAGGGCATTAGGAGAAGGAAGAGAAAAATGAAGGGGGGAAGATTGGAAGGGGAGACAAACTATGAGAGACTACGGACTCCAGGGAAACAAACTGAGGGTTTTGGAGGGGAGGGGGATGGGGGGATGGGTGAGCCCGGTGATGGGTATTAAGAAGGACACAGATTGCATGGAGCACTGGGGGTTACATGCAAACAGTGAATCATGGAACACTACATCAAAAACCAAGGATGTACTGTTTGGTGACTAACATAATAAAACTAACGTAACATAATAAA
This sequence comes from Ailurus styani, assembly GCA_002007465.1. Classification (NCBI taxonomy): domain Eukaryota; kingdom Metazoa; phylum Chordata; class Mammalia; order Carnivora; family Ailuridae; genus Ailurus; species Ailurus styani. Next base: position 244,416 of record LNAC01000643.1, on the reverse strand, counting down.
AAAATGAATAAAAATAAATAAATAAAACTAATGATGTACTACATGTTGGCTTATTGAGTTTAAATAAATAAATCTTTTAAAAAAGAAAAAAAAAGGTACAAGACCAGGGCGACCAGGGCAACTCACACTGTATGAGATTCTTTGGGGTTCTTTGGGATCACTGCAACATATTAGTATCAAGAGCCTAGTGAAACACTCTCAGTCACAACATCAACACGGGCACTTCTAGTGGTATCTAGCTCACAAATATCGTTCCTGGCTCTTGAAGACAACGGAAGGTAGTGAAGACTGGCGTGAGTGATCTGCTTCTCCATCTGGGGTGCCTGGTTCAGTGAAATATAAACCAAACTCAAGCTTTGAGGAGAAAAGAGAGTATATTCGTTCTCGAAAATTGTGTTGTTGAAGGTTGGTTGTCTTAGATTTGGTTCTCTAGAAGATTTTCTGCAGGGGAACGGGAGTGAGTGGTAGGGAGGGTGCAGGGGGGAGGTGGGAAGGGAGATGACCCAGCATGGCTATGGTCTCAGCTGGAGTCTACTTTTAAGCTGACCCCCTGTCTTCAAGCACCTTTTTCCTGTTCTCTCTTCCCCCAACATACTCCTCTAGAGTCTCCGTGGTGGGAGTTGCCCCATCTCACACCTCAATTAATACCACCCTTTGAGGCAAGCGGAGGAGGCACCTTTGTCCCCACTTTGCAAATGAAAACAATAAAGATCCAGAGACTTCAAAGACTCACCTAAGATCACAAAGGTAGTAAGTGGCAGAGTCAGACCCCCGGTCTTTTTTTTTTTTAATGTTTTAGTTCTTATTTTTAAAGTAGACTCCCTACCAAAGTGAGGCCTGAACTCAGGACCCCAAGATTCGGAGTCATACGCTCTGCTGACTGAGCCAGCCAGGCGCCCCAGCCCCAGGTCTTGGAACTGTTGTGCCCTTGCCCGGAAAAGTTTTCTGGAAATGCAATGGCTTATTTCTAGCATTCTGCTTGTTGATGCGGCCACTCTGTTTCCTCCTGGTCTGGGGGGTGCCAGGGCATCTCTGTTTATTCAAGCCACATCTTTCTTCTCTCCAAGCGATTGGTCTAGGTAGCGCTCTTCTCATGCAAGCCTAGTGTTTCCCCTGGCGCAGGTCTGCGAGCCTGGAACCGCAGATCCTGGCTGGGTTGTGCTTGCGCTTTACTTTGCATTCCTTTTCCTCAGTAACATGGCCTCCTGTGTCCTTGTCCATCTCTAGCACCTGGCAGCATAGTTGCCCCTCCAGCTTATTACCTTGGCTCCTAGTTGATCGTTAGTGAGAAATGTCATCTATTGGTGCCATGCTTTATGTAAGATGCCAATCCGGACTCCTGAGAACAGGCCTCAGGGCTACCTGTGCCTATATACCGAAGCTCCCACTCACTCCCCCCAGGTTCACCCAAAGCAAACAAGCAAATAGTCAAACAAACTTATCACCCACCTCGGGATGTTTGGATCAGCTTGCTTCCAGTTCAGTCGGAAGGTTAAAGTTGTAGAAAGCAGGGTGCTGGTGGTGAGATGTGGAGGGTAGGCCATGGGCGAGCAAGTCCTTGGTGCCTGCTGGAGGCGTTGCTGGCTGTGCCTTTTATTTTTCCTTTTGCAGAGGAAAGTAGACCTCTCTCAATGATTGAGAGCACCCAAGATCTCTCTTGGCATTATTTTAAATGTGGCCAAAGGGAAGCAATTCAATGACAATTTTTTTTAAGATTTTATTTATTCATTTGAGAGACAGAGAGAGAGCACCAGTGGAGGGGAGAGAGAGAGGGAGAAACAGACTCCCCACTGAGCAGGGAGCCCGACCCAGGCCTCGAGCCCAGGACCCCGAGATCGTGACCAGAGCCAAAGGCAGATGCTTCACTATCTGAGCCAATGACAAATGTTGACCGAGCCCCTAGGAAAACTTCCTAGGGACCTTGACTTACAGGACCTTAATGGGCTATCTCTGCAGCCGGTCACACCTAAGATAGGGCAGCTGCTTGGAATCTGATTCCCTGGGTAATTCATTGCTAGGCTTTTGTAGACACCGCATGGCCTCTATTTCTCTGTCACGGCCACTCTTGCACTTTGTTCTCCGTACGCCCAGGGGTATACATCAGGGACGTGCCAGCCAGGGCACAGGGCACAAACTGGGACTCTCCCCACAAATTTGCCCATTTTGTGTATGAAGTGGCCAAGCTGACTCATGACAGACCCTGCGGGGACGCTGGGTATGAGACAGCAGCCTCCCGCAACTTGGCAGACGTGCCAGGGCACCTTCTAGGTCGGTGCTCAGCCCCTTCCAGCAGGAGAGAGTAAGCTGGGGCTGGGCAAAACCCCCTTTGTAAAGCAACCACCTGGCCTGGGTGGCTTCTGGTGGGTCCTGGGCTGAGGAAAGCTCCCGAAGGCCTCCTAAGTAACATATAGACCAGATGCCAAGGAACGCACAGACCCCCAAACGACAGCATTCACACATTGGGGTTACGTACAGCCGACTGTATTTACATTCATGCCGAACCCAGGGGGCACAGCTACTTATAATTTTCTTGCCAAAACACAGAAAAATTAGGGGTTTGTTACCTTTTGATTCAATGAGAAGACGCACTACCATCTCCTCCAGCAGCCAAGGATGTAGAGGTACTGATTAAATCTTTGTGTTTCCCTCTGGAAGTACAGTTCCTCACCCTGGTTTTTGCGAACCCCCCCCAATTCTTTTTGTTGTTGCTGCTGTATTTAAATCCAAAAAGGAAAAAGATAAAGAGTTGTCTGGAGTAATTTTCTCTCAAGAGGCAATGCTGACAGATCTTAATTGAATAATCCCTATCTAATGGTATTTTCTTTTCTTTCTTTTTTTTAAGATTTTATTATTTGAGAGAGAGTGAGCAAGGGGGGAGAAGCAGAGGGAGAAGCAGACTCCCCACTGAGCAGGAAGCCCAACGAGGGGCTCAATCCCAGGACCCTGGGATCATGACCTGAGCCAAAGGCAGACGCTTAACCGACTGAGCCACCCAGGTGCCCCTCTAGTGGTGTTTTCTTTATCAGGGTTGCTTCTAAGTTCGCTGTTGGCCCTCAATCTGCCTAGTTCAGAAGGTCTTCAGGTTGTATATGTTGGGGCTGGTGTCTAGCATGGTGTGTTAGATGCTGGATTTAGGATCAGAGACCTGATTCTTTTCCTAATTCCAGCACGTATTTTCCGGGTAACCTTAGCCAAACAACTCCTGGAGCCTTAGCTTCCCTCATTGTAATAATCAGGATAATACTTGCCTTGTTTATGTCACAGAATCGTTAGGAAGATCAAAATTAAATCAAAATGAGGAACGAAAAGGGAAAATACTTCTTAAACAGAAATGATAATAAACACATCGAATTGATTACTATTCTACTGGTCACATGCGACATTGAGTTTTGGTCTCTGCTGTATCATTATGATAACAGTGTTTTTCACTCACTGCTTCAAAACATTTTGATAGCATCCAATAGAAATGATGCTGATAATTGACAAATTTCAATTACGATAATTTCCTCAGAGCAAGGAGAACACAGAATTATGTTAAAGTGTTGACTTTAACTTTTTCCAGTGTGTATAGACACATGGATATAAAATATGGAAGGAAATACAATATATTTTCCCTGCAAATAGAAATTCATTCCACCATGACACCGAAGGAGTTAGAGGGGGAGATTCTAATTCTGCAGACCCAGTGTACTGCTCAGGGCATGTAGGAATCTCACAGTGGGATGACTAAAGCCCTGAAATCCACAGTTACTAAATTTATAATGGGGATGGATCAGTCTCAATTCTGGAAAAAGAGGATGTAAAATAATGGGGTATTAGGAGGAATGAGGGCTGAGAGATGAAGATAGGAGGCCCATGTCCTACAACATTTGAATAGGTCTGCCTCTTGATCTTCATGTTGGGCTTTTCCATATCTAACATTCTGGCAAGCCACTTGGGAAGATTCATAAAACCGATCACATGGGAAGAGTACCTGTGACCTGTTCAGCATTCAGTAAACAGTAGCTGCTATCATCATGGATATTTCATTATTGTTATTATTATTATTATTATTATTATTACTATTTATCATTATCATCATCATAACGTGAGAGATGCTGAAGCTTATATAGTCTGTGCTTTGGGACGCTCACCCAATTCAGTGTTTGCTTTTCAGACTATACTCTTACAGACTGTGAGAGGAGAGCCTCATCTCCCAACTATCCATTTCCCAGAGAAGGAAACTAGGATCCAGAGAGGAACTAACCTGCTTTAGGTCCCACAGCAAGGGAGAGGTAGAGGCAGGACCAGAACTTGGAGTTCATTGCTTTGTGCGACTTGGTACATGTCATTGGCTATCTGCCCTGGCTCTTCCATCACCACTGGAGACATGGGGATTTTGCAGCCTCAAGTGTTGTGAGTCTTAACATCACACACTTCTCTGAATCTTGTGTTTCTCTTAACCATATATTCCTCCGATTGAGCTGGGCATTTCCACTCTAGAACAGTGCCTGGCTCATAGAGGCTGCTCAATAAATCATGCAGAATGAATGGATGTTTTCTGATTTCCCATTCCCCACAGATGAAGTAACTGAGCTCAGTCTCCTGTTTAATTAGCCTTTTGGTGACAATGACTTGTGACCCCAGACTCTGGGTGGTATGGCTTCGGTTCCCTTGAAGAGGCTGATCTTCCCTCTGTTAGCTGGGATTACTCTCCCAAGTTCAGGCTGTGGTTTCTCAGTTTGGAGATGAGCTTACCTTATGGTCCTGGGTGAAAGCTCTCTTTAAGGAGGTGGTATCACTTGTGCTGCCCTCTGGTCTTATGACCCCGGCTGCCTAATGCCTGACTCCCGTACCTTGGCTAAGGATATGGCTGGGTACAAATTGTAGCTGCTAGAGATGGAATTGGGCTTTACCTCCCAACCAGAAAGGGCTTACTTCTGCAGTCTCTAGGACTTTTGTATTAGAGAGAAAGGTGTTTGCACCTTTAGTTATTTCATTAGTGTGGGTGGGTTTGTTTGCTGGGTTTACGGAAGAGTGGAAGTGAGATGCATGCTCATACCGCAGTAGAGAGCCTCTCTGTTGAAGCCAGGGCCAGCCTTGGATAGCTGATGCTAAAGATGGCAGCCTTGCAGTTTGCCTGGGCTGTGTCTTGATGGAGCCATGCATCTATGTTTCTTCTCCATATCACATCTGCTTTGGGCCGGACTTGGAATTCCCTTTGGGCTGGACTTGGAATTCCCAGTTACAAGTGGTGGCTGCCACTGTCCTAGAGAACCCAAATGTTTTCTGGGGCAGGTTTTCTATCCTTTCTCCCAGTCTCAAAGTCTGTGAGTTAGGGCACTGGCTTTTAATGAGACCAGTTTGAGGGAAGGGAGGCAGAAGAGGAAAGCCAGAAGAGCTCCCTCCATACCCCCTCCTAAAACCAGTTCATGTATTGGGTTTCATGCAAGAGTTTGTTTGAAAAAAGGTTCTGCTATTGAAGGAAGTTTGAAAAAACACTGTCCCGGTATACTAACTTCAGGCCTAGGTAACAGGTGACCTCTGTTCTGACACCAGCCCTGTTCACGCATCCTACAAAATGAGAGCTGAAGCTAACCGCCAGTTGATTTTGCGTGGCTTGAGTTTTCCGAGCTACAAAATGATACCACACTTCCATTGATGGAAGACTTTACTTAGTGAGGAGCTAAGTTATCTATGGATAAGTCAGTCAAAGAAAGACAATTATCATATGATCTCTCTGATACGTGGAATTTGAGAAACAAGGCAGAGGATCACAGTGGAAGAAAGGAAAAAATGAAACAAGACAAAACCAGAGGGGGAGACAAATCATAGAGACTCTTAATCTCAGGAAACAGACTGAGGGTTGCTGTAGGGGAGGAAGGTGGGAGGATGGGGTGGCTGGGTGATGGACACTGGGGAGGGTATGTGCTATGGTGAGCACTGTGAATTATGTAAGACTGGTGAATCACAGACCTATACCCCTGAAACAAATAATACGTTATATGTTAATAAAAATTAAAAAAATAAAATAAAAGTAAAACAAAAAATTATTATTGTATAGAGCAACACTGCATACAAACTAGACCTAACAAGCATATATACAGAACACTTCACCCAACAACAAACAGAATACATACTTTTTCTCAAGTGCACATGAAATATTCTCCAGATAGACCATATGTTTGGTTACAAAACAAGTCTCAACCATTTTGTAAACATTGAAATAACTAAAAGTATCTTTTCTGACCACAATGGAGTAAAAATAAATGCTAATAATAGAAAGAAAGCTTGAAAATTCACAAATATGTGTAAATTAAGCAACCCATTCTTTTTTTAAAAAAATTCCACTATCATTAACTTACAGTGTTATATTGTTTTCAGGTGTACAATATAGTGATTCAACAATTCTATACATTACTCAGTGCTTATCAAGATAAGTGTACTCTTTAATCCCCATCACCTATTCCACCCATCCCCTCACCCACCTCACTTCTGGTAACCATAAGCTGTTGCCAGTAATTAAGTGTCTGTTTTTTGGTTTGTCTTTTTTTTTCTTTGTTCATTTGTTTTGTTTCTGAAATTCCATACATGAGTGAAATCACATGGTATTTGTCTTTCTTTAACAGACTTATTTCACTTAGCATTATACTCTCTAGATCCATCCATGTTGTAGCAAATGGCAAGATTTCATCCTTTCTTATGGCTGAGTAATAATCCATTGTATGTATCTATACCATGTCTTGTTTATCCACTTATCTATTGGTGGACACTTGGGCTACTTCCATAATTTGGCTATTGTAAATAATGCTGCCGTAAACACAGGGGAGCATTAAATTTTTGAATTAGTGTTTTTGTATTGTTTAGGTAAATACCCAGTAGTAGAATTGCTGGAGCATATGGTAAGTTATATTTTCAATTTTTAAAAGATTTTATTTATTTATTTGTCACAGAGAGATTACAAGCAGACAGAGAGGCAGGCAGAGAGAGAGGAGGAAGCAGGCTCCCTGCCGAGCAGGGAGCCCAATGCGGGGCTCGATCCCAGGACCCTGAGAGCATGACCTGAGATGAAAGCAGAGCCTTTAACCCACTGAGCCATCCAGGCGCCCCTATATTTTTAATTTTTTTAAAGATTTGTTTACTTGAGAGAGAGTGTGTGTGTGTGTGCATGTGCGTATAAGCAAGTGGGTGGGAGGAGGGACAGAGGGAGAGAATCTATGCCAAACCCTCCGCTGAGCATGGAGCCCAACATGGGGCTCCATCTCATGACCCATGAGATCATGACTTGTGTTACACCAGGAGTCAGATGCTTAACTGACTGAGCCACCCAGTTGCTCCCATATTTTTTAATTTTTGAGGAAGCTCCACACTGTTTTCTACACTGGCTGCACCAGTTTGCATTCCAACCAACAGAGCACAAAGGTTCCTTTTTCTCCACATCCTTGCTAAACATTTATTTCTTTTGTTTTTGATTTTAGTCATTTTGACAGGTGTGAGGTAATAGCTCATTGTGGTTTTCATTTTCATTTTCCTAATGATGATTGATGTTGAGCAACTTTTCATGGCTCTGTTGGCCATCTGTAGGTCTTCTTTCAATAAATATCTGTTCATGTCTTCTGCCCATTTTTAATTATTATTTGTTTTCGGGTCATTGAGTTGTAGAAGTTCTTTATGTATTTTGGATACTAACCCTTTATCGGAAATGTTATTTGCAAATGTCTTCTCCCATTCAGTAGGTTGTCCTTTAGTTTTGTTGATTGTTTCCTTTGCTGTGCAGAATAAGCAACCCATTCTTAACAACCAATGGTCAAATAAGAAATCACAAGGGAAATTAGAAAATACTTAGTAATGAAAATGGAAACACAAAATATCAAAACTCGTGGGATGCAACAAAGGCATTGTTTAAAGGGAAATTTATAAATGTAAATGCCTGCATTAAAAAAGAAGAAACAAAGACCTCATATTAGTAAACCAGCTTCACACCTTAAAGAAATAGAGAAAGAAGAGCAAACTAAACCCAAAACTAGCAGAGGGAAGGAAAAAAAAGATTAGGGCAGAGATTTATAAAATACAGTATAAAAACAATAGAGAGAATCAATGAAGCCATAAGTTGTTTATTTGAAAATAACTATTGAAAACAAAACTGACAAATCTTTAGCTAGCCTAGCAAAGAAAATGAAAGAGAAGATGCAAGTAAACAAAATAAAAAATGAAAATGGAGACATTATTACTGAACTTACAGAACTAAAAAGGACTAAAAGAGGAACTTACAGAATAAAAAATTCTATGAACAACTGCATACCAACAAATTGGATAGCCTAAATGAAACAGACCAATTCCTAGAAACATACAACCATTCAAGACTAAGTAATGAAGAAATATAAAATCTGAATAGGCCTACAACTAGTAAGCAGACTGAATCACCAGTTAAAAGCTTCTCAGCAAAGAAAAGCGCAGGACCCGATGGTCCCCACTGGTGAATTCTACCAAATATTTTAAGGAGAATCATCAATATTTCGCAAGCTCTTCCATAAAATAGGAAAAAACATTTCCTAGTTCATTTTATAAGGCCAGCATTATGCTGACACCAAAGACAGATGAAGACAGCATAAGAAAAGAAATTACAGACCCATATCCCTTATGAATACAGATGCAGAAATCCTTAATAAAATATCAGCAAACCATACCCAGCAGCATATGAAAAGGAATACACATCATGTCCAACTTGGATCTATCCTAGTAATGTAAAGGTGGCTCAACATAAGAATATCAGTCAATGCAACACATCATTAATTATTAATGATGATTATTAATTATGATGATAATTAATCACTATTAATGATTGTTAATTATTAATAGAATTATTCATTATGTTAATAGAATGAAGGAGGAAAAGTTACATGATTATCCCAACAAATACAGAAAAGGCATTTTATAAAATCCACCACCCTTTCATGGTAAAAACTCTCAGAAAAACTTAGGAATAGAAGGGAACCTCCTCAACACAATAAAGGACATTTCTGAAAAACCCACAGCTAATGTCATACTTAATGGTGAAAAGCTGAAAGATTTCCCTCTAAGGTCAAGAACAAAACAAAGATGCACACTCTCACTACTACTATTCCATATTGTATTAGAAGTTCTAGCCAGAACAATCAGGCAAGAAAAACAAATGAAACATATCCAAATTGAAAAGGAGAAAATAAAACTATCTCTTCACGAGTGACATGGTACTATATATAGGAAATCCCAAAGAATCCATAAGAATGCTACTAGCACTAATAAACTAATTGAGAAAAGTTGTAGGATCCAGATCAACATGGAAAATCAGTTGTGTTTCTTTACACCAACAATGAACAATCTATAAAGGAAAGTAAGACAGAAATTCCATTTATAGTAACATCTGAAAGAATAAAATATTCAGGAAAAAGCTTAACCAAGAAAGTGAAAGACTTATACAGTGAAAACTATAAAATATTGCTAAGAGAAATTAAGGAAGACCTAAATCTAAATCAAAAGTCATCTTGTGTTCATGGATAGAAAGACAATATTGTTAAGGTGTCGATACTACCCAAGTGATCCATAGGGTCAATGTAATTTGTATCAAAATCCAACAGCATTTTTTTTGCAGAAATGGAAAAGCCAATCCTCAAATTCATATAGAACAACAAAGGGCCCCAGTATAGACAAAACTATTGTGGCAATGTAGAACAAAGTTCAAGGACTCATGCTTCCTGATCTCAAAACTTACCACATAGCTACAGTAATCAAAACAGCATGGTACTGGCATAGGATAGACATATAGACCAAGGAAACAGAATCGAGAGTCCAGAAATAAATGCAACATCTATGCCCAATTGACTTTTTGACAAAGGTGAGAAGTCTATTCAATGCAAAAACAATTCTTTCTTCAATGGATAATGCCAGGTCAACTGGAATTCCCATGCAAAAGAATCACATTGAGCACCTACCTCACCTATACACAAAAATTAATTCAAATGGAATAACAAACTAAATATAAGAGCTAAAACTGTAAAATTCCTAGAAGAAAACATAAGGGTAGTTCCTCATGTACTTGAATTTGGCAACAGATTCTTAGATATGTTGCCAAAAGCATGAGCAAGAGAAGAAAAATAAGATAAACAGGACTTCATCAAGTTAAAACTTCTGTGCAAAGGACAGTATCAAGAAAGTGAAAAGACAACCTACACAATGGGAGAAAATATTTATATCTGATACATGTTTTATATAGCAAGAACTCTTTTTTTAAAGATTTTATTTATTTATTTGACACACAGAGAGATCAGATCACAAGTAGGCAGAGAGGCAGGCAGAGAGAGAGGAGGAAGCAGGCTCCCCGCCAAGCAGGGAGCCTGATGCGGGCCTCGATCCCAGGACCCTGAGATCATAACCTGAGCCAAAGGCAGAGGCTTCAACCCACTGAGCTACCCAGGCACCTGCAAGAACTCTTTTTTAAAGATTGATTGATTGATTGATTTTAGAGAGTGAGAGAGAGAGTGCAAACAGGAGGAGGGGAGACAAGCAGACAGGGCTCAATCCCAGGACCCCGAGAACATTACCTGAGCCAAAATCAGGACTTGGATGCTTAACCAACTGAGCCACCCAGGCGCCCCTATATAAAGAACTCTTAAAACTCAGCAACAAAACAAGAAAAAATGGCTATAGGACTTGAAGAGACATTTCTCCAAAGAAGGTGCATAATATCCAATAAACACATGATAAAGTGTTGAACATCATTAGCCATTAGATTAATGCAAATCAAAACCACAATGAGCTACTACTTCATACCTATTAGGAAGGCTATATTTTTTTTAAAGGAAAATAACAAGTGTTTGTGAGGATGTGGAGAAATTGGAACCCTCATACAATGCTGTAGGAATATAAAATGGTGCAGATGCTGTGGACAACAGCATGGCAGTTCCTTGGAAGGTTAAATGGAGACTTACCTTATGACCCAGCAATTATACTCCTAGGTGTATACCATACCCCAAAGAACTGAAAACAGGAACACAAACAGATACTTGTATGCCAATGTTCATTTCAGTATTATTCCCAATAGCCAAAAATTGGAAACAACCCAAGTGTCCATCAACAGATGAACGGATAAACAAAATGTGGTTATATCCATGGAGAGGAAGTTCTGATTTATGCCACAATATGGGTTAACCTTGAAAACATTATGTGAAGTGAAACAAGCCAGACACCAAAGAATAAATATTGTATCATTCCACTTAGGCAAATTCACAGAGACAGAAAGTATATTAGAGGTTAAGGAGGGATGGGGAGGAGGATGCAGAGTCACAGAGTTTCTGTTTGTGGTGATGAAAAATTTTTTTGAACTAGATAGTGGTGATCGTTGCACAGCACAGTGAATGTAATTAATGCCCTGAATTGTACACTTAAAAATGATTGACTTGACAGGTATTGTGTTCCATATATTTTACCACAATAAAAGATAAGAAGAAAGGAAACCTTTCCTAATTAAACATAAAGTTACTTCAAAGTGGTTACATTATTTAAAACGAGGTGACTGTGTTTTCAAATCATCTTTTCTCTCAAGGAAGAAAGCTAACCACAAATGAACTTCTTCTAAGAATAGAAAATTTCTCGTAAAAAAGGAGGTTTTCATATTTCATACTTAGAATGACTTCACTTCAAGTGGAAGAAATTTTACTGACATTTTAGTCAAGTCATATTCTATTTAGAAAGTTCTCTTTTGTTGTAACACTTCTGAGGTGACGAATGCTAAATATTGAGATAATTATTTTTCTTTATCATGGTAATCTTTGTAGAACACTTAGAGATCCATCCTAATTACTCTGGCCCATTGCCACAGCCTGTTTCTTCAGTCTTAACAATCAAAACCTCACAGGCCATGGCATAGCTGGGCTTCTCTAGTCAGGATCTCAGAAGGCCATAATCAGGGTGTTGGTTGGGCTACATTTCTTTCTGGAGGTCAAGATCCTCTTCCAAACTCATGGGACTGTTGGCAGATTTCAGTTGTGGCTATAGGACCAAAGTCCCCCATTTTCTTGCTCGCTATCATCTGGGACCCATTCTCAGACCCTAGAGACAGCCGAGAGTTCCTTGCCATGTGGCCCCCTCCTAAAGCTGTTCACATGGCAGCTAATTTTTTTCAAGATTTTATTTGTTTGTTAGAGAGAGAGAGAACATGAGCAGGGAGAGCAGGAGAGGGAGAAGCATGCTCCCCACTGAGTAGCGAGGCCAATGTGGGAGTGGATCCCGGGACCCTGGGATCATGACCAGAGCTGAAGGCAGATTCTTAATTGACTGAGCCACCCAGGCACCCAGGCATCCTAGCAGCTTATGTTTTCAAGGCCAGCAAGTGAATCTCTCGCCTTTAATGCTTTCACTTGATTAAGTCAGCCCCCCTTAGATTAGTCCCTTTTGATTAACAAAATCAACTGATCTGGGACCTGAATTACATCTTTAAAAAAATTTTTTTTTAACTTTGCCACCTTCTGTCGGAAGCACATCACAAGTTTCACTCGCATTTTAAGGGAGGAGATTAAACAAGGGTGTAACTCACTGATGGTCACACTAGTGCCACATGGAGTTGTCACCCAGCATTAGTAGTAAATGGGGGAGAAGAAGGATTATTCTTACACTGAAACACCCACGTGGCTAAGTTGAAGTTTGGTTGGAGAAATGGGCAAGTGGTACTTTTATGTCTCCCGGCTTCCCATGGTATGTGTTTGCATTAGTCAGGGTTCTCCAGAGAAACAGAAACAATAGGATTTATTTGTTAATTATTAGGAATTAGCTCTCACAGTGATGGAGGCTGGCAAGTCCCAAGGTCCATAGGGTGAGTCAGGAAGCAGGACACCCAAGAGAAACAATGGATCAGTTTCAGTCTGTGTCCTAAAGCCTGAGAACCATGAAAACTGATGGTGTAACACAAATCCAAAGACCAGCAGATGTGAGACCGAGGAAAAGCCAATGTTTCAGTTTGCGTTTGGAGGCAGAAATGAAGCTGATGACCCACTTCAGAGATGATCAGGCAGAAGGAGTTCCCCCTTTATTATGGGAAGGTCAGCCCTTCTGTTCTATTCAGGCTTTCAACTGATTGGGTGAGGCCCACCCACATTAAGGACTGTAATCTTTATTCACTCTACCAGTTCAGATGTTCATCCCATTTCAAAAACTTCTTCACAGAAATACAATAATGTTTTACCAAATATCTGGGCACCCTATGGCCCAATCATGTTGACATATAAAATTAATCATTGCAGTATACTTCAATGGTTGATCACATGCTGTTTTCCCTGACCAGTGAGACTGATCCAATTATCATGGCAATAGGACTCATCCAGTTCCAGATTTTTCCAGACACCTGAGTAGAGGCTGAGGGCTTTCCTCAGCTTGTTCTCAACAACCACTGCTGGAGCACATTGCAAGTCTGGTTAATGTATTTTAGTCTGCATGCTTCCAGGGAGCTTCTGGGAGAAGAATAGTGAGTGGCACTTGCTCAGGAGCAAAGAGGCAAAGATGAAGCCAGGAACACAGGCAGGAGGCCTTCCTTTCCTGGGGATTCCCAGCGAGGCATGCCTAATGCCTCTTCAACTTGCTTTTGCCATTTTCTCCAGTCATTGCAACCACCCTAAATATGGATATCAGAAAGAAAACCATGTTCCTTTTTTGCTCACCAGAAATATGGTAAGGGACTTCCAAAGCGCCCTCTAGACCAGAGGAAAGTATAAGGAAATAGCCTACAGAAAAAGGTTGGCAGCCCAAAGTAGCATGTGGGTCAGCCCACGATCATCCCCACTTCCTAAATCTGAGTGGGAGGCACCCTGCTCTCAGCCCAAATGTTTTGTCTAGGTTGCCATGGCTTGAGCTAGGGATCTCTTTGCCACCTAGGGACTGACTCAAGGGTGTTGTCCCAAAGCCTCTGAGACTATGTCCCATGCATTAAGCTGATGTTTGCAAGTTGTCAGTTAAGTGTTACACAAAGACCTTGGGAGACAAGAAAGGAAAGAACCGCCCTGTAGACAACTTTTAGACATTGCTGATCGTGATTCTTCTGCATCTTGTAGGAATTCTAAAGGTGCCTCTCCCACCAGCCAGTAGCTAGATACCTCATTGGCTGGGAGAGTTTTTATGTGGAATGTTTTACCCTGGCTTTGCTGTGTGTAATCTTGAACTCTCCTTAACTCTACAACAAGGAGAAAGCAGAGGGCCATCTTCAGAATGATCACTGGGAAATGTCCACTCCCCCAGCTGACATTTTTCAAGCATGTGAAGAGTGGCATATTTCAATTTCTTGGTGGTACCAACAGGCACTCCTCAAGAGACCAGGGTTCTTGGTGTGAGTCTAATTAATGCAAATATTAGGGGACGAAGTGGTAGACAGGCCATCAGAAAAGACAAGGAGGTCAGGTTTGGGAAGCTTGTGCTGCCTCCCATGATGGATCCTTTGTTCCAGGGCAGTCTAAGAGGAATGAAACCACAGCTGCGTTTCCCCCGTGCATTAATGTTCTTGTCCCCACCTATGACCTATATTTATCCCTCTCTATCCCTTTCTTGCTGTTCTGAAATGGGACTTTCAACTGAGTTTCCTCTGGGATTATGAGAACCTCATCAACAGCTAGTGATTTCCTTGGCCCCATCAGGTTTGTTACTTTTTAAATTTTTTTCATAGGTTTTTTTTTATTGAAGCATAGTTAACACACAATGCTGTATTGGTTTCGGGTGTACAGCATAGTGATTCAACAAGTTTATACGTTATGCTGTGCTCAGCACAAGCGTAGCTACCATCTGTCCCCATACAACACAATTACATTACCACTGACCATATTCCCTATGCCCTACCTGTCACCCCTATGAGTTAGGTATTCCCTAACTGGAAGACAGTACCTCCCACTCCCCATCACCCATTTTGCCCATTCCCTACCCTCTCCCTTTTGGCAAATCATCAGTTTGTTCTCTGTATTTATGGGTCTGTTAACAGAAGAGGTTTTTTTTTTAAAGATTTTATTTATTTATTTATTTGAGAGAGGGAGAGAAGGGGCAGAGGGGCACAGGGGAGAGGCAGAGGGAGAAGGGAGAAACAGGCTCCCCGCTGAGCAGGGAGCCCAATGTGGGGCTTGATCCCAGGACCCTGAGATCATGATCTGAGCTGAAGGCAGATGCTTAACCAACTGAGCCACCCAGGCGCCCCAGCAGAAGGTCTTTAACTTAACATTGTGGCTAGCTTCTTCCATCTGTGGAGGGGCAAGCCAACACTCATGTCTCCCCTCCTTTTTGCCTCGTCTTTTCCTTATTCATCCCTCCTGTTTTTCCTGTCCTAGGAGCAGAAGTCTCCTGGTACTGACCCTGCCCATGAAAAACAGTGGTAACCATCGTGAGCCAAATTGGACAACAGAGTTTGACATTCTTGTCGAGGTTTTAGGACTTGTGCAATACTCTGGAAGCCATGATTCTAAGCATTCGCAAATACTGATGGCATTTGCAGGGAGTGGGGGACAGTCTTTCTCCCTCTGTCCAGGTTGGGAAAAATTAAGAAATAAGTCAAAAGAGAAAGGTGTGTGAAGAACAAAATATCACCTTTATTCTAAATAAACCTGACCCCAGGAGACGAGGTTTTTATCTGCGAAGAGGTGGGCATTCTAGTAATGAACCCCATAATTGGATGAATCTACTCAGCTGCGGGCAGCTCCAGACCGTATCAGATTCCCGTTTTACTCTTCAGTCCTTCACCTGGCAGGGACCTCCACCTGCAAAACTTAAGACCTATAGGAGCAGAGCAGAATGCATGCTTTCTGTGATGAGCTGGCTCCCCAGGAGAAAGGAAAAAGGAAAGGGCTAGGCTAGGGTTGCCAGTTTGTCTTTTAAAACCTCACCAGTACCCCGTCCAGGAAAGAGTGAATGATGGGGCAGAGAGAAGCCAGCAGGGTTATGCTAGTGAACTTCCTATTGAATAAAATACCAAGGAGACCCAAGAACCTCTCCACCCCTACTCTAACCTTAGGCAGTGAAAAGACCTTAGAGAGCCTCTGGTCCATTGCACTTGAGGAAATCTGGACCCACACAGACGGTGTGACTTATACAGCAAGAGGTAGGCTCCTAGGCTGGGCTAGGAGTCCAGGCACCTGAGTTCTAAGGTTTTTGCCCACCAGTCCTCTCCTCCAGTAGCAGTTGAAGTGTTAGACTTGTTTGGTGGAGTCTTTGACATAATGACAGAAGGAAAATAGGTTTATAGAAGAGAAACAAGAATGGTGTAAAGGATCAAGGGAATTGATTTCTCAAGAACGTTGTTTTGCAAACTGCCCATCATCATCTCCAACACTGATAATATTCTATAGAGATGCATTTAGTCAATGAGATACTGCAGGGGAGAGCTAAGGGTGAGGCGGTGTCTCTCTAAGGTCTAAAGAGCAGAATTAGCTAGGCCACAGTAAATATTTTTCCTCTGGAAGCTGTATAGTCCATGGAATGACCATTACCAAAAGGTATCTGTATTCATAGTGTTGTTAGATGTTGCATACTGTTAGATATAACTTCTTTTTTAATCAATTTTTGTATTGAAGTGTAATTGACAGTGTTATATTAGTTTCAGGTGTGCAACATAGTAATTAAACAATTCTATGATTAGGGTAGTGCTCACTGTGATGAGTGTAGTCACCCTTTGTCACCACACAGTGTTATTAGAATATTATTGACTGTATTCCCTGTGCTGTACTTTCCATCTCCTTGACTTATTTTGTAACTGGAAGTTTATACTTCTTAATCCCCTCCCCCTACTTCGCCTATCCCTCCCCTCCCCTCCCCTTTGGCAATTACCAATTGTTCTGTATTTGAGTCCATTTTTTGTTTGTTTATTTGGTTTGCTTTCTAGCTTCCACACATAAGTGAAATCATATGCTATTGTTTTTCTCTGACTGATTTCGCATAATACCCTCTAGGTCCATCCGTGTTGTTGCAAATGGCAAGATCTTATTCTCTTTTGTGCTCGAGTAATATTACATTATCTATACATGTGTGTGTATATATAATCACTTCTTCTTTATCTATTCTAGATAGAACTTCTGCTCATTAAGAGTCTGTGTTCCTAGAATATATAACCAGCATCCTTTCCGCCTACACCGCAAAGTACTAACTATGATCATCTCTTACCTAGATTAGAGTAGTGGCCTCCTAAGCAGTCTCTGCACTTCTTCTCCCCTGCAATCCCTTCTGTGCATAGCAGCAGGAGTCATCTTTTGAACACGTAAGCCAGATCACATCACTGTTCTGCCTGAAACCAGGCCATGGCCCCCTGCCCCTCGGCATTAAAGCCAGTTATTGTGGCAGCTTCCTGTTTCTTTTCCCACCTCCTATCACTCTTTCCCTCATTCTCTCAGTTCCAGCCCCATCAGCCTCCGTTTTCCACAAAAACGGCAACTCACACTCCTCCCTCAGGGTCTTTGCATTTTGGATCCTTCTGTTGGGTTCAAGAGAACGCTCTCCTCGTAGATACCTCCGTGGCTGACTGTCTTCTGCACTTCTTTTGGGCCTTTGCTCCAACATCATATTCTTGGTGAGGCTGTCCGTGTTGTTTTGATGAGGCTCAGGATAGTCTAGTGACAGAAAGCTAACACGGCCAACACTTACCTTGTAAAAGATTATTTCTCACGTATCTGGGTCTAGCAGCAATCCAGAGCTCTCTTCCCACGAGTGACTCAGAGACCCTTGGGGGACTCATCTTTCTGATTTGTTTACTGTTTACCCCCCATCCAAATGTGTAAACTCCATGAGGGCAAGGGTTTGGGTCTACATCGTTTTTCCGCCTGCTGTATACTGTATACGTTGACTAGTGAGTGTCTGGCATAGAGTAGGCTCCCAATAAGTATTTGTTGAAAGAATATTGAAAGGTAATATTATGGAGGGAATAGAAAATGCAAAGGTCAAAGGAAGCATCTTTGCGCATATGTTTTCTTCTCAGGCTGAAGATAAAGATATGTCATTTCCATATATAATATTTGATTACTGTTATTAAAATAACTTCAGAAGGGCTTATGAGCTGTAAACCTGAGTTAGGTTTTCGGCATTAAACTTTGGACATTGTAGGGCGCCTGGGTGGCTCAGTGGGTTAAAGCCTCTGCTTTCAGCTCAGGTCATGATCTCAGGGTCCTGGGATTGAGGCCCGCATCGGGCTCCCTGCTCAGCGGGGAGCCTGCTTCCCCCTCTCTCTCTCTGCCTGCCTCTCTGCCTCCTTGTGATCTCTCTCCCTCTGTGAAATAAATAAATAAATAATCTTTAAAAAAAAAAAAAAAAAAACTTTGGACATTGTATTAGTTTTCTCTTTCCACTACGACAAATTATTACAGACTTAGCGGCTTAAGCAATGTAAGGTTTTTATCATGTAGTTCTGTAGGTCACAAAGCAGACACACATCTCACTGGGCCCAAGCTAAAGTCTTGGCATGACTTTCTAGAGGTTCTAGAGGAGGTTCTGTCCCCTTGTTCTTTTGGGTTCTCAGCAGAGTTCAGTTCCTGGTAACATGGAGACCCCTGTTTCCTTGCAAGCTAGCTACTACAGGCCTCTACAGGCTATGTGGATTCCTTTGCTCATGGCCTCCTTCCTCAGTACTAAAAGCCAGCAACAGTAGGTTGGGTCCTGTCATAATTTTAATCTGTCCTGCCTCTTCGTTTTCATTTCTCTGCCCCACTCTTCTGCCTCCCGCTTTAATAATCTAGGCTTCTCTCCATCTAAAGGTCAACTGCTTAGCAACGTTAATTTCATCTGCTGCCTTAGGATGACATAGTCATAGATTCTAGGGATTAGGATGTAGACATCTTTGAGGGGCCATATCCTGCCTACCAGATATACAAATGATTATATATATAAATGATTGTCAGATATGGTAATGCGAGTAAGAATATAAGCTGTAGGGACATGAAGACCTGGGTTTGAATCCCACTCTGCATCTTGATTGCTGGGTCATCCTGAACATGTTCCTTAACCTCTCTGACATTGAGTTTCCTCTGTGCCGAGTGGGGACAGTAAGGATACTTGTCTCATGGGGTCATTATGGATATTAGAAATGATATGTGAAAGTGCGTAGTAGACACCAGGCACTCCATTTTACTCCTTTTAAAAAATATAATGTGCGTACTCTTAATGTTTTAAACGTGAGCACCAGACCCAGCTTGGAGCCTGCCTCCAATGACCTTACCTTGAAAAGGATGGAGCAGACTGAGTGCTCTTTTGTTAAAACCTTACTTAACCAGCTGGGTTTGTGGGAATGAGGAGGAAGTTTAATCTAAGTGTTTATGATTCATTTACACCTAAATCATTAAATGCTATTTTAAGGACATTTGATGGCTTGAGGCTTTTAAAATAATTGTAATGTCTTTTTCTTAAACAGAAATGCTGCCAAGAGTAAACAAACTCAAATACCATGTGCTTCGAAATTCCTCTCAAACAAATTGAGAGTGGGCCCTAACCTGGCACAATATCTTCTCCCATCTGTAATTCCTACAGGGACAGCCCTCCTGAGAAGAAACACCAGCTCTATTTACTGCATGGGGAGTCAGAGACTGTGGCAGGCATGAGTGCAAAGAAAAGTGCTCATTGAATTAGAATGTTGCTTTTTTAGAATTATTTCCTGGATCTCGGCTCTTGTCACTGGGAACTTTGTTGTAATGCTTTCCACTAGCTAAAAATGTGCCTCTAAGGGGCGCCTGGGTGGCTCAGTCAGTTAAGTGACTGCCTTTGGCTCAGGTCATGATCCTGGAGTCCTGAGATTGAGTCCCGCATTGGGCTTCCTGCTCAGTGGGGAGGCTGCTTCTCCCTCTGACCCTCCCCGCCATTCTCTCTCTCTCTTTCTCTCTCTCTCTCATTCTCTCTCTCTCAAATAAACAAATAAATTCTTAAAAAAATAAAAAATAAATAAAAATGTGCCTCTTGTAACCACCTAAGGGATAAGAATTCTTCTGCAGCATTTCCTGGAGATATTGAGGACCCTTTGAACTTGCACGCTGATGAACATGATGTTGCAGTTGAACTGAACTAACTCCTTTACTCTTTCTCAAATCACGGGTGCAGTCACGTTACGTAGAATGCCACGTAGTGCACAGCCACGATGACATATGTGTTTTTTATTGTTTCCAAGAAGTGGTTTTCTAGATCAGCACAGATATTGGTATTTGCTGTATGGTTCCTGAGGAAGGGTCAGTCGTGACAGGTTGCTAATGGACTTGAGTGAAGTTCCATCTGTGTCACCTTGGTAGAAGGAGTGCCAATAGGTGATAGAGGAATATACGACCACAGAACACTAGCAAGAAGGGGAAATAAGGGAGCCCTCTTTGCTTGAAAATAAGGATACTATTCCCTGACTAAGAAAGTACAAGGAGTTTGCTACTTAGAGATCTTTTGGGGGGATATAGGGAGAGATAGAGGTGCACTTGATGGCATTCATCGCTCACCCAGGCATAATTTTTATGCAGCATTACAGTATTGCTTTCCAGTTATGGTCATAAGGACCAAGGAATTCCTGCCTGTCAGGAGAGCCTGGAAAGTGGGTTTTCCTGAGCTCTAAAGACATTCCCAGAGACGTGGAACCACCATGGGATTTCTAGCAGAGATTCGCTTCCAAAACATGAAATAAGAACCTGAAGGAAATAATGACAGTGAGTAGGGCAGGACTCTTTAAGCTTGCCGTGGGAAGAAGTTTGGTGTCACTGAGCACATTTCCTAGGAGGACGTGGGTGCTGTGCTTAAGAGTGTGCTCTCTAGTATATTGGTGAGGAAACCCCAGTCCTCTGAGATTTAATGCTCTCAAATGGAAAAGTTTGATAGGAGAAAACAGGCTTTCTGTAGCCATTTAGCCTGTGCTATTGCCCAACAAGGTCTTAAGATCAAAGGCTGAGAAGATTTCAGGCTGTTGCTGTGAGTAGCCATGACATCATTTTGTGAGCCTAACCTGAGGCCTGGACTAACATTTATTAAAAGCAAAGGCATTAAAAGCAAAGCCTCTGACAGACAGACAGACACACACACAGGGCAAGGCTGGCTGGAACAAACATACATCAGGCCGTGTGTTATATGGGAACTGTCCCCTTAGCTTATTGTGTCTGGGGGGAAAAGCCACTTATTGAATGATGCCCTTGCCTCCCTATTTAGGCATGGTGGGAGAGGCAGAATTTGATGCAAAAGCAATGTCTGGAGTCCATGGTGCAGCCATCTTTACAGGCTGCCTAGAGATTCAGCCTTTTTCTTTTTTTTTTTTAAGATTTTATTTATTTGAGAGAGGGGGAGCAGGAGAGAGAATTTGAAGCAGACTCCACACTGAGTGTGGAGACCGGTGCGGGACTTGGTCCCACAACTGGGAGATCACGACCTGAGCTGATACCAGGAGTCAGGACACTCAACTGACTGAGCCACCCAGGTGCCCCTAGAGTTTCAGTCTTTAAAACACTGGCCAGAAGCACTCTGCTTTAAAAACAAAGTGAGTGAGACCAAATAAAATCTTTCCATGAAGCCAGTCTCAATTAAACATTTTCAAGAAATGTCAGTGTCATTCTGGAAGAAATACCATTTGTCAGTTTATTGCTCTGTGAGTGGTACAAGCATCTTTTTTTTTCTCCTGTGGGCCAATCCCCCTACTTCGGTTAGAAAACTAAAACAAAGGTTGTGTGAAGCCTTGTGGAGACTAATAAGAATGTAGGTGGTGGACGTGTTTTGCTTAGGAAAGGCACTTCTTCGTTAACTTGGATTCAGCCTCAGTCAATACTCTGGGAGTACTTTGTGCATACGGAGTACCTATCAAGGACTAGGCTTTGTGCTGGATGCTTCCACACACATCATCTCTTTTAATTCTTAGGACAGCCCTGTTGAACACTGTGATTCAGTTTGGTCATCTGTAAAAGATGGAAACAGATGTGTTCAAGGTCATGGCAGAGGTGACAGGGGTCTCCCAAGTCTAGAGCTCTTTCCTCTCTCCCATGGCGGAGTTGCCACAAATATACACTGAAGTGCTTCCAAATGGTAGTTTGACTTCGGGAGAGAAGGGAATGAACCCAGACAGAGTCCCCGCTGTGTACCAGCACTGTTCTAGGCGCGTCTCGCCTTCAAGGTGCTCAGCAGTCACCTCAGAATGTTCTGAAAAGACAGATTCTGATTCTGTTGGTGTGAACTTGGCGAGGCTAAGAGTCTGTATTTCTAATAAGCTCCTATGTGATATCTGTGCTGTTGGTTCGGGGCCCTCCTTTAAGAACAGCTGTCATCCCATTTTATGGGTGAAGTAACTAAGCCCAAGGCCACACTGTGAAGACCACTTATGGCCTCAGAGCTAGGATTTGAAACCAGGACGGATTGATTGTAAGGCCTTTGCCAATACACCCCGCCACATTCCCTAAGGCTTTTGAAACTTTCTCCTTGAGAGATCCATTTATATTCCTTATTTAATTAAGGGGCCTAGCACTTGAAAGTCCTCATTTCTTTAGAGCTCTTCCTTCTATGCTCAGGAAAACATCTTCGCGGTTAGCCGTGCTTACAATTGTGGCTTTAATTTTTCTCTTGTTCCCTCAATTTAGACACATTAGTTTGCCATCCTAGCTGCACCTTAGAAACATGTGAGAAGCTTTTTAAGGACTACCAAGACCCATACCCTACTATGAGACCAATTAAATGAGAATCTCTAGAGGTGAGCATTTTATAAAAGCTTCCCAGGTGATTCTGATTCTGCAGCTAGGGTGGAGAACCCCTGAATTACAGGGTTCAAGGAGGCATTTTCTGGGAAATGTAGCCCAAATCCCTTATTGTGTGTTGTCATGAAAGAAGGGCCAGCATATTTAACCAATCACCAACAAAGTTCCCGATGAATTCTTGGCTGCAAGCTTAGACTGTACTGCAGTTGAGACTGTAGCATATGTAAAGTTTGAAATAGCTGTGTGGACCCCGAGGATGAGGGGCTGAGAAGGAAGGACTAGGGTAGCGAGATGAAGCATCACGGGCTGGCTTCACACAAACACACATGTTCTCACCAGCCCAAGACATTGACCTTGAGGGGCGTTAACACGAATAGAGATTGGTTTGACTCAATTCAACAAAAGTAGCTGGTGAGAGAGTCATTTTGAAAAAATCATGTGAACAGAGGGCAGGGGTGGATTAATGTTATAGGAGAGCTGTGGACAAACCACCGTAGAACTAGCTCAGGCTGCAATGGTGCTGCTATGTGGAGATCTGGACTGCTGTACAATTTTGTATGTGGCAACGCTGGGCTGAGATATGGAAAGAAATGGAAAGAGTAAGATGATTGGGGGCCAGAGCCTTCCCTCCAAGGAGGAAAGAGGACTTTTCACTGGGGATAGTGCAGAAAGGCTTAAAGTAGGCCTTTGCAACCCTGGCTGTGCCCTTGATTCAGCTGAGGAGCTTGGAAACCTACCAGTGCTCTGGCCCCAGGCAAGAGATTCTGGTTTAATTGATCTGCTGTGGCACCATGGGTATCTTACTTTGTCAAAGCTCCCCTGGTCCCGCTCCTGCTCCACCACAGCTGAGAACCACTGGTTTAGACTGTGTTTGCCCTGGGCCGAGGAGAATGTGGTTGGCTGGGAGAGGCAAAACCAACAGCTGTGGCTGTCATTCTCCACATGCGATCACTGCCCAGCTGCCACAGCCCTTAGGAACTTGTTAGAGATGCCAGGACTCACGCTCCAGCCCCGACCACCTCAATCAGAAACTCGGAGGGAGAGGGGTCCAGACTTTTGTGTCTCCACGACCTTTCTAGGGAGTATAACAGATGCTTCAGTTTGGCTGCCTCTTGATCAGGGTGCATGGCAGGGAAATGCAAGGACATAAAGTTGGACAACGTGCAAGGAACAGGCTGGTATTGACTCCTCGGGTTGTACTGTTGAGATGGGCAGCAAGGGCCAGTATGCTTAGGTGGGCTGTATTTCTCTGTGCTCTTGCTGTCTCGTGTGCTCAGAATTGCAGCAGGGATAAACTACAGGTCATTCACGCAGGGGCACAGGACCTCCGAAGGTACACTCTGCTCTGCTGCTGGAAGCTGCCACTTTTCTTGTTAACAGACTCGTTTCTGTCTTCAGTAGGAGGGCGCACCATCCCTGGTGACTTGGGCCTTCAGAAGATGGGAAGGCCAGGCTTCAAGAAAGCTCCCTTGATAAGGTCAGAGAGGGTTTCCCAGCCGCCTCTTCTTACCTCTCATCCCCACCTGAGCCTGGTCTGTGGTTGGCTGGGCCCTGCCTATTCTTCCCAACAGGTGCCCAGTGTCACTGTTCATGGGACAAAGCCTTTACCCTAGGCTGAGTAATGACCCCACCAATGTGTAGCAGTGGTGCTTTACATCTCGCCAGTGCATTTTCCTCTCTTTCTGGTCCAGACGGGGTGGGGTAGTACTGCTTCCCCAAAGGGAACATCTGAGTCCTTGCAGGACACTGAGCATCTCCAAGGGTCACAGAGGGACTTCCAGGACTGGTGCTTATTCTTTACAAAGAGGTTTCTAAACCAGGGAGGCTTTATCCATCCTCAAGTCCACTGATTCTCAGCTAAGGTGATTTTGTCTTCATCCTGCTAGTGAGGGATATTTGGCAATATCTGAAGATAGTTTTGGTGGTCACAGTTTGGCCGGGGATGGGGGGGTGCTCCTGGCACCTAGTGGGGTGGAGAACAGGGACGCTGCTAAACATCCTTTGGTGCACAGAGCAGCCTCTCAAAAGAAAGAATTATCTAGCCGCAAATGTCAGAAGTGCCAATGTTGAGAAACTGGCCTAGGACTCATCACTTATATTTGAAATGGGAAGATTGAGGCTCAGAGATGAAGTGACCAGAGGTTACCCAAAAGGTCTATGGTGAGTCAGAGTGGGGGATTCTGGTTTCCTAACTGCCAGAGTGCCATGCTCAACAGTGTCATCTCCCTCCTGGACAGCCTTTCTTCCATGGCGGCTACCGCTATGTGTCTGCCAGCAGCCAGACAATGCGCTGAACCCCTTCCATTTATGAACTGTTCTTAGCACATGCTTTCAGTGTAGGCATGATTATCCCCAGAAGGGAGTGATCTTATGCATGCAAAGCATTGTGGGCCATTAGGGAAAGCAAAGATGATACCAAAAGACATGGTTTTTGCTCTCTGGGAGCTTATATTCAAGTTGTGGGGGAAAGACATATATATATGAAAATAATTATTAACCTAACATTTCAGTAAAAGCCTATAATGATAACCAAAAAGCTATAGAGTGATAAATGAGACAAATAATGTTCCTGCCTAAGAAACCTTGTATTCTTATGGGGAAAGTGAGACGAGACACATGCATATGTGCATACATACATGCATTGAAAAATTGTATTTGTGACAAGTACAGACCTATCTAAGGTAGATGAGAGGATATGACTGAGGAAGTGACATTTAAGTAGAATTTGGAAGGACATAAAGGGGAAGTCATGGTGAACAACAAGTATAAGGCCTTCAGGCAGGAAAAAGCCTACCATATTGTAGATAATAATGGAAGAATCTAGTGTGAGTAAGAAGAGAGGCATTGATGGAATTGAGGAGGTGAGAAGCCACCATGATAAAAAGTCTGCATTTCATTCTACTGTGAAAAGAACAAAACAGCCAGAACAAACAAAATTTGGAGGAAGTCCTAATCGTGGTTGAGAAGGCTGAATGGGGATGGGGGAGGTCGCCAAGAAGAAGATAACTGAAATTTCTAGAAGTATTTTAAAGTTGTTTTTATGTTGATTATTGGTATTGTATTCTGTTAAGAAAATTACTTGTTACTCATTTACATTTACACCTGCCATCTTGATCCTATCTGCTGTGGCAGTAAAGCTTAAATATCAAATGCAGATAAGTAATAGGCAGTTAGCCGGAAGGCAAAATGGAGGTCTTGAGGTAACTCATCCTGTGGTTGAACGTACTTTTCAGCATGACAGGTGCTCAGTGACATGGAAGAGAAATTTGCTCCAATTACTCGATTTCCCTCTCACTTTTTTCTCATTATGCAAGGACATTTGATAATGTGTGTATTTTGCCACATTTTCTGATTCATAGGTGTTTTATGTATTTGCTTCTTGGAGTCACTTATATGTGTCTAATAACTTTGATTAGTAGCTCCAGTCATTTCATTTCCATAGCCCTGGTGATCTCAGATTCGCTTTGATTTAAAATCATGTATCATTAATTATGTTGAGTCATCTCTTGAAGAGTTCATTTTAAAGCAAAAAACGGCATCATCAAATAATTGAGGGCTTGTTAACTGCTTCCAGCTTGAAGCCAGCAAACCTCGTAAATCCCAGGGGCCTGGTGAGGGAGCAGGTGCCTACGTGAAATTGTCTAAATAGTCTCTTAGGGTGTCTCTAGTTGCTTTTCCTTCTTTGAACGAGGAAAGAAAACATTGTTGGAGGCAGGGGTAATCTTTTAAACTAAGTCATATTGAAGAGCCCCATCCCTTTTTAATATACAGTGCTTATACAGAGTGGTCTTACTTTAGATTTGCTGGTAAACGCTCTGGAAACCTGGCTTCCAGGCTGGGCTTTTCCAGTAACTGTGTGACATGTCAAGGTATATCCCCTTCCTGAGTTTTTTTTTCCTTTTGTTCTAAGACAAAGAGGTTGCATTTAATAATCTCTAAAGAAATTTTGTTCGGAGGACATGGAGGATGATGTTGGGGTGTTTGTGATACTATTAAATATTTGTGTAGCTGTTTTATGTAGCCACTGTTGTATTTATTGGTAAAAGTTACAGAGTAAAACAACTGGACTTTTAAAAAAATAGAGATAAATGTTAACTTTGTTAATTAAAAGCACATTTATAGGTATATTACACTGGGATTGTTTTTATCAGTGATTAAGTTTTGCTATAGATCATTGCTTTCTCTGTGTCCAGTTGGAAATAGAAACACTGTATCTCTGTGAACATGAGTAGCTTAGGCCAGGTCATCAGGATTAGACTTAAACCCCCTTCCCTTGCCATAACTGCCCACCCAGCCCTGTCCTTGATCTTAGTGATTGCTGAGAGACCTCGAGGAGAGTGGGTATGGTTTAGTGCCAATCCAGTGATGCTGTTGGGAAACCAGTTCTTGAAGCAGGCTTGCCCACCTAAATGGTTAGTAAATAGAACACCTTTTATAACAGGCCCCAATTCTTTCATAAATTGTGCTCATAATAATCAACCCCCTCCCCTAAAGTCACTTATTCTTGTCACTTCCATGTCTGAGTATGCCACCTGACAGTGTCTGCGTGTCTGGATGTGTGGATTTGCATGTGTGCACTTGTCTTTTCCCAACCCTTGACCGCTCCTGTGGGACTTTGCAATCCCGAGGAGGTGAGCTGGGAGATCAAAGCCAAGGGCATTTACTATGTGGGTGTAATTTCACAGCAGAGGCCTACCCCCTGGTAGCCATTGTCATGGGCCTCGGCAACCTTCCTCAAAACATGGGGCCTCATGGTCCAGAAATCAACCATGAGCCGCTCTTACTGTCTTATTTGTCTGGAAGAGTCAAGTTGAACCTCTGAAACTGGAGGAGACTTCATGAAAATCCATTGTCTTTCTAATCACTAGAGTCATTTGTCTCCCTCCTAGATTGGATAAATCTATTGTTGGGGAGGGCAGCAGGAGTCATTGCATAAATGTGGACAAATGGCTCAAATGAACAGAAGGAGGAGTGGTTTTCAGAGGATAGAGGTCATGTGCAAGAAGGCAATGCACTGGAAGGAGAAAAATGGCAGAAAACACTGGACTAAGCCAGGGAAAGAAGAATCACATTATTTTTTTTTCTGTTTTGATGAGCTGGCTACTTTACAAGTCTCCTCTCCCTTTTATAGAACTAATACTCCTTGAAAGCTTTGCATCCTCCTGCCTTTTTTTAGAGAAGTAGAATTCAGGTGCCCACCTGCCCTATTGCAAGGGTCCTGTGGGAAGTGTCCTGCCAATCCTGTTGCTGCCGTCGCACATAGAGCCACTGTCCTAGCTGAGGGAGCCCTTGGCAATAAATGGATTTGATATAATAGTTTTAATTTTTCACGGAGAATATCCTCAAGTTCAGAAATTTTATAGACTCAAGTGCGGTGTTGCCTATATGATGTCACTTCCGGTTAAAAAGTCCACAGTGTTTCTAGCTCTTGTGTCAGTGTGACACCAAACTATTGATAGATTGGCTTTTTTCTGTTTTGCCTGAACTGACTGATGTTTAGGGCATTGAGTAGAGACAGCCGGAGACCCAAAGCTAAGCCATTAACTCCCAGATGTTCACAATTTCCAAGGAAATGTTCTATGCCTGTGGTTATTACTCACATGGCTCCTTAAATGCTCTCATCTTGGCACCTTTTGCACTCGCTGAATTCAATTTGAAGAAAGCACAGGAGAGAGAATTTTGTGGAAAGCAATTATCCTGCACTTTTGTGACCTTCATGCTTTCCCCATCATGATGAATTTGGGGGCTGGTTCTTGTATTGGTCAGCATGTCGCTTTTATTAGAATTTTGTTGTATGGTACAGATAACCAGTTGTATCTAATTAAACAATAATGATGGAAGTGCATGACATTTCCTGGGAATTAATGACCAGCTGGAAAGAGCTGATGGCTAGAGAGTCAGCAAAAGGCTATTAGCTTCAGCCTGCCATTAATCTCCAGAAATGCCCATTTGTGACGTCATTGTTGGTACTGAAAAATGAGAGTGGAAGACATATTCTTGATGTTTATTGTGTGCTTCTGAATGACAGGTTCCCTATGTACTATCAAAAAGTTGTTCTTTTCTTCTAATCCTCCAATTGTCCTTTCCTCTTAAAATATGTTTCTTATACATAGTGCGTGAAAATGGAATTTCTTAGCTTCTAGATAATCATGGGAGTTTCTTTTTTTAAAGAGTTCCAAGTTTGGGAGGTTTTCTTTAAATATTTTGGGTGGTAAAACCAGAATTGGTCTTCAGCTGTGATGCTGGAATTTGATAAGTGTCTGTATTATCCTAACTCTCTGCTCATAGCAGGAAGTGGTTGCAAATGTTTTGAATAGCAGCTGTTGCTAGCAAAGATGTGCATTTCACAACGAGATTCTATGGAGTTATAGTCACATTCCTAGTAGATGAAGGGGATTCTCTGCCAGGAAAAACTGTGATGGTGTACCTATATAATATTTTTGATTACTGCTGCTGAAGGCTAGAGGAAAATAGAGAGCTGGCTAAAATATTCATCACCTTCTTGCATAATTTAATGACTTATAAAGGAAGACAACAATTCCACATACAAGCCATCTATCAAGAACTTGTTCTGAACTCATAATGCTAATTTCAAAGTTTAGTTGGGTTTTATACTGTTTTTTCCCCCAACATGAAAAAAAGTTCTTAAAGGTCATTAAAATCCCAGCCAATGAGCTGGGAATGTTTTGCCAAACACAGAAGATTCAGGTCCCACCGAATTTCTACCATAAGCTGTTTATATTGTACAAGCACCACGGTGTTCTTTTCCCAGTAAGAAGGTTGTTGGTGGTATCCGTCCTTCTAAATGCATGCTAAGTGTATGCATTTGGGGGTGTAGGATGAGTCAGCATGCCATTAATCACAGCTTTAGAGGCACTGACTCACTCCTGGCAAAACGGAATGGCCTCATTGGGAAGGGTGTGAAAGAAAAAAAAAATCCATTCTGGGGTCAGTTCCCTGTTTCTGCAAATGCAGATTGAGTGTATGCCCCCTACCCCTGCTTGGTGGGTGGATTTCAGGCTGAAGAATGTTGCGGTGGGGACCCTTTAAAATCAGACCCCATGTTTTTCCTAGGGAGAAAGTGCTAGACATTCACAATCTTGCTTAGGAAACGCAGAAAGGGTCTGGAAAGAAAAGGTCAGCTGAGAGGGGCTTGGGATCTATCTAAGGCCAAATTTGGTGAACCAGGTCCTACTCTCCCACCATTCAACAAGGTAGGTCTTTGATCTAGATCCGGTGTTGGTTGAGAGGCTCAAAAAGGAGAATTTCTTGTCCTCTTTAAGGGGTCCTGAATATCTGAACTCTATCTGCAACAGCCCCAGTTCTTTCTGAGAAGCAAAGATTAAAGAGCAGTGCCTTTGAACCTTCTGTCTGACTGGGTGTATGTCCGGCTAAAGTCACTAAAGTCAGGTTCTCCTGGGGCGCAGACCGCGGAAAGAAACAACAACCAATACACTGATAATTGGTGGACCTCAGCCTCTTCAACCTGCCCATATTTCTATTGTATCTGAAATTGCAATGTGTGAGCACTACTTGGTGTTTATCTAGATACAATATGGTTATTGGTATTAAAGTGTCTTATGGTACTTCCGGCACAGTTTTGCACCCTTAAATTTTCGTTATACTAGCAACAGAGGTCTGTATAGTCGAGTAAGCTGTTCCCAGGGCTTTATTATTTTAAAAGTAAGCCCCTAAAAACAATGTCAGCAATCTAGTAAATGTTTTTCTTTGAAACTTTTCTTAGGAATGTTGTTTCTTTAGTCTTCCCTGGGAGTAGATGGGATTTAAGACGCTCACTGCTTTCCTGAAGCTCTAACTTGAGTTCATTTTGTTATGTGGTGACCACAGTTCTGGAT
This sequence comes from Ailurus styani, assembly GCA_002007465.1. Lineage (NCBI taxonomy): Eukaryota > Metazoa > Chordata > Mammalia > Carnivora > Ailuridae > Ailurus > Ailurus styani. The sequence continues at coordinate 213,908 of LNAC01000643.1, read as the reverse complement.
GACGCCCCCCCTGGCACACAGGAATACATTATGTTACGTCAAGATTCCATCCAATCTGCGGAATTAAAGAAAAAAGAGTCCCCCTTTCGTGCTAAGTGTCACGAAATCTTCTGCTGCCCGCTGAAGCAAGTACACCACAAAGAAAACACAGAGCCCGAAGGTTTGTGCACAACGGACGCGTGTTTTTGCTTGTTTTCTCTCATTCTTCTTTCTCTTTCTTTTTGACTGTGCATTGCCCTCTGGTGTGCTGTGTGTCATTCGGGCCCTGACAGAGTTAGGAGGCCCCTGGCTCGCCGGTGAATGTGTTATGCAGGCTCAGAAGGAACACTGTATAATACAGTCATCTCCGGCCCAGCGCGCGTGGCCTCCTGCTTCTCACAGTGGAACCGGTCTCAGCTGCTGTCTTTCCGTTGTGCCATTTTGGCCGCTAAAGTTGCTTGCTCCTGTGGCCAACGTCTGGCCAAGTCTGTTCCCATCACCTTGCATTCCTGAAACAGCAGTCGGCTGAGGAATGACACTTCTAAAGTGACATAATGAGAAGATGGTTCCAAATTCTCTGACTCTCCTCCACTCCATAAAGCTTCCGCATTGTGCTTGAAGAATGCTCATGGTCTACTTAGTCCGCTGAAGCAGGCCCTGACGTCCCATGTAATGCACGCCCAGTTGCACTTTGCCACAGTGAAATGCATGCCTCAAGGAGACTCTGAGTAGTTTGTTTTTCTTTGCAGCTCAAGTCCAGGTTTGGAAAATTCTACTTGCCGATACTTAAACCGAGGTCAATAGCGTGTTCGTCGTGATCCATGCTACAAATCTCTCTCTAAAGTACCATGTCTGTCTAGAGAGAGTATTCAGACATTTTCCCGCTTTTTGGCATATATCAAACAGGGACAAAATGTGGTCAACTCTTTGCCATTTGTGTCTGTTTCAATTTCCGCGCTTCCAAATAGTTTTAAATGTGTGTTGGCAGAAAAGGAGAAGCGTACATTTTTCAGTGTTTGTGTATATTTCTGCCATAGAATAGAATATTTGCGTTTGTTTCTACCCATGCATGCTTTGGTATTCAAGCTGTCCAATTTGGGGATGAGTTCTGATGTCAACACTGAACTCATCTGGAGATGTAGATGGTGACCCTTTACAATGAGTAAAATGGATCTTTTGATGGTTTGGTAGAGAGGATACCAGCTTGAGCTTATGCTTCAGTGAAACAAAAACTTTCAACTAGTGACAATTACTTTACTCTTTATACTGCATTCCAATACTTTCTGCTTTCTTTTCTCAAAAATTACATATACTTGCAAATGCACACACACATAAAACCAGTGGCTGTATTACAGATCTATACCATTGATGATATAGTCATAAATATTCAACATATATAGCATAATTAAATATATGTGTTACAGATACTATACTGTTTTTCTACTTTCACATAAGCCTAGAAAACAAAATTTGGTTAGAGGAAGAAAAAGAAATAATTTAAGAAGAACCTGGTTAAATTTAGTCAAGCCATCAGTTTAGAAAGTTACTTCAAATTATTTTAACAGCACTCAGATTTAAGAAAAATACAGTCGAATAACCTAAATTTAAACCCCCATCCCTTTTCTTATTATGTGCAATTTTGTCAGAATCTGTGAGTTTTCAAAATATTCCCTGGAGTGTACTGTGTATACTGTTATGAATATTTTCAGATATGAAGAATTCTTTAGAGACTGGATAGCGGTAAAACTCCTTCTAAAAGGTTTGGATCGTTTTTAATCTGTCATTTCATCCACACGTCGAGTGGCTGCCATCATGCTTAATGTGACTGTCATCCTTTTACCTGTACGCTTTGACGATGGGCATTGTCTTCTTTCAGACTGAAGATTTTCCTTATCTCGCTCTCCTTCCAGTTCCTCTGGAATAGTGAAGCTAATATTTCCCTCCTTGCTCCTATGGATTATTCGTAAATAGTGTTAGACTCATTACAGGCTTTCTGGAATGTCATTTGAATAACATGCCTTACAATTTTACTGTACCCACCTTCATACAAGGTCCCAGAAGTTAATGGCAAAACCAGATCTTGAAATGAAAGCACTCGATCTCTATATAAATTAGCAGGGTCCCGAAGACCTTCGACAGGGTGGAAACAGTGATGCTGTGGAAGAGAGCTAGGATAAATAAGGAAATTGTGCCAAAAAATTAACATGCTTACTTCATGTAGGATACCTGCAGCCGGTGAAGTAACCACAGGTTTGGAAGGGTTCAGTGGTCATTCTGGCAACCTGGAAGATGTTTGCAAGACTGGTTTTTAAATGCTATCAAGTCCAGTCTTCAGTTTTCTCTTACAGTTGCTATAACATGTTATTGCAGTTAGTAGAAATAATAGGCCTCTTGATTACAAGTAGAATCTTCATTCTAAACTATATCCACACATGGAAACATTTTATTCTCATGTGAAACATTTTGGAAGAGAGTTTCTCTCATGGTTTCTGGGCCAAAGCATGAGACTTTAACTGACCTTGATCATGGATGCCCACCAGTTCCACCACATGTGAAGGTAATGGACAGGATGACCTCTTCTAATGAGGTGGTTTTGATACAACCCTCAAGTGAAAAGTGAAATGTCATTGAAATTTGGGAGGAAAATAAAAGTTTGAATTGGGTAAATTTTAGAAATGATGAAATTAGATCAAAGAGCTTTTATGTATATTATGATAAATTTGCAATTAATTTGCTTCTTACTGAGCTGATAAAAATTGACCAACTATTTTTATATTACTACAGACAAAGTCTTGGTGTTCCATTTGATTGGTGGTGACTTTGTGTAGGCCAGATTATCCCCATAGTTTATGACTGCCTGAGATTTGATACAGATCACTTAATTACAGTTCACAGTCACCTGTCTTTTAAAAGGTACTTTTTATATCATGTCCAGGGCCCTCAGAAGCCATGTGAAACAATACATTGAAGGATGGAACTATCCCACTGGCTTTCCAGGATACACTAAAGCCACGTTACACTTTGCCAAAAGCAGGTTTCTATTTCTGAGCAGCCAATTCCAAAATAAGTTCTTTAATCTGTTCCAAATGCTTCTGATTTTCAGTGATATGATAATTTCCATAAAAACCACTTATGATGTAATCTTATGTGAGTACTGGCATTGGGCTGAAGACACACATATAAGTATCTGAGCATCTAATGTGGCCCAGTACTAGCAACGCTCTTTGTTAAAAGAAAGCCACATAGAGAGTGGTGGTTGTTACCAAAACCTTCCTTCTCACTGTTCCAGGAGGCTTTTGAAAAGAGAAAATACGATCCTTGTAGCTTGATTCTTTTCTTTCATTGTCGTGTGTGCCAAAATGAAATCACTGATTTCGAGTCACTTCCGAGAGCCAGTCTTCGGGCTTTTACTGATGTCTGAAGATCGCTCAAAAGCATCACACCAAGATATACATGCTTGCAGGTCGATACTGTTGCAAATCTACTGAGAAAAAGGAATCGTGGATTTCCAGCATTCGCTTTTAGGATGAAAAATCCTGATTACGGTAGTAAATTTGAAGAAGTCAACACAACACAGGAGAATATTACAGAGCTCGGGGGTTTGTCAACCACTGTCTTTCAATCAGGCATTTGGCTTTTTTCTTACAGCCCTGTTTTCATGTGATTTACTCCATCTCCCTTAGGACATCTATAACCGTTTAATTCAGAGAGGCATCCAACCATAGTGACTTTGGTTGGAGGAGAAGAGAACCTGGGCTCCAGAGTGGTGATGAAGTATGGCAGCTTTTGCCTACCAAAGGAAAGCAAAAATTATGCGCCCAGTGTTGGGGGGAAGCATATTTGGAACTAGCACCAACCACTGTCGACTGTCACTCTGATGTTTCCTTGCTTTCTTGACACCTGGAAGAGAATATGTCCCCATGAATATCACCAGTCTTGCCTGAATGGTAGGAGAGGAAGAAAGTAGAGGAATATTGAGAAACACGTGAAGGGAAATGTATTTATTTTCATTCTTACTTTTTCTTCAGCTTCATTGTCTTCTGTTGTGTGTCTTCCTCATTTGAATAATAATGAGCCTTTTGAGGAAAATGGGTCTAATGCTATTTGAATTAGTCGTTTGATAAAAACGAAGCAACCTCTGATGCTTGACACTTTGAAAATGTCTTGACTTTCAGAAAGGATGTGACTGGTCCCCTTGAGGGTGAGAACTGGAGGGTTATTCCTACTTTGTTAGAAAAACATGGAGCCATATGTTTAGGTGGCTCTGAAGAGATAAAAGACTTTACTCTTAATCTTTTAATTTCAAAGTAACTATGACTTAGGGTCACCTTGCTTTTGATGTATTACCTGAAGGATGGCAAAACGACACCAAGAGTTTTCTTTGCTCATTGAAGCAAACGGCAGCTTAATTGCAGAGTCACAAAGATTTTAAAACTGGTCCAAATTGAAAATGAATTAAAGCCAGAAATCTGAAGGCGTTGGTGGTTAGTAATGAGTAAATACTATCCTCTCCCCACAAAGTATTCAAATGTGTTTCTCTCGGTTGCATGTTGGCTATTTCTTAATAGACGACTTATGTCCTAAAACATTAGGTGACCAGTAATGACACATTTTCTCTTGTGTTCTATTTCCCACCTAGGGCAGCCAACAAAATTAAGTCATATTTTGGGGAGAGTTTCTACTCTCTGGAAAACTCTTAATTTGATCAAGGGAGTATGCTTAACAGCCATAATTCAATTGCAGGCCAGGATGGGCATTTATTATTCTCTTTTTAGTTATATGCCTCTCAACTCAATTTCCAGGCTGGCCTTTACAGTAGAAACTAACAACCATTCGTTCCTAGAAAATCTGATCTGCTTTTTAAAGCAACAGGCTCCCTTCTTACTTGAGTCTCGGTGTTTCTGCCGAGCTGGCGGTGGCGTTTTCCTGAGGTCTCCCTTGGCTAATATCAAAGGCAGGTATTTCTCCTGTAAGGAGCCAATGCTGATGACCTATTTCAAGTTTTTTATGTCTAAAATGACACTGCTCTGGGAAAATGCTCTGAAAGGTCCATCGGGTGAATGGCAGTATATGGTGATGATTTTGATTTAAAAAAAAAAAAGTGAAAATCCAAGTGTCGATCCTTGAAAACCTCATCCATCCCTACGGATACTGCCCCCTTGCAAGGTATTACTTCTGAGTAATAGTAGTACAGTAAGCTAGTATATGGCTTCTGAGTTCAGATAGCTCAGCAACTCCTCTTGTTTGTTTGTTTGTTTCTCTTCACGGCCAGTTGATAAACCTCTTGAGAAAAGATGCCATTCTGACCCAGCATGATAATACCCAGATAGGCTATGTTCCTTATCCAAAAAGGCATAGCCTGAATGACTTTTGGCTATTACCCCAAATCAAGCCCAACCCGAATGTATGGGGGTCTCCCTGGTTCAGGAGATACACAGGAATCTGCTGTCACCTCTGCTTTGGTTTTAAATGATAACGTGCTTGCCTGGTTGAAGAGAATGTGGGGACTAACTATACTCTCGTTCACATGTTCTTCAGTAATTAGCAGATCGATATTTTCCAAATTATGTTTCATGAAACATTGGTCATATATCTATGTGAAAAGACAGAATCTATGGTCAGACGTGTGTTTTGCAAACTCCACACCACTCTTAGAGAGTCTCAATTCATAAGAGTATATTAAAAGTTTTGCAGAGTCTTACAGATTAGGAATCTGACTTTGGGCAATTCGGTCGTAAACATCTTCCAGCTACCAAACCCTCTTTGTTCATAACACTTATCAGTGTCCCACAAATGCATTCTGGGAAATGCCATGCTGACTCCCCCGGGCATCAGCGTATCCCCCATCACAGCTGGGCTTTGACAAGTAATACGCTTTGGAAATGGATGTTGTTCTCTATCTCTCTGCCTCCCTCCGCGCTCTTTGGAGAAGTGCTCCTCAAAGTGTGGTTCCACGGATCAGGGCTCGGTCTGAAATTATCTGTTACAAGTCAATGATGAGATAAGAAGCCGGTGCCAGAATGTAAATCAATGCAGTGCTTTCTTCATCAAGAAAGTATTGCTGTCTTGCTGTGAAAAATAATGTCAGCTGAACGAAATAAAAAATGTGCTTAATGACAGAGTTCACAGATCAGCTAAGTCTGTGGACTGTCCTTTGAGTGACACTGCTTTAGATTACTTCAGCTGATTCTCAACCTTGGCCACACACTGGAATCACCTGAGGACCTTCGGAATAATAGTGATGCCTGAGCCCCGCATCAGACCAAAACCAGCCATCTAACCAATAACTTGTCCAAACAAAAACCCTGCAAAATCTCTCATGGCAGAGTAGTTTTTAAAAAACAAACAAACAAACACACACACAAAAAACCTACCCAGGTGATTCTAATGTGCTCACAGGTTTGGGATCGCGGCCTTAGGAAAAAATCACCTTGGCATAAGATCTGGTGTGTGATGTCAACTGTCAATTCAGAATTCTTATCATGCTGATTGCATGGGCCTCTTTAGGAGGTGGCCTGTGATGAGAGGGCACTGCTGGACAGGCAGCACTTACATGACCTTTAGAACTTGTGGCCATGGAAGGTATCCATCATTCTCAACACACACTTGCGCACACATGCATGTGCACTCCCACACACCCCTTTCTGTTGATTGTTCCTTCTGCTGTGAGAAGCTTTCTGTTTTGATGAGGTCCCAATAGTTCATTTTTGCTTTCGTTTCCTTTGCTTCAGGAGACCTATCTAGTAGAAGTTGCCATGGCCACGGCCAAAGAGGTTGCTGCCTATGTTCTCCTCTAGAATTTTGATGATTTCCTGTCTCACTTTGACGTCTTTCATCCATTTTGGGTTTATTTTTGTGTATAGTGTAAGAAAGTGGTCCAGGTTCATTCTTCTGCATGTTGCTGACCAGTTTTCCCAACACCACTTGTTGAAGAGACTGTCTTTTTCCATTGGATATTCTTTCCTGCTTTGTTGAAGATTCATTGACCGTAGAGTTGTGGGTCCATTTCTGGGTTCTCCATTCTGTTCCACTGATCTATGTGTCCGTTTTTGTGCTGGTACAATGCTGTCTTGATGACCACAGCTTTGTAATATAACTTGAAGTCTGGAATTGTGATGCCTCCAGCTTTGCTTTTCTTTTTCAAGATTGCTTTGGCTATTTGGGGTCTTTTGTGCTTCCATACAAATTTTAGGATTGCTTATTCCAGCTCTGTGAAAAATGCTGGTGGTATCTTGATAGGGATTGCATTAAATATATAGATTGTTTTGGGTAGTATAGGCATTTTAACAATATGTATTCTCCCAATACATAAGCGTGGAGTGTTTCTATTGCTTTCATCAGTGTTTTATAGTTTTTAGAGTACAGATCTTTCACCTCTTTGGTTGGGTTTATTCCTAGGTATATGATGGCTTTTGGTGCAATTACAATTGGGATCGACTCCTTGATTTCTCTTTCTGATGCTTCATTATTGGCACACACCCCTTTCTGAAGTTCCCTTGCCTCTTTGCCGCTCTGTGCTTTTAGAAATATAATCAGGCTTCTGCATAAGAGTGTGATAATCTGCCACCTTGTGACCAACGTCCTTTCTTACAAGCAATTGTTGCAACATGTGTCTTCTCAGACTACGATACAGCTTACAAATGTGGGTGGGAGAGTTTCTTGGGACCACGTATGAGTGTACCTGAAGAAGAGAAGATAGAGAAGGAGAAGAGTGTATCAATATGCCAGAAAAGTACTATTGCTTCTTTGCTTGATTGCTCCTGCTCTCGGTAAGATCACAAAAGTTGGCTCACACTGCTCATGACCTGGGTTTCTGTCCCTAAGTTGCATCAGAGGCTGTTGTCATTGAGACATTGTGCTCTTATCAAGTAGACATCACCAGCTCCTGCAGCATAAAATTACGGCAGGAGCATGTATGTGAAACTGACTTCGACACGATCAGGAGACTTTAATTGCTATCCATGTTTCTAAATCCTCCCTAGCACTGTGTACTGCACCGATTCATATTCATTTGTTATATTCTACAGCATGTCTTAGTGTGCTCCAGAATACGCAGCTTGAGTAATGCCCATGGGAACGTGCAGAACAAGAGGTATAACATCCTGCATTTTATCAACACTTACCCTTGTCTTGCTTCACAGCTGATATCCACACTCACTCCAACACATCACAATCACATGTCCACTTGCACCCATGTGCTGGCATATTTCTCCTTATGAGCCCCAGCTATTTTAAGATATATATTCTTGGAACAGCTCCAGGCCATTCTTCAAGCCCATCCAGCTTTGGAAGTGACAAGTGTACGTTGGCTGGAAGACCGGATCCCCACAGAGGAAGGGAAAGAGCAAAGTTCCCCTTAGCTGCTTCTCCATACAGTCTCTTCCCTAATAAATGACAGGACATGATTTGAACCTGGTTTTTCTGGCCTCTGAAGCCCATGTCCTTTTCCCTCCATAGCTGCTCCATATGCTTAGCGTTCCCTCTCTTGTCTTATGTGTGAGTTTATTGTCTGCTGGCAATTTTAGTGCAGAAGTGATATGTTAGGCTTAAAGGACTGAAAAGCTGACCACACCCCCATTCTCAAGCTATGCTAAGAAAAGGAGTTGCCTGAAGTGGAAGGGACTCAGGAGATGTTTGTGAATATTTCTGTGGGCCTAGAGTTGGATGTAGGGTGGCACTCAAAAGAGTGATTAGCGAAGAGCTAAATTCAGTTTGAATGCAATAAAACTGTCCTTAGATTTAAAAAAAAGACATGAACAGGTTACTTGCCTAATCTCCTTTCTTTAAGCCAGGAGATGCTCTTCACCTATAATGGTAGAAATTAGAAAAGGTCATTTCTAAGTATTAAGCAGCTGATTCTATTGCTTAATTTTTTTCTCAGCTCAATAAAATTGCCACCATTGACAGAAATGTTATTAAGACCTGCTCTGAGCACTTCCCCAGTTCCATGAGATTACATCTTACCTAGAGGTCTGGATATTAGCAGTGAATTCTCTTTCATCACTTGTTGGAACCCTACTCTCTAGCCTAAGGTAAATGATAATAAAAACATTGACAGTTATCCAGAATTTACTATGTGCCAAGCATCTTACCTAACACTATCTTAATTCTTACAACAGTCCTTAGAGGCAAGTAGGTATCGTTTTTCTCTCCGTATTATGGATAAGGAAACCAAGAATCAGAGAGGTAAATAACTTGTCCAATGTCACCTGACTGAGCAGTGGTAGAGCCAACATTCAAATGTAGCCTGTCTCACTCCTAAGACTATGGTCTCTCAATTACAAGAGACTGTATCCAATAACAAGACTGACCCTAGAAATATCTTCCATTCTTCCCCCAGTTACTCTACAATCCGCTTACTGAGACAAATGGATGGATATACCAAGTAAGCAGGAGGGACCTTGGGCCTGGTGTCAGAGAAACAATAGATTTAAATGTGCCTTGTTCTTCAGAGAAAAGAGAAGCAGCCGGATTTAACTTTAATGTGTTTATAGGGCAAATTCTCATCAAATTTGACTTGGTCAAACTGCTTTACACTCTGCAGTATCAGAATTTGGATTTATTCACTGCACTGGTGTACATTTATTTAACTGAAGGCCAGATCTTAATCCCCTCAGGCCAACTGACCTCCCACCTCAAAACATCATCTCACAGAATATCTGTTGACCTAAGTCCCTGGATGATGAAACCTGCATTACAAAGTGAGAACTGACTTAAGGCACGTGAAGAAAAAGTCCTGCCAAACTGAGTTGGGTCACTGTCAAGATATTGTTCAGTGTGACCTTCACAAGGAGGGAGATGGCATGCAATGGTCCATTTCCCTCCAGAAGCATGAAAAGGGAGGTCTCCGGAACTTGTGTGATGTATTCTGTGCAGGCCATTCTATACTGTGCTTTGGATAGATGCTTAGCTATCAATTTTTAGCATCTTTTATGTGCCAGGCACTTGAGGTTTATTATTGTTAATCTTCCCAACCCACGAGGTAGGGGTCCTCCGTCTTGAAGGACGCAATGGGGGGAACCGGGAATGAGAGATACACAATCACTTGCTAAAACTCATACAACTAATACATGTCTTAATTGGGATTTGAAGCCAAGTTGGTTTTGTTCCCAAGCTTGATTGGTCTCTTCTCCATTGTGCTGCCTCAGCTTGTCCTGTACCACGACCCCTGACTCCCCCTTTCGAGTGTGAGGCATGAGAAAAGAGCTTGGCACCATCCCATCCCCTGCTGGTGACAGGTGCTGTTTGGAAGAAACCTATAGAACTGTCTTTAACCTCTTAGCAGAGTGCAATCACCCAGTGCCTCCATTGGGAGACATGGTGTGTGTTTCTACACATCCTAGCTTGAATGCTGGTCTAAGAAGTAGGCCAAGGGTTCAAAAGCAGCCTCTTTAAGATTTGTCACATGTTTCTTGTTTTTATTTTTGTTTGTTTTTGGAAATTTCACTGCCTTTATTTGTTTAAATTTAGATAATCTTTCCTGCACTCTGTTCTTTCCTTCTGGAACTTATTTAACTGAAGTATAGTTGACAGACAATGTTATATTAATTTTAGGTGTACAACATGGGGAGTCAACAGTTCTATTTATTACTCAGCACTTACTACAGTAAGGATAGTCACCATGTGTCACTGTGTGTTATTACAATATTATTGACTGTGTTTCCTATGCTATACTTTTCATCGCCATGACTTCTTATTTAGTTTTATTGAAGTATAATTGACACACCATGTTACATTAGGTTCAGGTGTACAACACAGTGATTGGACAACGCTATACGTTATGTTGTGCTCACCACCAGTGTAGCTCCCATCAGTTACCATACAATGCTGTAACGGCACCATTGGAGTTATCGCATGTTCTTGACCTTTGTTCCCTATATCAACATCTACCAACTGTAGGCCATTTTTCCTGTAGTACTTCCTTAAATGAAATAATGCTTCAAAGCCATGGTTTTCCTCATGGAGCCACTAGACCTTGAAGTGGCCATAACAAGTTCTGTCGTGAACCGCCTCCCCAAGAAAAAAGAAGGAGTGATGTACAGTTTTGGGAGTGCCGTGTTTCTGAGGTGGGATCCACACAGATAAAGCTTATTTGGAGGTCATCCATCTTTGAGCACTCCCAATGGGAACTCAGATGTTCCATTCGGACATTGGATTTTTGTGATCACCTTGGAATACAGCAGTCATGTGCATCAAAGGTGTCCCCCTTTTTTAGGGTAGTTTGTCTGCAAGTACAGGGAGATTATAGGGCAGACATGTCTTTAATGGGGTTATTTCCTCCTTTTGTCCCCCTTTCCTCTTGGGAGCACAGGGGACTTGCCATGGATCAAGGGCAGAGCCTTGACTGAGGATCTCAGTGGAACCAGAGCTGTCTTGGTTCACTTCTATCAGAAATTTGCCATTGTCCTTATGGTAGCACAGTTGACTTTAGCCCTTCCAGAAACACAGCACACTGGGACAAGTGAAATGTGCCTCTTGTGGTTGCTAGTTGTCATTCAAAGAAGGTGTGAGCCCACACGCACACATGTATGCACACCTTGAGTTAAAATAGCTTATTGAGAAAAACACAGACAAGTAGTAGAGCTCACATTGTCCCTCCACTAGAGCCCTTTCTAGGAGACAGCCAGCCCAGCAACGTGCAGCCTAATCACAGACCTCTGTGGGATACTGTGGACTCAAGCAGGTCATTCATACAGAGAGGCCATTTGTCTAGCAGGCTGCCTCCGGCTGTGCACAAAATCTCCTTCTTTTTATGCAACAAGGAAGGAACAAAGGGCATTTCAAGAAGTAGGGGTAATAGATGCTGCCAGCCAATGGCTTTTCTCTTTTATCCCTTCTTCTGTCCCTTTTCCTGCATAATCACTTGATTTTTCTCCACGAAGATAGCATTTTGATCCATGTGAGAAGGTTCATGAACTGATTCAGTAAATTTCTAATTGGCACGCATGGTTAGCTCTTCACTTAGTGGATAATTGGCTAAATATATCCAGAATATTTACTGAGGGAGGAAAAAAGTCCCCAAAGCAAATCAGGATAGTTTGGGAACCTTTTATTCTAGTGCAGCTTTTTCTCTGGGAGCAGTTACTGGGGTTTTAAAAGAGGTCTATATCCCTTCCCAATTAGGACTCCATTTAAACATACATCCTTTATGTCATCTCTGCAGAATAGAGCTTTATTAAATAGATGCCACAGGCATAGCAGTGTCTGTCAACAATAAATACTCAATTACATTTACCATTAGGTACTTCTTCAAATAACCAGTTTTGATATTCTGACTTCGACCAGCCATTTGCCCTAATTCTAGGCAGCAAATGACTGATGGTGCTTCCAGTCACCATTAGCAGAATTGATATATTTGCCAACAGAAACTTACTATCTTATACAAGCCAGGAATTTTGCTGATTATTAGGCATAGCATTGAATAGGGACACTTTTTCTGCCCTCAAGGAGGAAAGACTGGAAGGGAAGGCAGACTTTGAACTAGTCTATTAGTTAGCTCTTCGCATTTTAAGTTATCCTAAAGCATAGGGGCTTAAAACAGGAACAAGTTCTTCTTTCTCCTAGTCTATAGGTTGGCTGGTTCTGCTAACGACCACGTATAGGTTCTGTTGCTCTAGATTGAGTTGACTCATATATTTGCCATCAGCTGGTGAGTCAGGATGGTTCTGACTGGTCTAGGATGGACACAGGGCTCGATCTTACCACCTGAGATCATGACATGAGCCGAAATCAAGAGTTGAATGTTTAACCAACTGAGCCACCTAGGCGCCCCAAGCCTCTCATATATCCCTTTTAACATCTAGACTTGGTGGCCCAATTCATTTCAATATAAAACAGGTATTTCTCCACTTCTCTCACGATAGTAAGCAACTAGCATAAATCACTGATGTGCACGTGATTTAGAATGAGTCCTGATAGAATGGAGTGATGAGGAATCACATAGTACCTGTTATTCCTTTAGCAGTAGGTCTTTGTGAAGATGTCATTGATTTTTCTTCTCCATAATGCATCTAAAGTTTTAAGTCTTTGCCAAGACTGATTTATTCTTTTGTTGTTTGTCCTTTTTAACATAGTTTAGTTTGCTCCATATTTTTAATAGCCTAAAAATATTGGACCACTGGGAATTCAACTTAAAAGTAAATTGCCTCTTGAGTTCAGTATTTAAAAACAGGTATACTTTGGAGTTGTATTAATATGCTGCAACCAAGGATGGCATTATGTGAGTTTCCAATAAGGCAAGTTTTCTGCCAACTTTACAAACATGTGCACTTTTGCTAGACTGTGGAAATTGATTCCTTGTCTAGCGGTGAATGTTTCTTGCTGAATCAAAGAGCTAGTGTTTAGAAAGAACAAATACACAGTTGCGTGGTGAAGAACTGTTGAGTTGACAATATGATATCGAGCCTATATAATTGAGCTGAGTTCTCACCTAGGATTTGCGAATTAGGATCCCAAGGAAATGTTGACTTCCTATACAAAATTGGATGACAGTTTTCTGTATAAGGTGTCCCCCTGTCCAAGGTCAAATAAGTTTTCCTTAGTGGCCTCTAAAGAGTCAAGAGAAGCTTTGTATTATCAGGATGAGAAAATAAAAAATTAACTTTTCATAGTGCAAGCTGGTCCAGAGGGTTTTGGGGAAAAAAATTCATTTTGAAGGAGGCCTTGTACTTGGATCACCCCTTAATTAAGGCTACATTAGGCCACTGCCTATTTCTAAACTAAGATCAGAGGCTACAGCTGCTAGACCCTTTTTGTTCAGTTCCCTTTTTTACCAAAACGGGAAAATGTCATTGTAGAAAATACTGCATTCACGCACCTCCCCCTCACAACATTCAGTTTTGTCCTTAGCCTATTCAAGCTACTTTCCTTCCTGACTATGTCTCAGTTTAATCTGTGCTGAGACAACAACCTGTACTATAAAATGTAGGTGGGGTCTCAGTAGTGGAACAAGGAGGCTAACCAAGGAGCTCAATATTCCTATGGCTTGACAAACCACTTGGTACCTGTCACCCTTTTCTCACCTGTCTGCTGGCCCTGATAAAGAGCTTTAAAGAGGGAGGAGCAATATCTGTGCACAGAGGGGGAAGAAGGTTCAGTTGAACACATAATGTGAACTTTGTCTTCTTTCCTGTTTAGTACCATTCCTGCTGGCTGTAGAGGAGTGAACACTGGGAAAAGCAGAAATGTACCTGTACACCTAGAGTCCTCCAAGCAGTAGTATTTATGATCCTTGTGCACTGGTGCCTAGTTTTTTCTATATGGAAGATCTAAACAAATCAGCAACCCATCCAATACTTGGCAATGAATAACATTGGTTTAAAAATGATACCAAATTAACATGGGAAACCAAATGAGGACTTAAACTCAGTGGGCATATTTATTAATGCTTCTTTCCTGCTGTAAGAAGTAGTTGACATAACTATTTTTTTTTTATTCAGTCATGTCATCCCAGGGCCTGTGTTGAGCTAGAATAGGGGTTCTCAAACTTGGCGCTCTTGATCTTTGGACCAGATAATTCTTTGCCTTCAGGGGCTGTCCTGGGCTCCACACACTGGATGCTAGTAGCATCCCCCAAAATGTAACAAAAACTATCTGTCAACATTGCCAGATATCCCACGAAGAGAGAAATACCCCCATGAAGAACCACTTGGCTATATACCAACTATGTAAATAAGAAAGATATGGTCTACCAATTCCTCTTTAAGAACCAGTCCAAAGGCTTTCGTTAATTGTCACCAATGTTCTCCCTCCTTGGAGAACTTAATCTAAAATTCTGCCTTACCCCTCCCAGTCTTTCCCCCACCTCTCCAAAAGCTTTTCAAGCTATCTAAAGTATTTATAAGACTTTACAGTAAAATTCAGGGCCAGTTATTTGGTATAACTGCCAAGAAGAGTTATTTGGTATAAGGAAACTTAGGTCTCTGGTTAAATTAATCCTTCCAAGGTCATTTAATAAGTACCTACTGGATTTTTCCTTGTGTCTCCTCTAGGAGATCTGGGGCAGTATGACAGAACTCCTACCTTCTGTGAACATGCATATATACAGTCATATTAAAAAGTAATGTAAATCAGGTTGTAAGTTCTAAGTCAAGTTTCCAGGCTCAGCTACAACCTACTTTAGGAAGTTCTTTTTGTTGTGGTCCTCTTAGAAAGCTTCTGTTCAGTCCACTCTCTTCAGCAGAGCTGATGATGAGCAGAGGTGAAAGTATCCCTAATTATTTCCTTTTACATGTTTTCATATCTAGTTCAAAATTCAAAAGTTTTGAGCATTAGATCTAACCAGTAAGTCTCAACTAACACCAACTGCACTGGGCTAGTTGCTTCCCTCAGGGTCCTTAAAACAACCCTAAAAATGTACTATCAGCCTTTCCCTTTATCCTCTTGGTTCCCTTACAGCAACAAACATGAGATCAGGAAAAAAGGAATTTTGTGAAGCCTTGCATAATATTTTAGGGGATATACAGAAATTAAATGCATCAAAGTTCAGAAAAATTAATATTCTGAAGGACAATCAAAGAACAGAATTAAATTTACCTTTCGGCTAATTTAATATTTTTTTCAAAAGCGTTTGTGTTTTATCTGGTTCCTGTTTTTTAGCTTTGCTTTTGTTCCCTTATCATAGTAAAGTGCCCCTGGTGGGTTATGTAACTTTGGACAAGATCCATTCCTTCCTTGGGCCTCCATATCTTCTTCTGTAAAGTGAAAAACAAAAATCGATTGAATGTGTACTGATTTCTCTTCTTATTTTCAATATCTCAGATATGTAAAATAAGGATCAATATGTTGCTAAGTTTCATAACAGATTTATGCTTAGTCAGAATGGAAGTTGGACTAGTAGATATTGTCAAAGTACGACTTCAAGTGTTTGCTACCTTCATGTGTGCCATTCACTGATCAAAAGCTAGAGTGCTCCATGGTCCATATGGTGATGGCCATGGGCTTCTCGTTTTCCAGATTCCTGCTGAAACTGGTGATCTTGATTCTGGGCTAGCTTTAAGAAGAGTAAATCCTAGGCGTGGGCTGGGGTGGGATGGAGAAGAGTAACATCTTCTGAGTGCTTGACTGTCTTCATTTAAAAAATTAATTCATATCATATTAGCTAACTAACTTGCCCAATATCACACCATTAGAAAATGGGGGAATTAAGGTCAAACCCACGTGTCTTGCCTAAGCTGTACTCTGCTTTCTCCACAAAGGAGGCTTTCGGGACCCACCTTGAGGAAGACTAGTAGGTAAGTGTGCTTTACCTTTGGTGATCCTTTTGCTCCTCCCTTTAGTTCCTCTAAACTGGACCTCAGGGAAGGAGGATCCCTTCAGCACAGGCAGTCAGAAGGTAGGGACAAGAAAGAATGGTTAGTTGGTTGGTGGGTGGGTGGGTAGACCAGCACAGCACGCCAGCCACTGGGCTTCACACCTCTGTTTCCTAGCTCAGAATCAGGCACCAAACTTCACATCACTCCTCAACTCGCCATCCTTCCACTTGGGGCTCTCCTGGCATTTATGCTTCTTACATCCCCTTCCATCTCTTTCAGACACATGGTGAGAATATGTGGGAGGTGCGGGAGAGGCTCTGTTCTGAATGTAGCCAGGTATTCTTTCATTTTTCTTTCCCTGTTTCATTTCAGTTTCCCCTGTGGTGAAGCAGAAGTACATAGAGGTAGGGGGGTTTGTGCACTCACATTTGACCGTCCATTGACTCGCATGTTTACCGATTTCTGCTGGAAGCTGCCTAACAATCCGTATCCTCCCAGGGTGTAAACTCATTCTGGGTGAGCATTAAGGTAGAGTGCTGGGACCTTTATTCTGGGTGAGCATTAGGTAGACTGCTGGGACCTTTATTCATCTGACTAAATTTTAGTGTTTTACAAATGACCCAGTTTTCTTTTAGATGACAACTTGTCATCTGCAGAACCAAAGCACCACACCTCTCTGATATTCCTATAACTGTTCTGAATGCTGGTGGTCTAGGAGACAGAGAAGTTTAAGGAATGGTTAGAAAACCAGAGTGATATACCAGTTTGATTGGAAATGAGAGAACCTTGTGGAATATCACCTCAAGGCAGGCTCTCTGTCTTACCTCTCCTCACCCCTGTCCCCAGCGCCTTGCATTGGCCCAGGAGCAGCAATCACCATAGCCACTGTTTATTTGAAGGCCCAGCCTGGCCAAATACTGTGTCAAGGTACTCTGATTTCTACATCAATCCTTTAATGTAGGTATTTTATCCCAATTTCATACCCCAGGTAACTGAGGCTCAGAGAGTTTAGGTGAGGCAGAACTAGGGAAACTAGTAGGTGCTTAAAAATACAATTTGATTTGAATTTTGAACTACAACTGATCTAAACTGGTCTCTTTACATGTCAGCTCCTCCATCTGGGGTATCTCCTAGGTTGGTGACTTGAACTGTTGATTAAGTGGTGACTACATTTAAATGCATATTTTCCATCTACAAGATAATTTACTCTAGAGTAATACCTCTACTAGACACATAAAACACTGCTTTAGTAAATCTCTTATTAACTCTAAAGATAGTAGCTACATACGTATGCATTCAAATCCGTTTGTCCATACATAGCAGATCTGACTTGAGTATCTTCATTTCTGGACTTTTTGTTTTTAAACTTAAGGTCTTTCAGTTTTCTTTTACTGTGGACAACACAGCTCATCCCTTTAAGTTCGAAGTTGGCCATGTTCAAAATTCTTAAAAGCCTTGCTCAAATCCAATCTCAGCTTTTGCTTTTCCAGATCTATTCCCAACACTCTCACCCCGAGACCATCTTGGAATCAGTCTCGCCTTCTCAATTTCCCTCCACGATAGATCTTATTACCGCCTACCTAAGAATCAAGGGTTTTGTCTTCCCGAAGAGGGCAGGGCCTGCGTCTTCTTCCTGGTGCATAGTAGGTGCCCAGGACATGCTTCTCCATTGACGACTGTAGTGCTGCTGTTTTAGAAAGGAGGCAGCATGGCATATCAATAGAACCTTCTGTTACCTCTTGATGCACAAAAATGTACTCTTCAGTATTGGAAAATACTATGTGTTACATGATGCTATTAAGGGCATGTTTGTCTTACTAGCAAGAGGCTTTCACAGAATGTGTTGTACAATAATGTCTGTCTCTTGAGTGCTGTTTTACCTTAATGGAAATTTTAAAATGCAGAGTGAACAATAGATTGATTACTTTATCAAGACAATCAGACTCAACATAGAATTTGCTTGCAGGTTACTTTGGGTTAAAAACATTTGGGTTGCTGATTGTATTTTTTTTGTATTTTTAATTCTCTGCTGTGAGAAGCCACTCATATATATCATTTTCTCCTAGTGCCTGCTGCTGGGTGCAATTAACTACAGCATAAACCACTGTACATGACACCCTGCAGGTCCTTCACAATTTGTCTCCACCATTGTATTCACAGGAGATCACTGCAGAGGAATGGAAAGAACCCTGAATTCAATGTGGAGCAAAACTCGCTTTCACTCTGACCTCTCTGATACTGGCTGGGTGATTGGGACAGATGAGGGGAAAATAGAGACAATAATGGGATTGACATTATGGGCCCATCTTGAGGATTGAGTGACCATAGTGCCTGAAACATAGCAAGTGATCAGTAAGGTGAACTGTTTTATTATTATCATTGTGAAAGATAATGAAGGTTCAGAGGTGGGTCTTTCAATGTATCAGGTCATCCTTAAGCCAGTCCAGCCATTGTCATGGATAAAAGGACCCTCAGAGCCCTCACCAGTTTGTAGGCACTGTCCCAAACTGTTTAATGGGACCCACCCTGTGCTGTGCTTCTAGACTGGTTCCTGAGTTTCGCATACTCTGTCCTTCCACTTAATAAATGCTAGTTCTTCTTATTGTTATTAAAATTGTCTTTAGAACAGCAAATATGTTACCCACGTGAAATGCTCCCATAGGAAATGTCCCAAGACTAAAAACTGAGAAACAGCTGCTTGCCACATCCCTGCCCTGAATGTTTGCACTGCATGTTAGAATATTAAAGACACTGAAGAGTCCTGTATCATTCTTATTTTATGCATATGAAATTGTTTTTTGAAATTACGAAGTACCTCCTTTCAATGAAAACTCTTTTGTTCTTGCCATCTTCATTTTTTCTTTGCTATCTTCACTTTTATACTGACAACCCTTACCATTCTTCCATCATCTTTCACTTCAAGGGAGCCCTTCAATAGGCAGGTGCTATGAAGTTGCAATTACTGCTGTCAGAGCACCATGACCACAGAGCATGTCAGTCTGTTCACTGGAAGCTTCCAGGTGGTTGGTATTCAATGCTACTTTCTAGCGTGTACACAAGTTCTTATACTATCACAACATGCTCTGGTAGCTGGCAGACTTCCTTTGATAGCAGCTGAATTTTAAAGTGTAGTCAATTAAACAGGAAGTACAATGTCACACAGAGAAGACTGTACATCCCATACACCCCCCGCCCCATGCTACGATTCCATGTGTCACAAGCTTATGGCTTGTCTTTCAGTTTACTGTGCATTACTATACCAGGATATGAGTTAAGAGCCATAATGCCCATCTTGAAATAGAAGTTGCTCATGGTATAGAGCTATTAAGTCAGGGTCTCCTGAGTCGTAAGTAAATCCCACTTTAAAGTATTACTATTTGAACATTGGAATTTATAGAGGAGGTAAATGGAAGTAATTATTCATTTTACTAATGCATACGCTGCATGATTGATTTGTAGGGCCTTTGCAAAATATATTTAAGTAACCATTGAATTCTATACAACTCTCCAAGATCAAACCATTTTATTAAATAAAGTAAGGAGTAGCTGCCTTGGGCTATGTGGTTTGATTCTTTCCCTTAGCAGCATTCTTTGGATCTGATTTTCTTGTTTCTGCCTAGTTGGCATATCATGAAGAGGCTTTCATGACTAGAATATTTTGTGAAATATTACCATTCACAAGAAATACACCTCTCCTTTTACTGCTGAAGAAATTTGTGCCGTAAACCCGTGTTCTTAGGTTTTGTATTCTGTGAAAAGGCACCATTCTTTGGTTTCATTTTGGATGGATTTTGTTGGAACCCTATAAATGACTTGTAGGAAATGAATTAGGCATATAAGGGGTGTGCCAACTTTTAGACCACTTGAGTGCTGTTAGTACATTATAGACATACGTTGTCTAATGGTATTCATTTAGCCTCAAAAAGATAAGAGATTTTCAGAAATCGCAAACTCATTCCCAAAAGCACCTAATGCTTCAGGTGAATCATCCTGAAACTCTGAAGAATTATAGTACTAAGGTCCTGTGGGAAATGGCACAGCCAAATATTTAAGAAAGGACAGACATCGTGATCTTCTAGAAAGGATCTTTATAAATCAGAAAGCTGAACTGACAGGGACTGGGAGGATGGATTGCTTTTTAATCAGGCAAAACTTTTCATTCAGATGCTACTTCTATAAATGCTCTCCCCCGCTCTGTGAGAACCACCACTGGGAGTCACTGGTCCAGCACAGCCAAACAATCTCTTCATTCCCCAAGGAGTCAGAAACTCCCTAAGAAGCTAAACAATTAACCATCCTGATGTGAGTTTGGCTGCCAGTAGGGAACTGAGGATAGTGCAGGGCTCTGGACACTATTGTTGAGAAACCTAGAATTTGTCAGCCTGCCTCTGGAAAATGTCACCTTTACTCCATGAGCTAAGAGTGAGCCTACCCAGTAAAATATCAGTTGCCTTCATTTTTAGCATAACCACATATCAGTCACTGTACTTGACATACATGACTTCATGTACAGGTGAGAAATTTGGAGCTTAGAAAGGTAGATTGTAAGTAGCAGAACAGGAACTCAAACTTGAACAGTAGAGTCCAGAGGTCAAGTTCTTAATCCTAGCCATCCATTTTGAAAGAGGTTGCGTGTTTATCAATGAGGGCCTGAAGAAGTCAAGGACATGTTACTTTTCTTCTGAAACACAGGCAAGAGGGAAGCACTGAATTATTTTCACTTAGCTGCAGTTAGTACATTAAGTACAGCAATCCTGTGAGGTTGATCTTATTATTTGCCCACAATTTTGAGATAAGAATTTGGAGACTTGGAGCATAACTTTAAATTTACTGACCCAAGACCAACTAACTAGTCAATTATGGAGGGATTTGAACCCAGATCTGCATGTCTCCATAGACCATAGTCTTTATTCTCTCTATATATATATTTTTTGCCCCAGTGAGTAACTCCTGAGACCACCAAAACAGTAATTTTGACCACCATGTTTATCACTTACAACTGAGGTGCTGCAGTTAATGAGCAGGAGAAGGGAAGGTGAGTGAAACTGACTGTCTACCTTTCCTATGATCTTTTTCAGTGGGCCGAGAATCATCCTCTTTAAAGGAACACTTTGCTCAACTCCTTGGGCTAGTGGTCCTGTCTGCATAAGACATAGATTGGGAGCTACCTGTGCGGTGGAGGAAATGCCCAAAAGAGAAGATGTTTGAGCACCGTTCTTAAGCACAAATCAAGTAGGGCGTATAATTCCTTTGCAGCAAGATGGAATAGTCTGCCCATTGAAGCAGAAAGACAGCATTCCTTTTCCTTATGGGTTGTGAAGCTATAGGGGAAGTGAAGGAAGTGATGTGAGTTTAGATCTTATTAGAGGTTTTTCATATAGAAAGTCCTAACCACTCCTGATTCCTTCTCTTTAAGAGCCAAATATTATCATATGGGCTCTTTGAATAGGCTTAGAGAGAATATAGGCAGAATTCTGTGAAACTTGGCTTGTATTTGTGGCCAAAGTCTTTGACACAGCTCTACTTTTAAGATGTGTTTTTTTTTCATCACTAAGAGTAAGAAGTTATTATTATACACTCTCAGTTATCCCTTAACTTTTGGCTTCCATGAGGTCAGTTTTTACAAAAAGTGTAGTAGTTGGTCATGTTCTAACTTTTTAAATTATTTATAATCTGGGACGTAGTACCAGAAGAATTTCACCTTTTGGCCCTTTACATTGGAAAGTGAGTAGGCAAAATGTATCCAAGATGGATATCCTTGCCACTGAAGGCATCAGGTCAGTCATGTATCTTGTTGTCTCTGTATTTTGTTCTCCACAGCAGGTATCCTAAGCCTCTGCCCTTTGGCTCAAGCCTCTGCCCTATCTGAAGGCTACCATATTACTCAGGATTCTCCAGAGAAACAGAACCAATAGGAAGGGAGAAAGAAAGAGAGATTTCAATT
The DNA here is from genome assembly GCA_002007465.1 of Ailurus styani. Classification (NCBI taxonomy): domain Eukaryota; kingdom Metazoa; phylum Chordata; class Mammalia; order Carnivora; family Ailuridae; genus Ailurus; species Ailurus styani. The sequence goes on along the minus strand of LNAC01000643.1, from coordinate 191,732 downwards.
ATAAGAATTGGTTCATGTGATTATGAAGGCCATGAAGTTCCCCAGTCTACCATCTACAAGCTGGAGAACCAGGAGAGCTGATGGTGTAATTCATTCCAAGTCCAAAGGTGTAAGAGCCTGGGGAGCCAATGGTGGAAATTCCAGTCAGAGTCCCATTCACCCTTCCTCCATCTTTTTTGCTCTATTCAGGCCCTCAATGGATTGAAAGATGCCCACAAACATTGTGGAGGGTGATCTTTGCTCAGTCCATTGATTCAAATACTCATCTCTTCTGGAAGCACCCTCACAGACACACTCAGAAATAATGTTTCACCAGCTATTAGGGAATCCCTCGGCCCAATCAAGTTGCCACATAAAATTAACCATCACACCTTTTCAGTGGATGTATTCACAATGTCGCTGAAAAAAATCGGGGTGAAGTCCCACTGCTTACCCCTTCTGTCCCAGCACTCGTAGTCACCCTCTATCCCATTCCCCTTGTCACAGGAGATGTATCTCTTCCGGCTCAGAGGCAAATCCACCATCCTGTATGTGCCACGGACCATTCTTCCTGCCTCTTTTATGGCTTCCTTCTCAATCAGTCTTTTCTCCCTTACAATTCTAGCATTTTCCTTCCCACAGGCTATGCTGTTTTTTGGAATATAAATATGCTCTGGTAAAGGAGCTCTGGAGACTGGACGCTTTTTGGTGCTAATTGACAGAGGTAGAGAATATAGGAAAATGAATATAGAAGTATTCATATATTCATATGTATTTCATATATATTCATATATTCAATAGAGAATATAGGAAAATGAAATGGTTCACTCCCATGCTCTGTCCCCTGTATAAAAATAATCCATTAATGAAATGTTCTAATCTCTTAAATGGGTGTGGTGATATGGACATGATATGGTTCTTTTGAGGATCCAGTGAAATAATGCCTGTCCCTGAACAAAGGTGTATCATCAAACATAGAAACTAGAACCTAGTAAGTGCTCCAAAACGATGATAGCTGTGGTCATAGTACTATTTATAGTACTTATAGTAGTCATAGGAATAATTATATGGGGGAATTGAGCTGAAATATCTTCAAGGTGCCCTTTATCACTCCCCATACAAGTTTCGATCTTATAATCTCCTGTTCAATCCTTTTCTCAGTGTTTAATACATTGTAACTGAATCCACTCTTCCAGTTTGATTTCCTCTTGAAGACACCCTTGTTCCAGCCACACCAGACCACTTAACATTCCCCACTTAGGCTGTGGAGTTTTGTGCCTCATGAGTGGGTTCATGCTGTTTCCTCTGCTTTCCCTGCCTTTCTCCCTCCTTTACAAGAACTTTGTATTAAATAGCAACATTCCTCCCTTAGACATTCTAGAGATGGGAAGTTAATACAGTATTCGGTTCCCTCCTTTCTATTCCAATTGAGGCTAAGAAATCGAACATTTCAGCTTCTTGATTATAAGGGGGAGGTAGCCTCTTAAAAAATAATTTACTCCAATAAGCAGAATCCCTCCTCAGCCACTTGTCTCTCATCTCTCTGTGAGGGCATGAATGATTTTAGTGATTTCTCATCAATTTGAAAGACATCTCTGCCATCTTCCCTGTTCAATGTGTATGAGGCCACTTAGCAAACGTAGAGGTGGTAATTATCATCAACTTACTCTTTCATCCAAAATGCAAAGCATGGCCTCAGCATTTAATGAATGGATTTTTGCTTACTTTTGAGCTTGGTAACCTTGTGATAACTAATAGTTTATTTACATCTTAGTCACTGGCTACAGATACCCCCAAAACCTTGCTTTGTTTTTTCTGCAGGGAGATCAAGCCCTTTCTTCCCAAAGTAGATTTTCTACTCAGTTCCTCACTTGTTGGCACCCTCAGGTTTAAAAGTGACCAAAAAGGTCAATTTCTCCAAATGTCCTCTTTTCTTCTTGCTTGAAGCATTTCATACTGTCCAAACCTCTATCATGAACATAGTGGTTAAGATCCCCAGCTTAGCCTCTGAGCAGATATTTGACCTTTGGCCTGGCATTTAACCTCTCTGAGCCTGAGTTTCCACATATGTAAAATTGTCAGAATATTAGTACCTAACTGTTAGGATTGTTAAAATATTCCATGGCAGAAGACAAAGGGAAAGTTGACTTTTGTCGTTATGAATTGATTTTTAGTTTTTCCTTCTACCTCCACCCGCTCCCATAGGACTCAGCAGAAGAAGCTCAGTGGCCTTCAGATGTGTAAAAAACCTTTACTAGTGTCCTTAAGAGTCTCTATGAAGAAACTTCATCTTGTGACCATTACCTCCAGTTGGTTATTCTTTCTTTGAAGAATCTGAATGCCAGGATTCAGTCGGAAGCAAGTAGGGTGAATGATACCGTACGTCATTACCAGTTGTCTGAGAATTCTCATGTCTGAGTAAAATGACCCCATTAGTGAGCAATCTGACAGTTGAAGGCCTGACTTCAAAACAGTCATCTGAACACTTTAGGAAAGTCACTTTAATTTCAGGGCCGATTTTGATTTCAGGTTGCAGAAACAGGCTATCTCAGAGTAAATGTATTTTCTGTTAGAAAGTTAAAATACCAGTTTGGTTGGTTTTTTTTTTAAAGTTCTCTGGTTCGTTACACCAAATCTATGAATTTTTTTACCCTCTTTTTTCATGTTCTTACTTTCTTAAACCAATCACAATACTTGCTTTTAAAACACGGTCTCTCACCATTATTGACATTGGGGGCCAGAGAGCTTTGTTGTGGGCGACTGTCCTTTCTGTCATAGGAGGTTTAGCAGCATCCCTGGTCTTTTACCCTTGACACACAAGCAACACACCACCGTTGCCCTCAAGTTGGGACAACCTGTGCCTTCAGGCTTCAAGATGGTTCAGTTAGAAGAGGCCATTATGGAGCACTGACAAGGGATGGGAAGACAGGAGGAGAGAAAGGCTGGGATTCCTCTATCTTTGGCCACAGTTTTGTTTTTTTTTTCAGGTGGCCCTTCTTCCAAGGCTACAGCTCTCTGGCTTCCAGTAATAACTCTCCCCATGTCCTTTTAGGTGTAAGTGAGAAAATGACTCTCTTACTCTTTCTAATCCCTGGGAGCTTCACTATTTCATAAGGATCTTCTGAATGCTTCCCTTATTTCTATAAATGGTCCCTTTTTTAGACAGTCTTGAGTTACTCCCTTGAATGTGCCTTTGGTTTCCTTCTAGAAAGCTGCCCAGACAAGATGACCCTTCTCTTTCAGTGAACCCAGGTCACTTTCAGTAACTTGTTTCCATCAGAGCCTTGACTGTCTTGGAAGTGTCTTGTAAATTTCCCATCCCGCTACCTATAACTCTGGTCCTGGAAAGTTGTTGACAAACCTTACCGTTGCTATGTGTAACAAAGTGAAAGTAAGGAATTATTTTGACTCCTTTAATAAGAACATGGTGGTTACATCTGTCCTTAGTTATGCAGAGAGATATAAAGGAGGCTTTCTATTTGCTTTAGTGTGGTTCTATGTAAGCCCAGATATCCAAGACAGAGAACTATCCCATTTCTTGACTTGATCTGACTTTGAGGTTTGAAGTGTTATTCATGATCATGTGATCTTCACCATCAGATATCATGTGCCCTCCATATATGAGGACCTATGCTAGGTACTTGGTATGGGGGTGCAGAGTATATGAACCTTGGTCTCCTTCCCAGACTGAAGAAACTTGGCTGGGCATGTAGACTATGGGAAGATCATTTGATTTTTTTTTCTTTTTGAAAGCATTGAAATCATATTTCTTTTATATTCTTCCTCATATCATTCAATCTGATCACTATCGATAGCCCCACTCTGGCCCATGTAGTCACTAAATCATAGAAATCCTCCCTGTTAGACATTGCTGTCTAATAGCAACTTAATATGAACCACATGTGTAATTTTATATTTTCTAGCAGCCACACTGGAAAAGTAAAAAGAAGCTTAATTTATTTTAGATGAATGTAAATTTAATAATATAGTTTTAGTCCAAAATAGTGTAAATATTATCATTTCATATTTAATCATTATAAAAAACTTTAGTAAGTGTTCTTTCTAAATACTAAGTCCTTAAAATCTGTATGTTTAACACTTGCAGTACATCTCACTGCAGATACTAAATATTCTTTGGAAATACTTAGCCTATATTTTGAGTTCATCAAATTTACTGTTGAAAAGCAGATCCATATTACCCAAGTTGCTCCAAACATACTTGAATATTTGCAATAACTGAATTGAACACCAGTTTTTACACTTAAATTTTAATTTAAATTTTAAACAAATTCGATATTCAATTTCTTAATTTTTATTACCTCATTTCAAGTGCTGGTGGCTACCATATTGGACCACACAGGTCTCAATTAGATCCAGAGTGCATTTCCTCTTGTCATGTAACCAATAAAACCTTAGATGAAAGCTTAGATTGGTTGTTTGGACAATTACCACGTTGTCCTATCTGACCTCTCTGTCATTCATCCTCACCCACTTCACCTGAGCCCATCAGCCTCACTGGTTCCTAAAGGATTTTGGTACAACATCTAATCTCATCACATCATTTCACTGCTTAAGAATTCTTCAGTGCCCACTCTTGACTACAGGAGAAAGTCCAATTTCCTCAATATGGTCTGCTAGGCCCTCTCTCACTTGGTCCCTGTCAACCTCTCCAGCCTCTTTGCTGGTCCTCCTGTGGTTCAAACACACTGGACTGTTCCCCATTCTCTAAGAGCACCATGTACAAACAACTCTCTACAAGTTCCCTTGTACTAGGTTCTCCCAAACCCTACCCTTTATTCAGGGCCCAGACTAAATGCTATTTTGTATAAGAAGCCTTCCGCTAGCCCTCTGCCAGGCAACACTAATGTCCCTATTCATACCTCAAATGCAATGCTTTTCCCATTGTAGTATCTTTAGAGGTGAATTGATCTGGCTCATGAACTAGTCTCAGAATTCAGAGCAGGGATCACAAACTATGGACTACAAGCCAAATTATATGCTTTACTAAATATGCTCTCTCATGTACATATGTCTATTGCTGTATTTATGCTCTGTGGCAGAGCTGAATAGTCACAACAGAGACCGAATGACCCACAAAGGCAAAAACTTTTAGTATTCGGTCTTTTACAGGGAAAGTTTCCCTACATGAGTCCTAGAGGATGGGACTTCTGTTCTGTCCACCTTCAGTGCCTCGCACTGCACTAGGCACATGGCAGGTTCTCAGTAAATATTTGTGGAATGGAGCAAAGGATGAATTGGACAAAGTTGCATTGGTGACTTGAATCAAAGTTGATGCTTTGTCTTGTAATTGATAGGATTTTTGAGAATAGAAGATCCTTTTGGCTATCTCTTTAGAATTCTTTATGATCTCTTCCTTCTTTCCAATTTGTAACTGTTTGCTTAAACAAAATAAGTTTTGTCTTACCACCTTCATTCTTTTTTTAATGCCGTGTACCGCCTACCATTTGCACTGTGGTTTCTATTTGATTTCACTTGTTTCCCATGGACACAAATTGATTAACTCCTGAGAATTTGAGTCCCTCCAATACAGAGAAGTGGTAGAAGCTGTGAATTCAAGTTTTGGCTTGATATTTGGCCTAACTGGTTACTTTAGAAAAGACGCTTGACTTAATTTGTTAGTGTTATTTTCTGATTTCTTTTTATGTTCAGTTAGCCACTGTATAGTACATCATTCGTTTTTGAGGCAGTGTTCAATGATTCATCAGTTGCGTGTGACACCCAGTGCTCATCACACCACGTGCTCTCCTCAATACCCATCACCCAGTTACCCCCTCCCACCACCCTCCTACCCTCTGAAACCCCCAGATTGTTTCTCAGGGTCCAATTGCACTACTGGATATTTACCCCAAAGATACAGATGTAGTGAAAAGAAGGGGCACGGGCACCACAATGTTCACAGCAGCAATGTCCACGATCGCCAAAATATGGAAGGAGCCGAGATGCCCCTCAACAGATGGATGGATATTTTCTGATTCTTTAGCGCAAATTACAACATCCCACCTTCAAGTTATTCCTCGTAGTGTGTGTGAGTACAATATGCAGTTTTGTGATGAGTATTATTAACATAACAGATTTTCCCAAAGTAAAAGAAGTGACTTTTCTTCCACAGAGAATGGAAAAATAAGCAGTAAGTGCACCAATTTTAAACACTACTTAGAGTCAGCCTCTATTATTCAAAGTTTCCTGTTTGGGGGAAGAAATTACTGGCCATCAATAATCCTATCATAACTGGGTACTAACACTAAAAGACCACTTGGCCATTGCTTCTAATGTTGCATTTTAAAACTAGAAATCTGAAAGCAGGTGTTGGGAGATGGCTTCTACACTTGAGCCATACCTTTATGAAAGAAGACCTTAAAGAATGAGAAGCTACAGATCACATAGAAAGGTCTGGAGGCTTTATGACGTGAGGGCAAAAGATGGAGGGGCTGTCACTAGGAAGTTTCATTTCTAGGAGGACTTTCCATCTTGTAGCAGCTAGAGGTATTTGCTATCCACACCCACAGACACACCAAGTCTTACAGTGTATGTTTCTGCCTCGTGGCTTCTCCCAGAATTTTTAGGTTAGGGACAGATTCCACTTATTGAACACTACTGTATACTATTTATGTATCTTGTTTGTGTAATGCATCTCTTTTTTTTAAAGATTTTTATTTATTTATTTGACACAGAGAGAGAGAGATCACAAGTAGGCAGAGAGGCAGGCAGAGAGAGAGGGGGAAGCAGGCTCCCTGCTAAGCAGAGAGCCCGATATGGGCCTCGATCCCAGGACCTTGAGATCATGACCTGAGCCGAAGGCAGAGGCTTTAACCCATTGAGCCACCCAGGCGCCCTATAATGCATCTCTTGTCCGCACAGTAAACCCTGTGAGGTAGGTACTATTCTCTTCAATTTACAGATAAGGATACTGAACCTCAAAGAGATGGAATGCCCTACACCCAGATCACAAAGCAAGTAAGTGGCAGATCTGGGATTTGAACCCAAGTTTCGGGAGCCCATGGGTTTAACCACTGTGGAAGCTGAAGTATTTTCTGAAGTGAAAGAAATTAGGCTTTGGGCGTAGGAGGTGCCCATTCTGTGCTTTGAAATATTCTACTTTTTTCATCCGAAAGACTGAATCCTAGAACTAGAGGGGGCCAGAGAAATCACCTGATTGAATCTGAAGAGGTTGAACCACTTGGCCACATTACCTCAGCTAACTTAGTGATAAAAACCATAGTCTCCTGACTCTTAGCCCAGTGCTTCCTATACTATGTCCCAATTCACATTTCTGGCTAGATATAAACAAGTGTACACTCATTTAATTTTATTTTAAGATTCGTTTTAAGAAAAGTATTTCTGCTGAAAGAAGAGGAGGGAAAACAGTACTCCAGAAGTAAACGAAAGATGATTTATTTTTACCAAATCTGCAGGGAATCCAGCAAGGGATGCCAGCACAAATCAAATTACCTACTTAAGGGTTTTGCTGCTGACAGTCTGGGCTACTGTGAGTAACTCTACGGATCTCTTTGAGCTTTCATTTCTTATCTATAAAATGAAGAGTCTGAACTAGGTGAAATCTAAGGTCCTTTCTGGCCCACAGTTTATGATTTCAGGAGAGTGATTAGGAGGTTCCAGGACCAATTAAAGGAGACAAGTTTTGGCTCAGTGTAAGAAATTCCTTCCGAAGGGCACAACCTTCCTAAAATGAATTGCAGTATCTTAAGAGATGGAGAATTTCCATATTCAAGCAGAAATGGACTACAACTGGATAGGAATGTTGTAGAAGTTATTCAGATGTTATATCAACGAGGGGATGGTTGTTATACTTAAGGCGATTTCTGTACTTCACAGTCTGTGAGAAATGAAATACATTGACAGTTTCAGGCATAGCCACACCATCTGACCTGCAGTCATCTGCATAGTCATTCAACAAGTAGTTATTGAGTACCCCGTGCTAGATCTGAGGATGTCAGGACCTGGCCTCTGTCTTGCATGTCACAGACTAGGGATTAAAGCATTATGGCCCTTGGGCCAAATCCTGCCCACCATCTTTTTTTTTCTAAATAGAATGTTATTGGAACACAGCCACCCCCATTTACTTCCACACTACTGAGTAGTTGCAACAGGGGTCATGTGGCCTACAAAGCCTGACAGATTTGCTATTGGATTCTCTATAGCAGAAGCTTGCCAACCCTTGTCAGAGATGCACATGTACATCTTGAACTTCAATCTCGTGGCCTATGTGCAGAACTGGAGGAGGCACAAAGGCAGCACATATAATTACTTCTTGAAGAGGCATCAGAAATGTTTCAGAGGAATTAAAACATATAATCATGATGTCTTTGAGTGGGAAGAGACCTTAGCTGTTTCAGCTGTCCTAACTTTTCATCCATTCCTCTATATATTGCCTCTCCAGCATCCCTGATAGACTGCATTTCTTTAAGCAGGAAAGCATACATGCTCCCTACAGAGAAGTGGTAACATTTGACCAAAGTTAGCCTGCCAATTTATGCAGAAGTGGGAGAGATTCATAGGTGGCCTCTGCATTCTAAAAGGGAGGCAGAACCCCCAGTCTTCCCATGACTGAAATTCAGGTGAAGCCAAGTTCAGATTCTATAGGTGGCCTAGGCTGATGCCATCAACTTTCAGGAGACTCGAAGGCATAAGGGCTTGGGGCCTGTCCTCCCTCCCACACACAAGGATGAGAGCCCAGCTGCTGCATCCACGCTTTTGTCACCCTGGCAGGATAGTGAAGTCCCGCTAAGCTGTACTCAAAGGTACTCAATAACTTGTCACAGGGAGACGTGGGAGAACCACCAGAACTACGTCCATTGCTTTTGCCCTAATGTCATATAGGACCTCCTGGAGTACTCGCCTCGCGGTAGGAATTCTCGAGATAAGTGGTGTGGATTGATTGACTGACTTCTTCTACAATTTATTGTCAGTCTGAAGAGGACTACAACAGTGTGATTAATGATTTGTTAAATATCTTGCTCACTTATATGTCAAAGCCTTGATGCTCTATTTTTAAAATGCAATGTGAGATGGATAGTTTGACAATGAGAGTCTTGAAAATTTCTGGTAAACTTAGGAGGGTCTCTGTGGGGAAAAAAATCCTTTTTTTTTAACTTTTAATTTTGACATGATTTCAGACTCCAAAAAATTACAAGAACAGTTTGCTGTGGTACACCACCATTTCCCATATTTTTGCAATTACCGTGCTGCAGTAAGGAACCTTGTGCTTCTGTGTTTTCGTATTATTGGAAATACATGTTCAGGAAAAATCCCGACAAGTGGGATTGCTGAGTCCAAATGTAAGTACACATATAATTTGGTTAAATATTGCCAAATTCCTTTCAGAAGTGTTGTACCAGTTTGCATTCCCACCAGCAAGATGTGATAGTGCCTGTTTCTCCACAGCCCCACCTTCAGAGTGTGTTATACTTTTTAATTTTGCCAATATGGTAGACGAAAAATGGATTCTTAACTTTGTATTAACTTGGTATCCTTAACGTGCGTATGACTTAAGTGAGGGTAAATGTTTTTCATAAGCTTAAAGGCCATTTTAATATCTGTTTCGTGTGTGAATTACCCTTATCTTTGAACATTTTTGTATCTGGAATTTGGGTGGTTTTTTTCCTTCAAAATTTAAGATTTATTTATATAGTAGATACAGTAGTCACTTCTCTGTCATACATGTTGCCGTATTACATGTTGCCGTATTTCTCTTGGTTTGTCAGTTATCTTTTCATTTTGTTTATGGTATTTATTGACATTCATTAGGTTTTTTAAAGTATTGTTATGTAGTGAAATTTAACAACTGTATCTTTTATTGTATTTGTGTCTGGAGTTCTAGTTAAAAGACTTCTGACTACACCCAGCTTAAAGAGGAATTCACCCATATATTCTTCTAGTGCTTGTATGGACTCACGTTATGTTAGATTCCTGATCCATTTGAAATTTATTCTTCGGGTGCCTGGATGGCTCGGTTGGTTAAGCATCTCTTGATTTGGTCTCAAATTATGATCTCAGAGTTGTGAGATCCAGCCCCATGTTGGGGCACTGGGCGTAGGGCCTTCTTAAGATTCTCTCTTTCCCTCTCCTTCTGCCCCTACCCACTCTCCAAAAAAGCTAGTCTTATGTATGGTGTGAGGTGTGGATCTAATTTATCTTTTTCCAAATGGCTAACTTTGTCCTAGCACCATCTATCAAAGAAGCCTGTCTTTGCTCCAGTTATTCAAGATATGACTTTTATTATATACTAAAGTTCCATATTTATTTGGATTTACTTCTGAACTTTCTATTCTTTTTTAATGATCTCTGTTGATGTGCTGGTACCAAACCTATCAATTACAGAGGGTTTATAATATGTTTTATTGTCTGGTAGGACTACTATGTCCTCATACTTTTTCATCTTTTTTTTCATGACTATTGTTGGTTTTTTCACATGAGGTTCAGTGACAACTTGTTTAACTCTATAAAAAAGCTTGTTGATATTTTTATTGGGATTACATTAAATTTATAAATTAAACTGAAAATTAAGTGACATCTTTATACTGTTGAGTTGTCCCATCAACAAACAAGGAATGTCCTTCCATTTCTCTAAGACTATTTTTGAGTCTTTTATAAGTAAAAAAACTTAAAGAAAATCAGATTTTTCCTTCAACTGTTGAAGTTATTCAGAACATGAGAAATGTACTTAATGATAATGCAATTTACATTTATAGCAAGTAGAAAAGGGAAAAACAAATCTGCTCCAAGCCTATTCCAGTTGTATTCCAAGGTGAAATGTCAAGCATTCATTCATTCATTCATTCATTCTCATCAGTGACTTCACTGAAGCTGAAGAACAGCTTACCAAAACCCAAGAGAATAGTTATAAAGGACGATAGTTATGACTAATAATAATGAATATTCAAAAATATTTTGGCAGTCTGGATTTATCAGCTCAAACTCAACAAGTAGAGAAAAATCTACCCCGAGCTTTAACAGTAGAATCACATATGTAAATTTCAAGAAAAAAAATCTGCTTTAGCTGCAGTACATCGGATTCCTGAAGAAGGTATCTAGATCGAGCCATAAACTTAATGGGAGCCAATATTTTCTACTTAGGAGCTGTTAAAATGACACATTCATCCAGGCTTCTTTGAAACAAGCGTGGTGACCAGATCGAAGCAAGTAGTGCAGTGCTTTGGCTGGACCAAGCTGTAGGAAGCACTCTCTTCATTTGAGAAGAAGAACCATAAATTAAGGGAAACATGGACAACTAGAAAGAATATAGAGGAGAGCACCCAGAAATGTCAAGGTGTCAAAAAACCATCTTTTGTTAGAAATAGTTGGAAGAGCTGGGGATCTCGGAGAAAAAGAAGGAAGAACTTGGAGCTCTTAACTGCCTTTGATAAATGGGTGTCAGGAACTCAGCATTGCTCTAGAGACCAGAACTAGAAAGTGAAACAAGGGGGCAGCTGTTGGTTCAGCTTGGATTTCCTAGCAAAGTTTCAGTTGACTAAAGAGTTTGTGGGAAGGGGGGAAGAGGTGGAGAGATGGGGTAGGGAGAGAGAATAAGAATAAATGTACTATAATGGAGCAACAGCAGAAGCAAAGAGCTCAGGGCACCCAGGTGGCTCAGTGGGTTAAAGCCTCTGCCTTCACCTCAGGTCATGATCTCGGGGTCCTGGGATTGAGCCCCGCATTGGGCTTTCTGCTCAGCAGTGAGCCTGCTTCCCCCTCTCTCTCTGCCTGCCTCTCTGCCTACTTGTAATCTCTCTCTCCTGTCAAATAAATAAATAAAATCTTTAAAAAAGAAGAAGCAAAGAACTCAGTTGGCACAGTATAGACAAAAGACAATGGGGGTTTGGTCTAGACTCTGAAGTGCCAGTGGAGAAGATGAAAAGTGTTGGATTTGGCATTTATCTTATAGGTAGAATTAATGAGATTTACTGATGGATTGGATGTGGGAGTGGAGGGAGGGACAAGCATGAAGGATGAATTTTAGGTTTGGGGGTTTGAACACTAGATGGATGGTAGTGCCATTTATGAAGATGGGCATATTGGGGGGTCAGGATGGAGTTGTGGTGGGGTTGGAAATCCAGAGTTCTTTTATGATCATGTCAATTTTGAGATGTGCACTAAACATCAAAGTGAAGATATTTGGTATGCAGTTGGCTTTATGAACATGGAAGTAAAGCGATAAATCAGTGCTGAAACCGTCATTTGTTCACAGCTTCCTCCTATATGGTTAATTCTTAGAAGTTTGACCTTGAGCTAAGTGGTTCATTACTATATATTATACAGTGTTTATCCTAAAAAAGCCTCCAGTCTGGCTTAAGAGGCAGAAAGCCATCTTAGAGCAATTTAGGAAGCAAAAGTGAGCAATTAGAAAGAAGTGTGATAGAAATGGTAAGTGCAAATGAAAGTCTGAGAAGAGATTATTGAAGACTACAGTAGACGAGGGCTTCCTGCAGGAGGCAGCATTTGTTCTGGGCCTTGAAGGCTATACCCAGGAGAGAGAAAGGATATGAGCATTCAACGTTCTGTTAAAATATAGTGGGGCCTTAGTTCTTAGTGAGAATGTGCTTCAAGATAGCTTGACTTGATGCCTTTAACATTTCCTAAGCATGCTCTTGGTACTGTGCTCCATTTTGCTTTGCGGGAGAAATGCGCCAAGTTTGCTATAGTGTTTGCTCATGGCTAAAGGACATGGACGGCAGAGTGCGGCAGGGCACATGACTTTCAAAGAATCTCAAATATTTGTGCCCTATATGTCCTATCTCCACCCCCGGAGATAATCACCTCCTCCTAGGATTACCCCCTCTTATGGGACCACAATGCAGAGTGGTTTTCTCAAAGTAGTATCAACGCAGTTTCTCAGGTAGAGAAGCTATGCAAGGAAATACAGATGTGTGGGTGGGAGAGCACATGGGGAGAAAAGCACTTCCCACACTTGGAAGTGTTGACAGGGGCTGCATCCATGCACTCTGAATATAGACAGCAGGTTGTGTGTTTCTGCTAAGGCAGTTGCCACCAACAGGAGCACAGGCTGTGCTATTCTAGGAAGCCACCATAATCTGACTATAGCTCTTGCTCATTTTACCTTGTGATACATTCTTTCAAGTCAGTCCGTGTTGTCCAGCTCCAAAGTCATGTCCTCACATTCCCACCCTGAGATAGAACTTGGCTTCTCTCTCTTCGTTGGAGGTAGGACTAGAGCACTAGTTTTCAAACTCTGCTTTGGGGAACCCTAGTGATTCTGAGCTGTAGGATGCCAGGAGAGAGCTCTGTTTTTTAGTTGTTTTGTATTTTGAGTTCTACATATGGTTTCATGAACGTAGATTTGAAATTTACTGTTCTAAAAAGTATGAGGAATAGATTCAAACTCTTAATTTGACTAGATTCAAATCAGCCACCCCAGATTGTTAGTAGTGCCCCCAACATTCCCTCTTTCCCTCTATGCTTAAAAGCAGCAGCTGAGTTCTGGGGCATTTGGGTGGTTCCATTGATTAAGCATCTGCCTTTCAGCTCAGGTCATGATCTCAGGGTCCTGGGATTAAGCCCCAGGTCAGGCTCCACACTCATCGGGGAGTCTGCTTGTCCCTCTCCCTCTGCTCGCTCTCTCTCCGACCTCAAATTAATTAATTAATTAATTAATTAAATTTTTTTAAAAAGCAGCTAGGTCCTAACATTCACAGAACTCAACTGGCCCTATCCATTTTTGAATCATGAAATTTTAATCTGTTCTCATTCAAGCTACTTAGAAGAGGATTAATTAGATTGTAGAGCCTAACAGAGTCCTCCACCTCTACCCCTCCCCCCCCACTTTAGGCTGCTGGAGCACAGGTCTGATCAAATAGTGCTTTTAAAAAATGCAGTCCATCTAGATGATTTAATAAGAGCATCAGCCACTTTTATATTTAGATTCCTTCCCTCCGTGTATGTGTGCACCTATATTTATCACAATTCATCTCATTTTTGGTATAAAATATCAAGCACCTGAAAATATAGCAAAGGTTTTTGAAAGACTTTAAGGACAAAAGACAAAAAGATTTCCTCAGACCCCAGTATCTGAAAATAACTTGGCATCTGATATTACCTAGTACACTTATTTCCTTGAAGTCACCATATACAGATGGTTTTTGACCTCCATATCCAAGTGTATTTATTTAAAGTTGAATGCATAGGAGGTTAAATGTATACTAATTTATATTTATATAATACATATAAACCCATATCAGTTTGACATCTGACATTAATTTTGCACGTACTTGAAATGTCTGCCTTTTCATTTGATCGGTATCAACAAATCATTGTTATGAGTCTTTCTCTTTAATCTCAATCGATTCATGATTAGGTAGTCATTAGTCATACATCAGGTAGTATGAAATCATATTATTAACTTTTGCCCTACTATCAGGCGATTAAGTTGATATTTCAGTATTTCTTTCAAAAGTAATGTGGGGCCTTTAATTCCCACAGTCTGAAACAAACTTGTAAGACTTTAGGAATATGCATTCAGGGTTAAAATTATTTGAATGTAGTTCAGTGGGAAAGACAATAAAATTCAATATTCATCTGTTTTGAAGCTACCACAATACGATATAAAGCAAAACTGAATTGAACTGTTTCTTCTGATACACTGATGCAAGGTAGATTTGAATTGTAAAGAAGCCTTTTAAAAATAGGATGTGTGTACACAAAGAGAGCTTAAGTCACGTTGACAAAGCAGAAATTCACATGAAGTGTAGAGATAGAGTGTTAGATTATGGGAGAGTTTCTTCTTTTATGAGCAATGAAGATCCCGATTATATATGTGGCTTCAGGTGTGTGTGTGTGTGTGTGTGTGTGTGTGTGTGTGTGTGTGTGTACACGTCCCACAGATACACAAAGAATATGGGACTAATAGGTGATGAAGAATTATGGTAGAAGACATCAGTGGCTCCAATGAATGTGTCCACCTACGCTGGATGCATGTAGGTGCATATTGAAGATGAGAGTCTGGGCTTCTGAGGGATGCTTTCAGACCCACGTGTATTGCACCAGTCAGGTGCGTGTGACATATGATAGGTAATGATGGTGGTAGGAGGAGCTGTGACAATGAGATAGATAGCATTTTATGAGAAAATGTAATGCCACATTTGAAGAATCTAGCTGTCTGTGAGAGGGAAGTGAATGGTACTAATAGGTTGAGGAGAGGGGTTTACAAGGACAGATTTGCAGCAGAGTGCTTGCTGATTAGCTTCCACACTCTTTCCTTGTTAGGGAGCTGAGGATATTATATGTGAATGAAGAGGAAAATTTAAATTCTGTGGGATCAAAGTGTGTCAGGTTTTAGGAAGCAGAATAAGTCTGACTGTGGTAGCGTCTGCTTCTCTTCAGAGGGGTCACCTAGAGAAGTAGTGCCTTTCTGGAATTCGGGCGGAAATAATGGCAGTGACAGCACCCAAGTGGGCACTGCTTTTCAGGTGCAGATTGGCCTTTGGGGTTTCTCCCGAGTCCCAAGCCGGACCCGGTGCTGCCACCCCATCTGGCGTCAAATCAAACAACAAGCTCTGTTGCCCAGGAAGCACATGTAGCTGCAAAGCTGTTCCAGTTTTCTGGAGCACGGTGGAATTGTAAGGAAGAGCAGAAGGTTGCACTACAGTTCATCAGCCTCATCAGCCTCATCAGCCAGTCCAGAAGGACGTGCAAATAGATACAAATAGGTGGCAGGAGCTCCACCAGTGACAACTTTAGACAACTGAGGCACTGTCTTACCATTTTCATACACTCTGAACCTAGAAATCATGTTCTGGGGCTCAAGTGCCAAGCATCAACTTGGCCTCCAGAATGGATTCAACAGGTAGTGTAGATTTGGGTCTCACTCAGTAGGCTCTGGGGGTGGGAATCCTGAAGGTTCAGTCTGAACTGCCAAGAACCCCCACCCAGGACAATAAGGGTATGCAAGAGACCAACCCAAGAAGAGACGAGTGACACAAAATGGGCCCAAATAAATACGAAGTAACTTCTACTCCCTGCAGTCTGGATACTCAGCCTGACTCATTTTCCAGACCCCCGTCTTCTACCTGCTACTAGTTATATGAAAGGATCACAGAGATTTTTATTCAAGTTCTTTATCTATGTGCTTGGATCACCTCTGCACCCCCCACACACACACACAAACACACACTTGCTTTTAGCAATAGAAGTTTTGCAGTTAAGATGGGTCATGCTTTGACATCTAAATAGAGGAAACTTCAAGTCCTAACAATTTGAATTGGGAAGCTAGAAATGAAGGCATTTAGGCTAATTAAAAGGTACATAGACTATAGCAAGAACAAGATGATGGGCTGGAACCAAGGCAATTGTCATTAAAGTTGGACAGATGTAGCAGTAATTGGGTAAAAAAAAAAAAAGGTCCAGGAGAACTTGGTATTGTACTAGATGAATGGCTTAGAGAGAGGGAAGACAAAATGATGAGCCTGAAGTTACAAGTCTTGGTGCCTTGACAAATGGAGATACCCTTCGCAGAAAGACATCAGAAGGAAGAGTTGACTTAAGATGCTAAATTCTGTTTCAAATATTATTAGCCTGGGGTGCAAATGGAAAATTGCATTGCAGAACTGATGCTTTGGAGGGAGGCCAAAATTTGAGAATTTTGCGAGTAGTGCACGGAGTAGATGAGACCACTAAAGGGACACAGAAAGAGAGGACAAGGGGCTGAGGATGGATCTGGGAATGCCTACTTTTGGCTCAGATGAAGAAAAAAGGCAAAGAAGGACTAGTAAAGGTGGGTAGGGAGCAGTGGTCAGGAAACTAAAAAGAGAAACTGGACAGGACAGTGCAATGGAAACCAAGGTGAGAGGTTGGCCAATAATATTAGATACTTCAAAAGATCAAGGAGTGTGTGAGCTGAGACAAAGCCTTTGGGTTTGGTGGTTAGAACCCCATTCTCTCCCTTTATTATAACATTGATGAGTCAAGGCCATCGCCACTACCAAGTCCTTAATTAATGGTATACTAACCCCAGTGATCAGTGACTAAAAGATTTTGGGGAAGTGATACAATTCTACTTTATCCATTTATTCATTCAAAAACCCTTTATTGAACTTGACTACACGCCAGGCACTGTGCAAGATATTATCTCTATAATGCCAACATGATTATAATATTAAGAGTACCCTCTCCCAGCCCTCTAGCTAGGTCTTTATTTCATCCTCAGCAACATCCTGACTGGGACACTAAATTATATTTATTGCCTATGGTCCACTTCTCCAGACTCCTATGGCCTAGTCCACTCCTAAAATTCTCTTTGCCTGAGCAAGGGCTTCTGAACTCAACTGGAGTGGGACCCCCACAAGCGCCAAGTTGTCTGCGAATCATAACCATCATTGTTGTCTCTGCAGTGTGGGTCATGTGTTCCCAAACGTATGTCTTACCACATAGGCTGTGTGTGTTCCTGAGGCTCCCCTGCCCCAGACCTACTATTCACATGTGATCTGCCAAGAATACATGACAGCCATTCATGGATTGATCTTGATGATTCAGAGTCGGTCTGTCACTTACT
The DNA here is from genome assembly GCA_002007465.1 of Ailurus styani. Taxonomy (NCBI): domain Eukaryota; kingdom Metazoa; phylum Chordata; class Mammalia; order Carnivora; family Ailuridae; genus Ailurus; species Ailurus styani. The sequence goes on along the minus strand of LNAC01000643.1, from coordinate 174,211 downwards.
CGCAGGAATAACTCATGGTACAAACTAGCCTAGATTCGTTGTGTTTATTTTAGGACTGTAGACATCTTTGCCAAATCGTACAGTGTGAACAATAAGTGAGGATAGCAGAATTGACTTGGCTACCCTCAAAATTTCTCATGTAGAAGTGCAGATTAGGGTATTTTAAGCTGGCCAGTAAAGAGTTAAGTGTGTTAGCTAAGGGCACTCGGGAATCCAGGCTGTGCTTATTTCTTGGATTTATAAATAACTTAAACCTATGTAGGAGTTAATTAATTTGGCTCCTTTCCACCTACGGTTTAGCTTCTTGAGGGAATAACTTGACCCTTCTTATACCCAATGTTTGTAGCTATAAAGAGAACTCCCTACGGAATGAATAAAACCTCTCTTGGATTGTCTGAGTTTGGCTTCCTGTAGACCTTTATAGAGAAATCCTGAGATGTTGGCACAGCATAAAATATCAAAATACCTCTTCATGTAGGGACAAACATATGCAAGCTATTATTCCTGGCTGGAGTTATTTGTGATTCTAGGGTTTTTTTTTTCTTTGAAATGACTGACATTCTAAAGCAGGAGTTAACCTGTGACTTGGTAACAGTAATAGAGATCTATTAAAAGTACCCTGAATTTTGCTCACTTCATCCTGACCTCTCCTTTCCCTGGAGAATATTTTGAAACAAAATTACTGCTTTTGGGGGCGCCTGGGTGGCTCAGTGGGTTAAAGCCTCTGCTTTCGGCTCAGGTCATGATCTCAGGGTCCTGGGATCGAGGCCCACATCGGGCTCTCTGCTCAGCAGGGAGCCTGCTTCCCCCTCTCTCTCTGCCTGCCTCTCTGCCTCCTTGTGATCTCTCTCCCTCTGTGAAATAAATAAATAAATAAATAAATAAACTAAAAAAAAATTACTGCTTTTGGGACGCTAGGTCAGTTTCTACACCTCTGAGTTTCCCCATGATTAAATAAGAAGTTACAGGAGTTTTCTCAGTTGTCAAAAGCCCAGAACTCAGGAACACGGAACTGTAGAAATAAGAAAAGCCCACCTGTCATGCTGACAGATCTTCCTTGTAGCACATCTAAAAGGATCTGACAGATTAGACTGCAGGTAAGGCCTGTGAACTGAGTGGAACAGATGAAAATGAATTGAGTGGGCGCCTGGGTGGCTCAGTGGGTTGATGCCGCTGCCTTCGGCTCAGGTCATGATCCCAGGGTCCTGGGATCGAGGCCCACGTCGGGCTCTCTGCTCAGCAGGGAGCCTGCTTCCTTCTCTCTCCTCTCTCTCTGCCTGCCTCTCTGCCGACTTGTAATCTCTCTCTCTGTGTGTCAAATGAATAAATAAAATCTTTAAAAAAATGAATTGAGTCGTTTGATGTCACAATGCAAATGAAGTGTGACTTCATAGAAAGTACTCATTCCAAATGCCACATCTCTTGCATCATCCAATCTTCCCAGCCACTCAAATGGATGCCACCCCCTAAATAGCATGGCAGAATCTAGCCCATTAGCTAGGATAGTGGTCTGTATTGTTTTGTGAACTTCATTTTAAAATGTGTCATCCCTATGAATCATTCCTATCATAAATGGAACGACATTTCTTCCTGAGTTATAAAAGAGCCCTCCTGTCTTTTCCGAGTTATGAAATACGTTGGATTTCGCCATTTCCCCCATTTTGGGAATTGGGTCCGGGATGGAGAGGAAGCTGTTGCTCTGAGCCATCTTCCACTTTGGTTACAACATTGAGCATGAGAAGAAGCCCACTCCTTACTCCTGAACCATCTCAAGGCCAAGATTGCAGCAACAGAGCTGCAGTCTAAGGTCTCATGACTGAACAGAGCCACTAGCATTTACAGCAAGCACTTACTTCGTGTCAGTGGAACTACATGTAAACTTGGAATATTTCATTTAATCCTGACAACATCTCCATGAAATAGAGCCTTTCATTGTCCCAGTTTTGCAGATAAGGAAACTGAGAAACTTTCTAGTTATGTCAGCTAGGTGACTGTGACCTTGGACAGGACCAACATTCAAATCCAAGGTTCAAATCCAAGTCCATGCTCATTTCTCCGCATCTTACGGCTTTTCGGGTGAAGTTTAAAGGCAGGGTCAATTGCCCTAATTGAAGCCTCACTGAAGTGCACATGTTTGTAAGTTACTTCATCTTGTGTGGCATTGATCGCCAGTTCCTTAGAATCCTTAGCTTCACAGCTATCAAGATTCTCCTGTCACACGTATTAGCCCAGCTGTTTCCAATCACAGGGACTTTGCTAAGCCCTGACTGACACCCACTTACTCCCTGAGCCTTATAGTCCAAGAAATTTGGCCTGCACCCTGCATTCTAAGCATCCTGGATTCTCTGACTGGGGATTTGTCACGATCAAACTACTCAGCCCTAGACGTAGACAGAGAGCTCTCCTTTTGTCTATTTGCAGATGAAGGCACTTCAGTCCATATTCAGGGTATGGAACAGTTTCCTGTGGGAGCCATAACAAATTACCACAAACTCGATGGCTTCAAGCAACTAATTTTATTCTCTTGTATCTCCAGAGACCAATGATCCCAAATCATGTTGTTGGCAAGGATACACTCATACACTCCCTCCAGAGGCTCCAGGGGGAATCTGTTCCTCACCTCTTCTAGCTTTCGGTGACTCCAGGCATTCCTTGGCTCGTAACTGCCATCACTTCAATCTCTGCCTCTGACTTCATATCACCTCCTCCTCTTCTCTGTGTGTTCTCTTCTTCTGTCTCAAACATCCCTCTGCCCTTCCTTTTTTTTTAAGATTTTATTTATTTATTTGTTAGAGAGAGCACACAAGCAGAAGAGAGGTAGGCAGAGGAAGGCTCCCTGTTGAGCAAGGAGCCCGATGCAGGACTCCATCCCAGGACCCTGAGATCATGACCTGAGCCGAAGGCAGATGCTTAACAGACTGAGCCACCCAGGCATCCCCGATCTGCCTTTCCTTTATATGGAGATTTGTAATTGGATTTAGTGCCCACCCAGATAATTCAGGATGACCTCATCTCAAGATTCTTAATTTGATTAGATCTGCAAAGACCGTTTTTCCAAATATGGTAACATTCACAGGTTCAGGGATTGGGATGTGGACATATACTTCAGGGGATCATAATTCAACTCACTACAGAGGACTCAACATCTCCCAACAGTGTCCTGAACCATAGAGAATCAGGCTGTTGAGGGCCAAATTGAGTCACTAGGATCATGAGGCTAGGACTGTGGCCATCATCTCCTCCTACCTTTCTACATACTGCCCTTCATCCATTGCACCTTCTAGTTCCCCAGTTTTCCTGACACTCCATAGGATCAGCCTCGGGTCAACCTATGTCTGTTTGTCATGGAGCAGGGTCATTTAAGAGACTGCATGAAATTAGGAATCATGCAGGAATCTGGGTTACTTTAGCCTCTCTCAGACTACATTTACTCACCTGTGAGACAGAAATGAGATGAAATTCATTTTGATCGGAGGTTCCTGTAGGAGGAAAAATACCTGGGCTTTGGAGACAGAGAGACATGACATTGTCTCCTGGCTCTACCACCCACTAACCATGTAATTTGGGGCAAGACACTGAAAGTCTCTAAATCTCCCCATTTCCTCATCCACAGAAGAGGGACAATGCTTTTTGACCCACAGAGATGCAAGGATCTAATGATAAAATACACAGAAAATTTAGTTGATGTCAATGCACATTTATCAGTCTTCTTGTTGTTGTCATTATCTACAACTTGGCAGAGTGCCGGATCGATGGCAGACATCCTGCTGGGCACTGTGAGCAATGCAGAGGTGCCCCTTGGTCCTTCAGTAGAGATGGTTGACTTAGAACGGGAAAGGTGGTATGATTGTGGAAAACCAGAAACACCACTCACCCTGTGCCCCTGACAATTGATTCCTTGGGATACAGTTAAGTCATCTTCACTCTTGGGTAAAAGTTCATAAATTTGTGGAGTCCAGAAAAGAAGGAAGAAGCTGGGGGTGAATTACGGATTAACGAGCCAACATTTTAACTATGGTGAACATTTGGATATCAAGACCACAGATCAAAGCTAATGTCTTTCCTGTCAAAATTCATAGATTTTAAATATGTCCCAGGGATAAGTTGAGAAATGTAGATGACTAACAAATGAACCCTTCTTAATTGCATTTCACTTTTCTAGCCGAATGCACATGGAGTTCTTCTTGTATTACCGGCAAATTCCAATTAGGGTCATTAGAGTGACAAAACCAGCTTGACTGTTCATAAATATCTTGCTTCATACAGAAATTAAAGTTTTGCTGCAGACATCAGGATAGTACCGTTCAGACCACCGAGGGAGTCTTCCAGGACAACAATCTAGAAGCACACATTAGCCTTCCTCCTTTGATTGCAGTTAAATACACAACAGCTGCTAAATCTTTCAACATCAGTTCAAATGCGATAGCACCACCAATGGTAGAGGAAAAGGACTTCCCTAAATAAAAGAGCCAGTTAAGAGTTTGACGTATTAAAGGCAGGTCTTGCCATCATACTAAGCACTGGGTCCAGGAAGTACCACTTTGGTTTCCTAAATGGGCAAATCCAGGATATGAGGATCCATTCTTCGGCTCTTTCACTCAATAGGCAGTGACTAAGTACTTTGAATATGCACCAGCCTTATGCCAGGTGCTGGCAATACAGAGCCAAAGAAGACTCAGCCTTAACAGGTAAATTCTGCAAGTTTTCATGATTACACTGCTGTGCTTGTTAGGAAGGGGATGGGAAGACGCAGGGCGTGTAGGAGAGGAAAGCATGTCTGTGCCTTGCAGACTTGGGGGGTGGTGGTGGCTATATTTTCGAGGACGGGTGGGAACTATGAAGGGGCACGAGAAGCAGAGATTTTACTAAAGGCAGAGGACCAAAGCACAGAGATGTGAAAGTGCAAAAAAAGCATTAGGCTGGTCAAGGTGTCGGGTGAAAGGGTTAGCTTTTTGGGTCTTGACCTATCCGGGAAATGTCTTTTTGAGGCCGATCCGCTGGGACGAGCTGTTGAATAGGATGTAGGGAGAGCACTGGGCGGGTGTGGAGGCAGGAAGGCTGTGAAGCTCTGGGCTGGGACACAGCTGTGGGGGCCTAGTTTGGGTTTGCCCCCTTGTGCTTTGTCCATGATCAAGGTCTGGACTGCCAGAGTCAGTGCTCCCGAAGCTTCCACAGCCCCATCTGGTTGATTAAGGGCTAATTCAAATATCAATTAATCGTTCCTCATTTAATTTCTTTTAAAACATTTTTCACAGTGCAGATAATGAGGAAAAATCTTCTCCTTTGAAAAGTGAAGCAAGACACACCACGTTAAAGAAATTAGTCCCAAACTGGCAAATTGAAAGCCATTAAGTGAGCAGATATCGGCAGTTTGGTTCAGGAGCTTGAAATTTCTGTCTCACGAAAGAAAGATCGAATCATTGGTGAGTCATAAGGTTTTCCAAGAGAAAAGGGGAAACGCCCGACCTTTTTTTTGTTTCAAAACCACCTATTGTTTTCTGTCTTTGACCTGGTGCTAGTAGAATTGGTGATGTGTTGTGATCTGAAAACCAGCTGTTGATTCTGGAATCATAGCAACGTTAAGGCTCAGAGAGGTTATGTGGGCTGCCCAGAATCACACAGCTGGTTAGTGGCAGGTCTAGCTGGACCAGAAGACTGAAGGCCAAACTTTTCCTTGTGTTTCTTCTGATCATTGTTGCCCTCTGACCTTGGTAGTGAATGATGCTTGCATTTGGCAAGGCTGTGAGAAAGACAGTAGGAAGTGAGGTAAGGATGGGAGTGGGGGTGGGGATTCTAACAAACTTCTGGGAGGCAGGAAGCTCTCTAGAAAACAGCCCCCCAGGGAAGGCCCAGGTTGGTGGACGGATTGACCCATGCTTTTTTATTTTCTTCAAGTAAAGCAGTCTCCTCCTCCTCAGGTGCAGATGCTGGGTGAGTGTTTATCCGTTAGTTCCTTTACCCTTTTCCCCAGTTAGGTTTGTTTGTTTGTTTCTGGAAAGTAGAGGCTGAAGTGCCTCCCTGGCTTTTCCCAAAGGACTTGTTGGAAAGAAGTGGGAAAAGGAGTTTGGATTTTATTCTGAGTCTGCTGGGTAGTCCCTGGAAGATTTTAAGAAAAGAAGTGAGTGATGTGACTTATTTTTTTTTAAAAAAGATTACTCTGGTGCTGAGCGGAGAATGGATGGCAGGGAGTTACGGAAGCTAAGAGAAAAAACATCAGAGGCAATTGTTTTAGGCCAAGTGGGTATGGTGGATCAGATCAGGATGGGAATATTAGTGATGGATAGAAGTAGACAGAATCAGGATACATTTCTGGAGGTAGAATAAGAAGGATCTGTGGAAGAATCGAACATGAGGTGAGAGAAAGAATGTAATCTAGCCTGGAGTTGTGTTTTGAGCCAGTGGGAATTTCTAGGGGAGAATTTTGCAGGAAAAATCATGAGGTTGGGTCTGACCACATTAGATTTCAGGTGCCTATCAGACATCCAGGTGGAGATGGCCAGGAGGCACTGGGACATGTGAGTAGAAATGCAAGCTTGGGAAGCAACAGCACATAGATAGTATTTAAAGCTATAGGACTGAATGAGGTCACTTAGGGTGAGAAGGAAAAGAGGCTACAAAACAGATTGAGGAGAGGCCAGGGAGATAGAAATAGAACCAGGAGAGTGCAGTGTCCTGGAAGCCCAGGGAAGAACAGGTTTTAAAACGGATGGAAGAGTCAGCTGTGTCAAGTCCTGCTTGGAGTCAAGTAAATTAAGAGCAGAGAAGAGAAAACTGACTTTGATTACATGAAGGTCACTGATAACTTTGGCAAAAGCAATGTTTCTAGAGCGGCAGAGGCAGGACCTGGATTAGAGTGAATGGAGGAGAAAACTAAGAGGCAGAGAGTGCAAATGGTCACCATATACTACTTATAAAAGGGATTTGGTTGTGAAGGGGAATGGAGAAATGTGGGGTAAAAGGAATTTTCTGTAACAGCAGGTGGTAACTACAACATGCCTGTTTGCTGATGACAGTGGTCAGGTAGAGAGGGAGAAAGTTAAGATGCAAGAAAGATAGGGACTAAATCAGTGGAGGGAAACCCCTGAGAAGGCAGGAGGAGAAGGGATGGACCCTGAGCCCAAGTGGAGGAGTCAGCCAACCAGGAGAAGCAGGGACATTTCACTCTAGTGCTCCTGCTTTGTCAATTAAGGGAGGTAAGGACATCATCTGATGTCCAGTGATGTGAGTGCCAGGTTGCATGTCGGATGTGCTTGTATGTTTGTAGCTGTCAAGGAGTTGTTCTGGAGAGTGGGAATGTGAACAGTAAAGCAAGTGTGGTAAGATGTTCAGGCAACATAGAGGGCTCATTTGGAATTTATGACCATGACTTTAAAGTGAAACCTGTCAACACAGCTGTGCGTTTTTTCAGGCCGTATTCGGCTGCTAAAACACAGGATGAAGGGGGCACCTGGATGGCTCAGTTGGTTAGACATCCAACTCTTGATATCAGCTCAGGTCCTGATCTCAGGGTTGTGAGTTCAAGCCCCATGTTGGGTGGGCTCCACGCTGGGTGTGGTGTCTACTTAAAAAGATAAATAAATAAATAAATAAATAAATAAATAAATAAAGTACAGGGATGAAGTAGGCAGAGAGCAGAATTTATTGAAGTTGGGACTTTGCAAGGAAGTGGTAGAGGGAGAGAGAAATTAGGAAGTTAAACTTGTTTGTAAGAGAGTGAATATAATGATGGATGGTTGAATCTAAGGTCTGGCTAGAGTGATGAATTGTGAGAAGGCAATGAGGCCAGTACCTAGCAGGTCTTAATGAAGTTCATTATTAGAATGAACTACACTTGACACTTGAATGACATGAGGGTTAAGGGGTGCCAACCCTCCCCATGCAGTTGAAAATCCACATATAACTTTTGACTCCCCCAAAACTTTACTAACAGCCTACCGTTGACTGGAAGCCTTACCAATAACATAGGCAGTCCATTAACACATACTTTGTATGCCGTGTGTATCATATATTGTATTCTTCTAATAAAGTAAGCTAAGGTAAAGAAAATGTTATTAAGAATATCATAAGCCTGGGTGACTCAGTCAGTTAGGCAACTGCCTTCGGCTCAGGTGGTGATCTCAGGGTCCTGGGATTGAGCCCTACATCGGGCTCTGTGCCATGCAAGGAGTCTGCTTGTCCCACTTCCGGCTGCTCCCCCTGCTCATGCTCACTCTCTCTTTCTCTCTGACAAATAAATAAAATCTTTATTAAAAAGAAAAATCATAAGGAAAATACATTTACAGAACTGTACTGTATTTATCTTTAAAAAATTCTGTATATGAGTGGACCCGAGAGGTTTAAGCCCGTCTTGTTCAGGGGTCAACTATACTATGGTAGGTGAACTAGAAGGAAGAGAAAGAGGCAGATAGAGAAAGAGGAGCCCAAAGTGAGATTAAGTAACCAGCGAAGTAGGAGGGGGAAAGAGTGTTTCTAGGAGGAAGGAGCAGTCAACAGATTGTGGCATCAAGCAAGATAGGGACAGAAAGGTGAACACTGAGTAGAAGGACAGGAAGGAAGCTCATTGTTAACCTTGACAAGGCCATTTCAGTGAAATGATAGGATCCATTGTGGTGGATCCTATCATCCAGTGTGAGCAATAAGGAAGCTGACACAGAAGTCAGAGGACCTTTTCAAAATGTTTGGCTGTGAAGGGAAACTTAAAAAAAAAAGGATAGAACTTAGGAGTATGGAGTCTTAAGTGAAGACTTTTTAAAATCGAGCAACATGTTTCCTTTTTTTTTTTTTCTAGAGAGAGTCAGGGAAGGGGCAGAGGGAGAAGGAGAGAGAGAATCTTAAGCAGGCTCCATGCCCAGTGCAGAGCCCGACCAGGCTCAATCTCACAACGCTGAGATCATGACCTGAGCCGAAATCAAGAGTCAGATGCTTAACTGACTGAGCCACCCAGGTGCCCCTTGATTATGTTTTTTATTTGAAATTGCTATTGCGACAACTGTAGATTCACATGCAGTTGCCAGAAATAACAGAGACTTTTCTTTCTTTCTTTTCTTTTTTTTTGCACAACCACACAGGACACTGTCACTGATAGACAACACCAATCCTACCCAGAATTCATCTAAGTGTGTGTATATATATATTTAATTCTATACAATTGTATCACTTGGGTACATTATGTATGTGTTACCATGCCAAGACTCCCTATGGCTCCAACATTGCAGGAATCCCTCTCGTAGACCTTTTATAACCAACCGTACCTGTTACCCTTCTGCATCCTTCTCACCACCACCACTCAGTCCCTAACTACCTGTAACCACTAATCTGTTCTTTATTTCTGTAATTCTATCATTTTAGTAGCACTCTATAAATGGAATTCATGATATGTAACCTTTCGGAGTTGTCTTTTCTCGTTCACCCTATTTCCTGGCAATTCATCCATGTATTATGGGTATTAATAGTTCACTCCTTTTCTTTTTAAAAATATTTTATTTGTGTATTTGACAGAGAGAGGGTACAAGCAGGGGGAACAACAGGCAAAGGCAGAGGGAGAAGCAGACTCCCGGCTGAGTGGTGAGCCCAACTCGGGGCTCGATCCCAGGACCCTGGGATCATGACCTGAGCTGAAGGCAGATGCTTAACTGACTGAGCCACCCAGGTGCCTTTAGTTTACTCCTTTTCATTGCTGAGATCCATGATATGGATATACCAAAGTATGCTTAAACCACTCATCCGTCAAAAGACATCTGAGGTGTTACCAGTTTTTAGCTCTGCAGACATTCATGTGCAGGTATTATGTGAAGACAGGTTTTCATGTCTCTGGGATAAATGCCCAGGAGTATAATTACTGGACCACACGATAGTTGCATGTTTAACTTTCTAAGAAACTGCCAAACTTATTTTCCAAGTGTGACTGCACCATTTTACATTCCTACCAGCAATATACGAGTGATCCAGTTTCTTGACATCATCACCAGAATTTTGTGTTGCTATTATTCATTTTAGCCCTTCTGATAGGTGTTTGGTGGTGTCTTACTGTGGTTTTAATTTGCATTTCCCTGATAGCTGAGGATTTGGGGTATCTTTTCATGTGCTTGTCATCTGTATATCCTCCTTGCATGGCTTTGTCCATTTTTTCCATTGTTCAATTTTTACTGTTGAGTTTTGATAGTTTTCTGTATGTTCTAGGTATTCTTGATCATTTTTGTCAGATAAGTGGTTTGCAAATATTTTCTCCCAGACTGTAGCTTGTCTTTTCTTTCTCTTCACATCGCCTTTCTCAGAGGAAAGAATGTTCTTTTAGTACTTGAAAAATATTGTGCTATATCCTCCTATTCTCTATGGTTGCAGATGAGAAATCTGCCATCATTCAAACTGGTGTTTCTCTATGGGTAATGTGTTGCTTCTTTTGGAGGGCTTTCAGGATTTCTTCTTTGTCTTTATTTGTGAGAAATGTAGTGATGATTTGTCTTGGCCTGGATTTCTTTGGGTATGTCCTATTTGTAGTTTGCTCACCTTCTTAAATCTGTCAGTCTCCATCTTTCACCGAACTTGGGCCGTTTTTAGCCCTTATTTCTTTACATATTTTTTTCAGTTCTACATTTGCCCCCTTTCCTCTGGCATTCCCATGATACAAATGTTGAATCTTTTCTTGTTGTTCCACAAGTCTCTGAGGTTCTGTTCATGTTTTTTCCAGTCTGTTTAATCCCTATTCATATTGTGTGAATCCTGTTGATCCATTCTCAAGTTCATGGGTTCTGTCCTCTTATCATCTTTACTACTGATTCCATCCAACAAGGTTTTTTTTTCAATTTATATTATTGTATTTTTCATCTATAGTTTCCATTTGGTTCTTTTTTATCGTTCCTATTTCTTTTCTGAACTTTTTGTATTTTTTCATTTCTTTCAAGGGAAGTTGTATTTGTTGTTTAAGCATTTTTATTTTTATTTTTTTTAAATTTAAATTCAATTAACCAACAAATGGTACATCATTAGTGCCAGATGTAGTGTTCAACAATTCATCAGTTGTGTATACCACCGAGTCTTCATTACATCACGTGCCCTCCTTAATGCCCATCACCCAGTGACCCCATCCCCCCCACCTCCCCTCCAGCAACCCGCAGTTTGTTTTCTAGAGTTAAGAGTCTCTCATGGTTTGTCTTCCTCTCTGATGACGTCACATTTCATTTTCCCTCCTTTCCTTGTGATCTTCTGTGCTGTTTCTTATATTCCACATATGATAATTATCGTTCTCTGATTGACTTATTTTGCTCAGCATAATACCCTCCAGTTCCATCCATGTCAACGTAAATGGTAAGTATTCATCCTATTTAAGCACTTTTATGACGGCTGTTTTAAAATCCTTGTCTCATCGGGGCATCTGGGTGGCTCAGTTGGTTAAGCATCTGACTGTTGGTTTTGGCTCAGGTCAGGATCTCAGGGTCCTGAGATCAAGTCCCTCTTTGGGCTCTGTGCTCAGTGGGGAATCTGCTCGAGATCCCTTCCCCCCTCCTCCTCCCTCCCCTTCTGCTCCTCTACCTGCTCAGACTCTTTCTCTGTTTTTCTAAAATAAATAAATAAAATCTTTAAAATGCTTGTTAGATCATTCCAACATCTAAGTCATCCCAGTATTGACATTAGTTGATTATCTTTTTCTACCCCCCCCCATTCACGTTGTGATTTTCCTTGTTCTGGTGTGACAGGTGATTTTTTCTTTTATTGTGTCCTGGACATTTTGGCTAATAGGAGACTCTGGGTCCTATTTAAATTTTTTTATTTTTTTATTATTTTTTTTTTTTTGGTGAACAGTCATTCTGTTTAGGTTTGGCACACAGGTCCTGGCCTACTTTGTGAGTTGTGGTTCCAATGGCAGTTTAATTTTTAGAGCCTTTGCAGTTTCACTTTGTTTGGCTTAGTTTGTCTGTACATGGATGTTCCCACTGGCTCCTTCTGGTGTTGCCTAAGGGGACAGAGGTTTTTCCAGGCCCACAGGGTTGAAGAAACTTCCTGGAAGTCTGCTTGTAGTGACCGGGTGCCCCCTGCCAGTTTCACCCATCTGCTCCAACACCCCTTGGCAGGGGAAAGGGTCTCAGGTTCCTCTGTCCCCTTTATGGTCACAGAAGTGCTGATGGCACAGGGTACTTGTCGAGGTGGGATCCTCCTAGGTGGTGTTGCCTTGCAACCTGATGTCTCTCAAAGGGGGAGAGAGGGTCAGGTCTGCAGGGACAAGGAATCTTGTCTGGCTGTCTGATGTTTCTCAGGTCAGCAGGGAAGGAGAATGCTTCTCCTGCTGGTTCCACCAGGCTCACCTGATATTGAGTGCTCCTGTGACCCACCCCCCCTGCACTGGGCTCTTCCTGCGGTCTTGGGATCCTAGTCCTGTTAGCCTTCCTTTTGTCACTTTTCAGAGTTCTCCTCTGCTTGCCTCTTGCATTATTCCCAAACCTTATAGTTATGCTCTGGACAGAGGAGCAGGGGAAATCCATCTACATCATCTCGTTTGGACCGAGAAATCTGATTATGTTTAAATGCCAGTAAGCTGAAGCAGATGGAGAGAGGACAATCCATGGCATGAGGTCCCACAAAAAGCTAAGAGAAAAGGATCAGAACACAGACGAGAATATCAGCATTAGCCAGAGGTCAGGAGGAAGAAAGGTGCAGATTCAGGTAAGTTTATAAGTTTGGTAGCAGGAATTTGAGGAATTCTTATCCAATGGACCTAATTCTTTTTCTGTGAAACAGAGAGGCAGCCTAAGAGCCCAGATGACACCCTTAGCTATGAACTCCAGTTGTGCTGCCTACCAGCTGTGAGACCTTTCGCAGGTCACTTAATTCCTCTGTGCCTCAGTTTCCTATAAAAGGGAGATAATAATAGCACATATCCTCATAGGAATATTATGACGATTAATTGAAATGAATTAGTATTTGTGAAGTGCTTAGAATCAGGTGTTAGGTAAGTGTTTTGTACGTAAACATATAGGGTTCTCATAAGTAATAAATAAGTTTGTTAAGCAAAGCAGTCAATAAATGTTACTATGATTTTCAGGCTTATACTTTTCAGCCTGAGGCCATTTCGTTGAAGTAAAATCATTGGCAGAAATTTGCCAAACTCAGCTCAGTCCTGTGCTTTTGGTGGAGAGGGACCCGATGAGGGCAGGCATAGGCAGAAGGAACCAGTCTGGGTAGGAATCATGGGGGTGGGGAGAGCAACCGAACTCCAAGACTCAGCTGGAGCATTTGGTTACCCAGGAAGCTTTAGGCCAGTGCCTTCGGCCCACTGAGCACATTCTTCTGGAGTGTCCTTCTGCCTGCAGTGTTATAGGCAGCTCTCGGCCCTTCTTTTCCTTAAACCTGAGTGTTCCTCCAGGGCAGGGACCGGCAATAAGGGAAGATTCCAACCTCTTCACATCACAACTTGTCCTCCATGTTGTAACATATACATTCTCCCAAAGTAACATTCGAAAGTCTCTGAGAAAACCACTGTTTTCAAGGGTCTGAAATATGTTCCTATAAGCGGTCAGCTGTGGTAGCTGCCAAACAAGTCCGAGTTCTGTTTGTTCGCTCACTATGGAGAAACCAGGGTCTTTAAAAACATGACGAAAAAGGAATACAAAGAGTTAGGAGTGCCATCTTGTGGAGTGATCTATCATTACCACTTAGGAGTCACAAAAAGCTGCCAACGGGAGCTGAATCTGTTTTCTTTGTACTCCCAAGGCCCAGTCTGAAAGAAATATTTGAGAATTATGTGCTGAGTAAGTGAATGAGCGAGAGAAGGAGAGAGGGATGGAATGGAGACTTGCTTTGGGAATTAAGATGGATGTCATGTCGATAAAATGTCTGATGCGCTGACCATTGTTGGTTTGGAGGCCTTTGAAAATAAGGTTGTAGGGGCGCCTTGGTGGCTCAGTGGGTTAAGCCTCTGCCTTGGGCTCAGGTCATGATCCCAGGGTCCTGGGATTGAGCCCCACATCGGGCTGTCTGCTTCCCCCTCTCTCTCTGCCTGCCTCTCTGCCTACTTGTGATTTCTCTCTGTCAAATAAATAAATAAAATCTTTAGAAAAAAATAAGGTAAATATCTCAAGGCATAATTATGTGCCTGCCACAGAGGAAAGTGAAGAATAAAATATTTGCATGAGGAAATCAAGGACTGCCGACTTTGCCATGTTCTGGCCTTTCCAGTGGTAGGCGAGTAGACCATCTGATGGTATTATTCTCTTCCTGTATCAACGTGCTACAAATTAATAAAGCATTTTAAGGGCATAAGAATATGGCTAGCTTCAGAGCTGGTAGGTGTTGTCTGTATCCTAGTAAGTTGAACTAAATGAAATTGACAGTCAACTATTTGGACCTGTAACAATGTTGATTTCATATGGCTTGGCCTAATACTTCAAATTGGTTTCCTTTCCTTTCTTTTTTTTAAATATTTTTTTTATTATTTTGTTCAATTAGCCAACATATAGTACATCATTAATTTTTGATGTAGTGTTCAATGATTCATTAGTTTGTATATTTATTTTAGAGAGAAAGACCGAGAGACACAGCATGAGCAGGAAGGGCGGAGGGAGAGGGAGAGAAAGAATCTCAAGCAGACTCCCCACTGAGTAGCAGTGCCTACTTCCTATGACTAAAGTGAGGGCTAAGTGACTTCATATGTATAAAGCAGTTAGGATAGCTACTAACACAGAGTAAGTGCTAGGTAAGTTTTAGCTGCCAATGTCATCATCAGCTCTATTCCTGCCAAGAAAGCATTTCAGGTGTGCTTTGTAGGGTAAGTCAAATTTCACTATTCATTCTTCCATCTTTGTACTTGACAGGAATTTACTTGTTGGGAATAGCTGGACAAATGCTTATCAAAATAAAAGTTAAGGGGCACCTGGCTGGCTCAGTCAGTAGAGCACTCAACTCTCAATCTCAGGGTCATGAGTTCGAACACCATTTTGGGCATAGAACTTACTTTAAAAAGAATTTTAGGGGCGCCTGGGTGGCTCAGTGGGTTAAAGCCTCTGCTTTCGGCTCAGGTCATGATCTCAGGGTCCTGGGATCGAGGCCCACATTGGGCTCTCTGCTCAGCGGGGAGCCTGCTTCCCAACCCCCCTCTCTGCCTGCCTCTCTGCCTACTTGTGATCTCCCTCTCTCTGTCAAATAAATAAAATCTTTAAAAAAAAGAATTAAAAAAAATCAAGCTTAAGGGTGTGTCCCATTGCTGGCATATGATCCTTTAAGTATCTCTGTAGACAGTCAATGAATGCTGAATGCTCTGTGTTCTTAAGCTGTGGAATCATCCCTCCATGAAATGTATTTCCTATGAAATTGCTTAATCCTAAGTTAATTTTTATGCCATAGCAAAAGTATCGACAGCTGAGAAGTAAGGTGATAAAAGTTAGCTGCTGTGGAGTGTGGATGGTCGAATTCCTATGCAGGTCATAACGCCTTACCACCTAACAATATAGCGCAGCATGGTTTTACAAAAAGTGAATCATGTTCATCATTTTATTGTGCAGTATTTCAAAGTTCTTAGGCTAGTGGGCACTTCTTGTAGGTATTTAATATTTCATAAAATGTCCAGCTGGGAAAAGTGATGTATTTGCATTACCCCTACAACTTGGTCACTGAAATATGGGAAGCCCATCAGCTTCACCCATTGCTGAGTCCACCTTTGATTCTTTAGTCTCTAGAGGCCCAGTGAGATCAGGCTTTCTCTGGAAGGCCTGCATGTGACTCCACTGGCAGGAGCAGCACTGTGCTTCAAGACCAATGCCCCGGGCACGCCACACACTGTGGATAGCACAGGCCATGTGGGTGAGCTGACTAATTTCATGGTTCTCTTGGAATTAACTTGCCTCTTAGAATATCAGTCCTTTTAATTTTATGTGACAACTATCATTTGTTTCTACTGAGGCTCAATTGATTACCTCTGTCATTTTTCAGGGAGACCATTTTTTTTTACTAAATATAGGCCAGCCATAAGCTTGAACTTAAAATGACACAGCAGTGAGCTCAGTCAATGGTGCAGAAATAGTCTTCTGATGCTGTGATTTGAGCCCACAATGTACGTTCATAACTAGCTCTGCCAGCAAGACTCAATGAATAACACTTTGTCCAGATTCCTATTAGGAACTAATAATACGAGAAGTAACAGCAGCTTTTAACACAGGATCTATTTGTAGTTAGAGTACTTCATGGGCTTTAAAAGTTTTCAAAGCTAATGGCGAGTTAAATAGGTCACAGAGGTAAAAGGAAAGGTGGCTTGCCCCAAACCATGGTGGATCAATTTGGTAGAGTTTGAGTTTCTAATTTATAACCTGCCTAGCAGAACATTCTTCTGAATAGGAGACCCAGCCTCTACCCATCTTTCCCTGTCTGTAACTCCTTAACAAAACTACCTGAGTTTGCCCCATGTCACTGTTAAATGTGGTTGAAAACAACATCGAAGCAGAGGACTGGCACACAGAATAAATAACAGTTGAAACTGAACAGCATCAAAATTCTATCTCGGTAGACTATTTGCTGTTTTTGTTGTGGGTACTGTAATTCGAGGTCATAAATCTAGCCTTAAGGGTGAAACGTAAGGTGTGGAAGGCCCCTTTTCTCTCCTTCCCCTGATAGTTAGGCTTCTGCTGTAGTCCTTCCTTTGAGGTACTAGAAGAAAGGCAGCTCGTCATAGATTGCTCCAGATTTAGAGAAAATACCGACAATAAAGATGATAATAATATTTGCAGCTCCAATTTCCAGCACATTTGCTCTGTTTAGGAGCTTTAACCGCATTAACACATTGAGTTCTTACTAAAGCCTTAAGATCAGGTATTTTTATTCTCTTCATTATAATATTCTAAAAACTTCATTTTAAAGAGAAAAAATGCGTTTATATTTTCTTTAAAGCAGAGAGAACAAAACTTAATAAACCAGCAGCAAAAATGGAGGCAGTCTGTGCTTTTCACTTTAAACGCGCCCTGTTATCACAGCCTCCCCAGAATTTAGCAATCAAACCTTGATGTTCTAAATCCTTCCAAACTGCATTTGTTCCCTTCCTTTCTGGGAGAAAAGCTTTTTTCATGGCAATAATGCTTCTTCTTGTACACTCCATCCTGTATGTCAGAGAAGGTGTTCGGAGGGTGTTCTCATGTGTATCCACGTGTGTGGTTGCCAGATTTAGCAAATAAAAATAGAGAATGCCCAGTTAAATTTGAATTCCAGATAAACAGCAGCAACAACAAAATTTTTTAGTACAAGTGTACCCCAAACAGTGCATGGGACATACTTACACTAAAAAGCTCATTGTTATACGAAATTCAAATTTAACTGGGCATCCTACATTTTTTTCTGGCATTCCTGAATGCTATTTATATTTTCCAAATTACATAAATGAAGTACAGCAGCAAGGCCACTTTTAACTTGTTTCGTTATAGTGGAAATCCTGCAGAATGAGCTCCACTTCCTTAGAGACAAATGAGCAGCAGATGTCCGGTTTGGTTAATGGGGCATCCGCTGAGTACAACCAACTCCTATGGTAATTTAAACAAGAGAAAGGAAACATGCTAATTACATTCAGGCTTGCATAGAAATGTCTCTCATTTACTTCTTTTAAACTTACAGTGTTTCAGGTCTGAAGGGGCAGTGGAGGTCAATCTGTGTAATATTCCCTCCAAAATCCCCCATCCTGGCCTAGGGCACCGTTCTTTCATTCCAGGGTTGCCAGCAAAAAGCTTGCAGGCCAAAAACATCCTTTGGAGCTGAAGCCCAACCCATATTCTGCTTCCCGTAGCCTGCACCTAGAGGAAGCCGGACCTTCCACCCACCCACACATTCACATTTATGTGCCTTGCACTTGCCAAATCATGCACTCCCAGTCTGAGCCTGCCAAGAGCAGGTGCCTTTTTATTTTTTAAAGATTTATCTATTTGAGAGAGTGTGCGTTCACATGAACAGGGGAGGGGCAGAGGGAGAGGGAGAGAGAGAGAATCTCAAGCAGGCTCCACGACGAGATCAGAGCCTGACACAGGGCTCCATCCCACAACCCTGAGATCATGACCTGAGCCGAAGCCAAGAGTCGGATGCTTGACCGACTGTGGCACCCAGGCACCCCGAGCAGGTGCCTTTTTTAAACAATAATTTGCATAAAGGTACTATACTGTTGGCCCTCGTTCACACAGGCATGTAAAACTTACTTGCAGAATCACTGTTGAGAGCCAAGAACTGTGCTAAAGTTCTGGGAATACAGAGATGGATTGGGCATGGCCCCTTCCAGGTACCTTCCCTAATGCAGAGTCTGACAGGAGATAGACAAGTAAAAAAAAATCATTAGACGATGTGCCGTGGTACGGGCTGCACACAGGACACAAGGAGAGCACAGAGGAGGGGAAACACTTGCAGCCTGGTAGCGTGAACCGGGAGGGGTTCTCAGAGAAGTTGGAACTTGAGCAGAATCTAGATGGAAGAATGGGGTTAGTGAGGCAGGACGGGGCTGAGGGGAGAGGAGGCATTCCAGGCAGAGGACCGAGTGGCACAAGCACATTCTTCTAGATGCTCATTGCGGCTGTAGTGAGAGTAGGGCGATAGGGAGATGTCAAATCGTGAAGGACAAAGAGAATGAGTTTGGAAAACACTGGGTGAGACAGTGCCCTGTGGAGTTTTGTTCCCTGTGCTATTCCCCCCCTCCCCAGTGTCTAGAATAGTGACTGGCAAAGAGTAAGCACTCAATGCGTATTTTATTAAATGAGCAACTGAATAGGTGATCAAATGAATGGCAGGATTTTGTCAGAGCCTCTAATAGGCCAATGTAAGTTAGAGATCTCAAGAGGCGTATAGTATGCAGAATCCCCACCTCGTCTGACCACATGACTGTTTTCTTCCACTGAATAATAGAGACCGTTGTTTTTTGGAACACATTTGGGGAAGTCATGTTCTAAGGGAGAGATGCAAGTGAATAACTGCATGAATGAATATCAAACGAGAGCAATCCGGGCTGAGGTTTCGGGGATTACACTTGGGTAAAACGCTCCGCTTTCCACTGTAGATTCTCCCTGGAACCGGATGATGGATTGCAGGTAGGAAGCATGGTTAGCTGGGTGCCATCCCGGGGGGCTCTGTAAGACCTTTTCAGGGAAAATAATTTATAATCACTTTTTCCTCTCCTTCCTTTACAAGTCCAGGTGATACCCCCGCTAGTCAGGGAAATAGTCAGCAGCCCTGTGGACCAAATGTGCCCATGCCAATGCTGATCTCTGGAACAGTGGTCTCAAGATAATAACAGCATTTATCAAGCCTTAACTTTACATCAGGAATTTTATCCATTCCATCTCATTGATTTTCCAAGACAGGGGCATGATAATGTTGTAATGATAATTACTTACAGACTGAGGCAGACGTGCAAGGTGACATGGCTAGAAAGTGGCACAGAGCAAGGACTTGAACCTGGATCTGACACCAAAGCCCACATGTTTAACCACCCTATCGTACTGTCGTGAAATC
The DNA here is from genome assembly GCA_002007465.1 of Ailurus styani. Classification (NCBI taxonomy): domain Eukaryota; kingdom Metazoa; phylum Chordata; class Mammalia; order Carnivora; family Ailuridae; genus Ailurus; species Ailurus styani. Next base: position 154,753 of record LNAC01000643.1, on the reverse strand, counting down.
TACTATAAATCCTTTGTAGTGTATAACCAAATGCAAGTTGAATGTAATTCTTCCCTGTATTTGCACAAAGGGATCTTCAAGAAAACAATCTTAACCCCAGTGGATTGCTATGCAATAGGGTCCATTTAGGATGACTTGCTGGGTACTCTTAGACTGAGTGTGTATCATCGCTATATATGGGGTAGATCAAGGTTGTCACTGGTGTTCTTGGATTAGAGCAGTCAGCTGAGCCACCTAGGCTGTTGGCACAGACACTGGACACATTTGAGGGCTTTTTTAACCCTACTGCTGCTTCTTTTTGAACATAAAAGCATTTATTCACATCATTACATACTCTTTGTAGATGAGTTAATATGAACTACATGTTTTAAAATTCATGGTAAAGTAGGAATGCCTGGGTGGCGCAGTCGGTTAAGCATCCGACTCTTGGTTTCAGCTCAGGCTGTGATCTCAGGGTCATGAGATTGAGCCCCACGCTGGGCTCTGCACTCAGTGCAGAGTCTGCTTGGGTTTCTCCCTCTGCCCCTACCCGTCCCCTCTAAAATAAATAAATAAATCTTTTTCTTTTCTTTTCTTTTGTTTTTTCAGTGATCCAAGATTCATTGTTTATGCACCACACCCAGTGTTCCATGCAGTACGTGCCCTCCTTAATACCCACCACCAGGCTCATCCATCCCCACACCCCCTGCCCTCCAAAACCCTCAGTTTGTTTCTCAGAGTCCACAGTCTCTCATGCTTCATCTCCCCCTCCAATTTACCCCAACTCACTTTTCCTTTCCTTCCCCTAGAGTCCTCCATTTTAATCCTTATGTTGCACAAGTAAGTGAAACCATAGGATAATTGACTTTCTCTGCTTGACTTATTTCACTCAGCATACGCTCCTCCAGTCCCATCTGTGTTGATGCAAAAGTTGGGTATTCATCCTTTCTGATGGCTGAGTAATATTCCATGGTATATATGGACCACATCTTCCTTATCCATTCATCTGTTGAAGGGGGTCTTGGCTCTTTCCACAGTTTGACAGTTGTGGCCATTGCTGCTATGAACATTGGGGTACATATGGCCCATAAATCTGTATCTTTGGGGTAAATACCCAGTAGTGCAACTGCAGGGTCATAGGGTAGCTCTATTTTTTATTTTTTGAGGGATCTCCACACTGTTTTCCAAAGTGGCTACACCAATTTGCATTCCCACCAACAGTGAAAGAGGGTTCCCCTTTCTCCACATCCTCTCTAACATTTGTTGTTTTGTGCCTTGTTAATCTTTGCCATTCTAACTGGTGTTAAGGTGGTATCTCAATGTAGTTTTGATTTGAATTTCCCTGATGGCTAGTGATGATGAACATTTTTTCATGTGTCTGTTAGCTATTTGTATGTCTTCTTTAGAAATGTCTGTTCATGTCTTCTGCCCATTTTTGACATGATTATCTGTTTTTTGGTTGTTTAGTTTGAGGAGTTCTTTATAGATCTTGGATATCAGCCCTTTGTCTGTAGCATCATTTGCGAATATCTTCTCCCATTCCGTGGGTTGCCGCTTTGTTTTGTTGACTGTTTCCTTTGCCGTGCAGAAGCTTTTTATCTTGACAAATTCCCAAAAGTTCATTTTCGCTTTTGTTTCTTTTGCCTTTGGAGACATGTCTTGAAATTGACAAAGAAGTCAAACTCTCTCTTCACAGACGACATGATACTTTATACGGAAAACCCAAAAGACTCCACACCCAAACTAGTAGAACTCATACAGCAGTTCAGTAATGTGGCAGGATACAAAACCAAAGCACAGAAATCAGTTGCTTTCTTACACATTATGAAAACATAGAAAGGGAAATTAGAGAATAGATTCAATTTACTATAGCACCAAGGAACATAAGATACCTTGGTATCTTGATATCTTGGTTTATAGGTTTTCAGGAATGTATCCATTTCTTCTAGGTTGCTTAACTTTTTGGCATATAACTGTTGGTAATAGTTTCTGATGATTGTTTCTAATCTTTGACAAAGCAGGAAAAAATATCCAGTGGAAAAAAGACAGTTTCCTCAATAAATGGTGTGGGGAAAATTGGACAGCTATGTATAAAAGAATGAAACTCAACCATTCTCTCACACCATACACAAAGATAAACTTGAAATGAATGAAAGACCTCAGCATGAGGCAGGAATCTATCAAAATCCTAGAGGAGAACATAGGCAGTAACCTCTTTGACATGGGCCACAGCAACTTCTTTAAAGACATAAAGAAATCTTTAAAAAAATAAAATTCATAGTAAAGTATAACACACATACAGAAGAGTACACATATGATTGGTGATTCATGTTTATGAAGTGAGCACAGCTAAATAAGGAGCACCCATATAAATGAAGCAGAATATTACTGGCACCCTGAAAAAAGCCACTGTGGTTACTAATTCCTAAGGGTGACCTCCATCCTGACTTTTAACAGCGCACAAGCTAAAGAGGTGTGACAGTGGGGCACCTGGGTGGCTCAGTCAGTTGTGTCTGCTTTCGACTCAGGTCATGGTCCTGGGGTCCTGGGATAGAGCCCCGTGGTGGGCTCCCTGCTCATCGCGGAGACTCCTTCTCCCTTTCCCCACCCCTGCTCATGTTTTCTCTTACTACTTCTCTCTCTCTCTCAAATAAAATCTTAAAAAAAAGAGGTGTGACTATGGCCTATTCTAGAGGTTACACATTAGACGATGCAGGCCTAAAACTATAGAACTTTCTGAATCCCATAAAGAGAAGAAGGTTTCTAGATTTTTTTAAAAGCATTTGATGGTGTCTGAAGATAAAATGATAGGTGTCTAAATAGCCAGCCCCACAAGAGTGACCGTGGCAGCAGAGAGGGGAGTCTGGGATGCTGCTACCCCTGGCGGGGCTGATGGCAGTGACTAAGGGCAAGTCCTAAACCATGGAAGCTTTGACTTACCTTTAGTGGGCTTTTCTCTGAGTGGGTGTCCCCAGAGAGGAAAGTGCCAGCTAGTGTGGGTCTTAAATGCAGCCAGGTTTTTGGGGGCCAAGATGTCCCTTAGCTGGGTTGTTACAATCACTGGTCTCACATCTTACAAGCTCCCATCTACAGTTGTTATCCCTTTTCACGGATGAGAAAACTGAGGTTCAGAAAGGTTAAATGCCCTGACCAGGGTCATACAGCTAGTGAATGGCTGGGCCAAGATGCCCATGTCTATTTTAACTGGCACCTTTGCTTGTAGTCATCATACACCAAGCTGGAAGTAACTCTTAGCTTCCCAGAGAGTTGCTTTATTAGGGAATGCTTGACCATGACACCCAGAATTTCAAATTGGTGTCCCAAATTTCTGTTCTTCAGGGGATAGTTCAGAAGGAATTTGCACGGGTGCCTGGGTGGCTCTGGTAGGTTAAGCATACAACTCTTGATTTTGGCTCAGGTCATGATCTCGGGGTCATGAGATCGAGCCCCAGTCAGGCTCTGCGCTGGGCGTGAAACCCGCTGGAGATTCTCTCTCCCTCTGTCCCTTCCTCCTACCCCTCCCTACTCGCTTGGGCACTCTCTCTCTCTCTCTCTCTCTCTTTTTCTCACTCGCTCTCTCAAATAAAAGCAAAAAAGAAGGAATTTTCACGGCCCTCATGATGGTCCCTGATCCCATCAGTCACTACTGATGATACCAGGGAAGGATGGAAGTATCCATAGGGCCAAACTTCTCCAAGTGTGACCCATAGGAATATCAGATCTCAGGCCCGCCCAGGACCTCCCGAGTGGGGATTTGCATTTTAACCAGATTCACAGGGAATTTGTACACACATTAAAGTTTGAGAAGCCAAGTTGAAAGCCAGAGAACAAAGTTCAGTGTACTCTGCTCCGAATGGACTTAGGCGGAGCTTCTATCTATCTTTGGTAAGAGACGTGGACGAGAGGAGTGAGATTATTGATCATTTCAAGAAGAAAAAGAAACTGCCTCCCTCTCGCTGAGGCAATGGGAACTTGTGAGCAGATTTTAATAGGAACAACCTCCCTCATTCACTTTGTTCTCTTTGTAGGCACGTGCTGTCGTTAGCATTAATTAGATTTACAGTATTCACGTACCTGCTGGGGAAAATAGATAGCTTAATTTGCTGCAGTGTAAGGAATATCAGCCATCTCGTGCCTTTGTATAAATCACGTGCAATGTCAAACTTGAACTCCCTAAATATGGGCTTCATTATATGGCTTCTAACAGCATTTTGACTAGCAACAGTGAAGAGAAATAGGTTTGCACTGAAATGTCAGTGGGGAGATTGGACCTGCTTCCTGTTCTCCAAGTCACTTTGTCATCAGTGAACTGACCGCTCTGCAGTCATTAGCCTTCTGGATCTGCTGTCTCCATGAGATGGTAAAGTTAATGGCCTCTTAAGAGAGAGCACATCACAGAGTCATTCATTCACGTATCCAGTAAGTATTTATCGATTACCTACAGGGTAGCAATCACAAACCTACTGTTAGAGAAAAAACAGTGAACAGATCCAGCCTTTCCTCTCCCAGGTGAGACAGACATGCAACAAATTATATCCAATGTGCACTTTTAAATATGGAGGTATTGATGTCAAATGTTAGTACCCAGAGGCACAGGGTACACTGAGGGGTTCACGAAGAGGAATCGAACTAGTTGTATGGACATGGGAGAACTTTCTAGGACGAATGATATTCACACTAAGGTCAAGCGTAGAATGGGGGGTTTCATTCCTAGCCGAGGAAGTAGCAGCTGCAGAGCCCCTCTCATGGGAGCGAGCATGGAGCATTCAAGGACCTGAAACAAGTCCAGTGAGGCTGAAAAGAAGGGAGAGAGGAAGAGTTGCAGATGAGCCCGATCCTGCAGGGCCTTGACCATCATGGAAAGGATGGTGATGTTATCTCTGGGGCAAACGGGAGACCTCAAAGCATCCTTAAGAAGCTCAAAGAGATTAGGACTTGTTCCAGGCCTCTCAGCTATAAGGGGCAGAGTGGGGATTCAAACCCAAGCCCACCTGACTGCTCAGTCAGCTTTCTTTGCTGTGACAACATAGCACTGGTCCATTTTCATGCAGCTACATTTTTTTTTCAGAAATCTCCAGGCCATCTCTAATTCAGATTGTATGTTTTGATTTGTTTTGAAATGTCTTGGTTGCTTTCTGCTATGTGACAAACAGGGACAGGGGCAGGGTGCCTGGCATGGTACCAGTGAGATGAAGGAGTCTGGCTTTCCATGTCGAACAAGCTGGTGGAGTGTACACTAGGGGAGGCTACCACAGAATCCTATGTGAAGAAAGGCAGCATGTGTAATTACTTTCTGTAAGGGGAAGCCACGCTTCAGAGATCTTGCAGTTTTGAAGGGGTTACTACTAAGCAAGCAAGTAAGGGAGAGACAGTACGTGGAATAATAATCCCACTGGCATGGAAGGGATTTTATTTTTGCATTTAAGAAGCACTTTGGCATAGCTAAGTAAGGCTCTGGACCTCTATGAATGCTAGATGGAGTGACATATCATTAACCCATTTTACAGTCACAGTTCAGGAAAAAGGATCCTCAGAGTCAGAGGTCTTCTTTGAGTTACATATTAAGCATGTGCTAGAGCTAATATCCAAGGCAAGATCCTGCCAACTCTTGACTTCTCCATTTTTCTTTGCCATTGGGAGGTTTAGTACATGTTTATTGCATTGAATAGGTCATTGCCATTATCACGAAAGAACTAAATGAAAAGAGGAAGCTAACAGCCATCTCTCCGGGGACCCCAGATTTCTTTCTTGCCTCTGTGGCACCTCTCAAATCCCCAAGAAGGTACATTTATATGCATCATCTAATTTGATTCCTACAAAAGTCTTAAGGCAAAGGTAGAGTTAACAATAGCATGTTATAAAAGAGGCTACTGGAACACTAAAAAAGGGGTTGGCAGACTTTTTCCATACAGGGCCAGACAGTAGATATTTTCAGCTTTGCCATCTCTGCTCCAACAACTCGGTTCAAAAGCAACCACAGACAATACCAAAACAAATGGGTATGACTGTGTTCCAATAAAACTTTGCTTCTGGACCGTGAAGTTTATATTTCATAAAATTTTCATTTATCATGAACTATTACTCTCCTTTTGATTTTTTTCCAACCATTAAAAAATGTGAAAACCATTCTTACCTTGTGGCCATGCAAAAACAGACAGCCGCTCACTGGCTTTGACCTCTGGGCTGTAGCTTGCCAACCTCCGCGCTGAGGTTGAGCAGCGTACCTAAGGGTGCATACCTAGTAACTGTTGCACTGTTTGTAAAAAGTTGGGTGTTTGCATCGGCAAGAGTTAGAGGTTTGCTGTATACCTAGATTTTATTTCAGGCAGAACAATAGAATTTGATTTTATTCAGCTAGAGTATCAGAGGGTTAATTACGCTTGCTTTCATCTGGAAAAGCTGCCAAGACTCCACTGGCCCAGGTTCAGGGTTGACACGCTGCCTGATCATAGTTTGTTTCTGTGCTGCTGAACTGTTCTCGTGGGGCCCTGGATCTGAGGCCTCCTGGGCAAAGGAAGGGGCCTCTTAGCTCAGGCTATGAGCCAAAAATGCTACTCATGCAGGGGGGAAGAGGCCGGCTTGGAAGGACTGGATCCACAGACTTGACAGTGTCTTCCTTCCTACTGGGCCTCAGGCGTGGGGTGGAAAGCAAGGTATCTGGCTGATAACCACTTGCTTCTTTCTAAAGAGCAAGCAGCTGACAGTGTGAGTACTTATTGTACTTATGCCGTCCTGATTCAGCCACTTCCCAGCTCTGTGTTCTCTCTACCCAATAAACCCAAGAGTGACAGAGTGACAATGCTGTCCCATTGCTGAGGATGTATTCTTAGCACTGGATGTAGCACGTAACTGCATGGAAGGCCTGGTTTTGCAGCTGGTGACTTGAATGCAGGGAGGAGGTGGTGCGCCAGGGGAGAGGTGCCAACTTTCTACCCGCTGAAGCAGCCCCCATGTTAAGGGTCCTGATTTAGGAGAGAGGATAATACTATGAATGAAGATGTTAAATAACTGGTGCCAGAACATTTAAGCCAAGAACGAATGTTGACTTTAAGGTCTTAGCATCCAATGATCTTACTTGCTATATAAGAGACACAGTGTCTGTGGGTACAATAGCCACAATTTTGTGCACAGTCATATATAGTAGGTGTGACATAGAAGGACTGAAGATACTTGTGGAGTGAGCCATGTGTCTGTCCCCAAAGCAACAAGGACACCCAGGTTTCCTGACTAGAGGTGTATGTATTAAGGAGCCATTCAACTAGGGAAAACCCCTCCATTGTTTAGGATATGTGTCTCATATATCTCATATAATATGATATGTATAGTGTAGACTTATATGTCTAGATAGATAGATAGACTTTGAGACAATGGAGGCCTCTGCTTGGCTCATAGCCAGCTTGGAAAAGAATAGCTTTACATATATGTATATACATACATATATGTGTACATGCTTATGTTATATAAAATACATATACAATATAATACATATTTATATATTATGTGAACATATACATATTTTCCAAGCTTGTTGTGAGCTAAGGGGCTCCAAGTGTCTCTAGTTATAGTCAACTATGATGGAGTAGCTCAGCCATTTTGAGAATTATCCTTTTATAAATCCAGAATATCTTGAAGTCCCACGGGCTAATGGATGACCTGTCTAAGGCACATTTAGTGAACTCAGGAGGCTTGTGCTCCAGGTCAGTATTAGCTCTTACTCTCACCATTACCATATGCCAGACACTGCACTATGTACAGTTTGACACATTACCTCACCTAATCCTCACAATTGGTCTATGAAGTAAGTACGATTATTATCCCCATTCTACAATCAAGAAACTCGCCCACGTTTACATCGCGTAAGTGAGAGAGCCCCGATTCAAACCTAGACGTTCTGACGGCAGATATTAGGGTCTTCCCCCGCAACATTACGCGGCTCCCCAAAGGACAGAATCTAAGCCCTTCAGGTCCTGCACATGGTGATGGAATGCAATAAATTGGGAGAAGAGCATAGGTTCTGTCTTTTATAGCCAACAAACTGATTTGCTCTTTGTCTGAACAATCTTGCTCTCAGTCCAAAAATCTAGTACTCACAAGAGTGAATGCTAGATGAAAGTAAGTACTAGATGAAATAAAAATACGCTCACTGTCTTCAGGCATGCTGTCATTTAACAAGTGTTTATTGCATGTGCTGGGCCTATAAACAGATATTTTACTGGAGGTAGAATCCGTTCAATTCTTGCCCTTAGAGTTGCTTATCAAGTCAAAGGACAGTGAGGAGTCATAAACACGGAAGTGCCACCCAAAGCCATGCGAAGGGGTCAGACTGCCACGTGCGAGAGTCTAGAGCTGTGCTATCCAGCAAGAGAGACAGTAGCCACATGTGGCTAATTAAGTTTAAATCAATAGTCATTAAATGAAATTTAAAAATCGGTTGCACTAACCACGCTTAATTGCTCAGTTGCTGCATGTAACTTGTGGCTACCACATTGGACAGCAAATGTATAGAAACAAAGGTGTAGCTCCATCATGGCCGAAAGTTCTATTAGATAGCACTGATCTTGAGAGAAAGAAAGGAAGAAGAACCGAAGAGCGATGTTGACAGATCCTTGGCTGCCACCTACAATTAGGAGTTAGGAAGTAGAAAATGCGGCAGCGAAGACAGGAGGAGGTGGAGAAGTCAGAAAGATGAGGATGAGGATGTGACCTCGGGAAAGCCGAGAGTGGGGATTTCGAAGAGCAAGGCCTGGTTCTCATTGTCAAATGCTGGCTGCCAACAGGTCTTTGGAAGTTAAGAGTTGAGAAATCTTCTCAGGGGGCACCTGGGTGGCTCAGTCGGTTAAGCATCTGTCTTCGGCTCAGGTCCTGATCTCAGGAGCCTGGGAATCAAGCTCATCCTCTCTCTCTCCCTCTATCTCAAATGAATAAATAAAATCTTTTTTACAAAAAGAAATCTCCTCTGGATTCGATCAATAAGAGGACACCTTGGTGCCACCTTGGTGGGCACTGATGATGGAACTGCTTTTTTTCTTTTTTTTTCAAGATCGATTTATTTCTTTGAGAGAGAGAGTAGAGGGGGGGCAGAGGGAGAGGGAGAGAGAGAATCTGGAGCAGACTCCCCACTGAGCGTGGAGCCCAGGGCAGGACTCAGTCCCAGGACCCTGAGATCATGACCAAGAGCCGATATCAAGAGTCAGACGCTCAACTGACCAAGCCCCCCAGGCGCCCCAGTGGGAGTGCTTTTATGACAGACATTGTGCAGGGCAGTGGAGGGCCCCGGGCCAGTAGCAGCTGCCCTGGGGCAGACGTCACACAGAAGTGCACTACTGATCTGCTTTTCGAGAGTCTGGGTTACCACTGGCTTTAACAGCGTGGAGAGCAGCGCGTCTCCTGACTAGCCTGCAGCCCTGGCGGCCCTTTCAAAGCCTCTGACCCTGCACCTTTTCACAGCAGTCCCAGCAGCGGTGAAGCGCCCGGGGGGCCCTGGGAAAGCAGCACTGTGCAATTCAAAGGTGATGACTGAGTTTGGTAATGAGAGTAAAAAACTGTGTCTGCGACCTTTGTCAAATTCATAAGTATTCATTAATAAGAACTGAATGGCAAGTGAGGGAGGACCAGGCAGCATCATAGAGGATATTAAATCTCAAGGGCCATAAAAAGCGTTGGCAAGGGCCGTCTCATTGACTTAAATTAACCCCGTGGGGTTCTTTCAGGCACACTTAACATGGTGATTCTGCTGAGATCAGAGCCAGAGAGGAACATAAATCTGCATGTTCAGGATTTTGATCCAGGGCCTGTGATACTGCAGTCCGTGACCAGACACATGTTCCTAGAAGCTGGAAGAAAGTTTCGCTTTCATTTTGACCTGTCCGTGTTCTATTGTTCCAGCTTTTCTTTGGCTTGTAGCTGTTGACTCAGGGACCTGTTGATAAAGTCCGTGCGGTGTATTCATTTATAGGAGTAGAACGGGAAGCCTTGACATTGAGTTCAAGTGTAATCCAGGATGAGGTGGGACAGTGTGGACAAAGGCAAGCCTGCTGGCTATCAGTCTTCTAATCTGCAGTGAATGCTCCACTTCTTCTTTTGTTTTGGCCACATCCCCCAACAGTCAACCTCCCCCACATTGGGGGGTTCTGGAATCTCAGTTCTTTAAGGGAGCTGCCTGGTCCTTGATTCCCAGGAATCAATACTGGAACCCAAAGGAGGGAACTTTACATTTCTCTATAGTAATGGGAGGCAACCACGTTGCAGACACTTGCAAAGGGCTTGCTTCCTCCTTGCCTTTCCCTTTGGCATGAGTGTGCACGCACATGTGCACGCACACGCACTCATCCAAACCACACAGCAGTGCCTTTCCACCTGTTTTGCTGAGGGTGAACACAAGGACTTCTGAAGGAGGGCAAATGTGGTAGGTGAACTACCACGTAAATAACTTTGATCTGGATTAACTGTGCCTTGCATCGGGACTCGGACACGAACATTTCCAAGTTTAATAACGGTCGCTGAGGGTGGCAGAAGTTTAGGAGTCAGCTTATTCCTTTAAGGATAATAATCATCATCCCCCTACTTAAGCCGCACACACCCTCGTATGGCCCAATAAGACACACCTAGCGTCCAGCACAGTTCCTGGCAGATGGCAAGGACTCAGCAAAGGCTGCTTTTATTCACGAAGTAAGTGGGCCAATCAGAAGATGAAATGCAGGGTCCTGACCTGCAGTAGTAGTGACAACTGCCATCTATTGCAGGCCTATCATGGGTCAGCCGCTTTCCTTGAATCATCTCCTCGGGGCCTCATGCCCAACCTGCAGAGCCCCCAGTTTACAGATGAGGAACTGAAGTTCAAGGAGGTGTCGTAATTGTCCAGAGTCACCCAGCTCCCAAGTGGTGCCATCAATCTGGGTCTCTGGCCCCGGAGGCTCTACCCTTTCTGCTCCTACACATTACACTCAAGAAGGACGACAGAGGAAGCAATGAAGAGCTCAGGATTAAGCCACACAGTGAGGCAGGCAGGACTGCATTAAGCAGGGTTCAAGATCATTCCATTCCTCTTGTGCCCCACGGCCTGGGATCAGCCAGCTGGGCTTTCATGACTGCTGCACACATTTTCTTTCTCCTCAGCCTATATTAGGACTTCATTCTTCCCTCATTCGCTTGTCCAGAGAGACAGGTGATGAGGAAGTCCGCTTGAGATGTGGGCAGGAGCAGCGCCCTGCTTTCCTTACTATAAATAGCTCCCGCTCTGCCAGATGCCATCAATGGCATTTTATAAGGAAGGCGACCCGTCTGAAATGAGCCCTAAGGAGATGTCGGGACCCGGGTGTTCACTTGGCCTATGCAGCATTCCCAATCTGTTGCAAGAAGTTAGGAGTAGCAATCTCAAAGCAAATGTGGTCTTACCAGATTCATGAGGTTATCCCAAGTCCTTGGGCTGGGGGTCTACAATTAACGGGAAACGTGCTTCTCATAAACCAAAGGCCAACAGTGACTGAGATTAACCTGCTTTGGAAACTGAGGGTGGGCTGTGTGCAGTCAACATCTTTACCCTCTTTGCGAAAGGTCTACCATCTGCTCTGTGCTGCCGGCCGGCCCGAAAGAGTTAATGCTACGCGCAGCCCTGAAGTATGAACACAGTTGTATTTAAGTCTGTGCAGCCCATCCCGAGATGATTTTTTAAAAAGGGGGGGAGGTGAGCGTGAATTTATGCACGTGAGCCAGTTTCATTATTTTCCATTAGCAAATAGCCAAATAATGGACTGTGGATCTATAACTTAATTAGCATGAATGAAATGACTGTTATAAGATAGAATGCATATATCGATTTTGGCTGCATCCTTTAACAAGGATAAATGATTTTACTTCTGAGAGGTTTTGTAATCAAAACTTGCTGTAAAGCCGAAGGAGCCGCAGGCCCAGAATGCTTAGGGCGGGCAGCTAGAGGGTCCGCTCTGAGAACTCGGGTTTTCTGTGTGACCCGAGGGAAGAGAGGGTGTGAAAGCCCGAGCAGGGAGGAGTTGGGGACTTGGCTGCTGGGCATGGGGACCCAGGAGCCTTCTGTTTTTCCGTGGACCAGTTCAGTGGCCCAGTTACTGGGCCTGGAAAGGTCCGGCTCTTGCTTAGAAAAGGCTGTGGGAACCCCGAGCAGGCCCTTTCCCCTCCCGAGGGTGCATTCCCCCAATTTCGACCTCAAGGTGGGAGGACTGGCTCACAGAGGCCCCCGAAGCTCCGGTGGGAGGAGGAAGGACCCTGACGATGAGGCTTGGGGATCGCTTTGGCTTCTCGTGCATCGGCTCCTCCGCTCGCCCTTCACTCAGAGCGGCAGACGCCACTACGCCCACGGCCATCAGAGCGGAAGCGTCAGGTGACCTTGGTGTTCTTACCGTAGATGCCGCTTCCGCACAGCGGGGAGCAGTGCGGGCCCTTGGAGTCTCAGGGACCTGGGTTCGAATCCCGCCCCGACTACTCTCTCCAGTCGGTCGGCCTGGCTTTTGGTCGCATTAGAAACGGGTGCGGTAGCAGTACCCATGGCACAGGGCCGCGGAAGGGCTTGAAGCAGATGACCCGAGCGAAGCCGCCGCGGCCGAACCCGCCGTGGGCTGGGTGCTCAGTCCACACGCCTTGCCCCCCACGCGCGAGCTGCCGTCTCACTGCCTCCGCCCCCCCTTGCCCCGGCCTCCCGGCGGCCCTGGGTGCGGGGTCTTCCTCCGTGCTGCGAGCATGTGCAGGGCAGGGACCCTGGGGGGGGGGCATTTTGGGCTGTCGTCCCGCCCCCGCTTCTGGGCCACGTTCTGGTCCATTGCCAACTCCCGGCGGGCTCCCCCACCTCGCTCGTCACAGAACGGTTCACGGAGAGCAGCTAGCTCTTCCTTCGGGACCTTGACTGACATTTCAACGGTGACGGAAAATAATCGCAAGGTGGTTATTTTTAGGTTTTCTCGGAAACTCACTGAGGTGCCGTGCTGGATTTAAATTCACTTCTCCGTGTCTATTCGACACCTACTAAGTTCAGAGAATTGCAGGTGACTTGGGACTATGTCCAGGGACACAAGCCAGAGGTGAAGCACAAATGATGGCGGGGACATGAGGAGAGAGGGGTCGTGTTGGTGGGGGGAGCCTTGAAGGAGCGGTGATTTTTTTTTTAAGATTTTATTTATTTGACAAAGAGCAGGAGCACACAAGCAGGGGGAGCGGCAGAGGGAGAGGGAGAAGCAGGTTCCCCGCTGAGGAGGGAGCCCGATGCGGGACTCGATTCCAGGACCCCGGGATCATGACTCCAGTGGAAGGCAGTTGCTCAACCAACTGAGCAGCCCAGGCGCCCCCAGAGCGGTCATTAACATACATAAAACGTATGGGAGGACGGGGACTTAGTCCAGCCTGGAAGTAGCTGAGGGATCGGAATTAGACAATGGGGAGGTGGGCCTTCCAGATGGAGTGTACAGCGGGAACGCAAGCCCAATGCATTGCCAGAATGATGCACAGTCGGCTGCCTTGGGGTGTGGGGGGCAGGAGGGTAGGCAGGTCTGGGTGTTCAGCAGGATCACTGAATTGAAGAGTTTGCAACCCATACTGAGTGACGCAGTGGCATCATCGTCCCCCAGGCAGCCTGGCATTCGGGGAGGCTGTGTTCTGCTAAAGGGCTGGGTGGGGGCAGGGGGTATGGAAGTTAGCCAAGAGAAAGAGATTCTTTCTATAAGCTCTGCTAGGGCTCCCCGCCCGGGTTAGAAACATATGGCCCTGGCAAGGGTCCTTGCTTTATTTGAGCTCGTTGCTTATCTTCCCCTTGCTGCAGTGTTAGGAAAAAAGCAAAAAGGCAACGAGACTGCCCGAAGGAGTAATCATTAGCTAATGCTGCCATCTCCAGGAGGCTGCCTGCTAATAAGCGGCACCCAGCAGGCCTGCTGCACGCCTGCGGCCCGGGCAGGCTCCGCCCCAGCCCCCACTGTAGCCGCCACTGGCTGGCTGGGCTTCTCCAGCCTGAAATTGGACAGGGCAGCTGGAGGGAGGCGTGAGCTGTCCAGTGCTCCTAGAATCTCGGACCGCCGGCTGCCTCCTCTTCTCTCGGATCCCACGGGGATGTGTCGCAAAGGCCGTCACCTGGAGGAGAAACCCCTTGTATTAGGTTGCTGGGGCTGCAGTTACGGAATACCACAGGCCGGGTGACTCAAGCAACAGACACTGATTTTCTCAGAGTTCTAGAGCTGAAAAGTCTAAGCTCAAGGTGTCAGCAGGCCTCTCTCCCTGGTATCTTTGGATATCTTTGGAGGCCTCTCTCCCTGGCTTGCAGATGGCCACCCTCTTGCTGTGTCTTCACAGGGACTTTCCTCTTGTGTGTGACACCCCCACTTCTCTTTGTGCATCCGGATTTCCTCTTCTTTTCTTTTAAGATTTTATTTATTTTAGCGAGCGAGAGAGAAAAACATGGGGGGGAGGGGCGGAGGGAGAGAGAGAAGCAGGCTCCCCACTGAGCGGGGAGCCCCATGCAGGGCTCAATCTCAGGACTCTGGGATTGTGACCCGAGCTGAAGGCAGATGCTTAACTGACTGAGCCACTCAGGTGTCCCAGAATTTCCACTTCTTATTTGGACACCTTTCTGTTTGGATTAGGGCCTACCCTAATGGCTTCCTTTGAACTTAATCATCTCTTTAAAGGCCCTGTCGCCAAATACAGTCACGTTCTAAGATATGGAGAGGGGTGTGGGACTTCAACATACGAATTTGTGGGGGACACAACTTAGTCCCTAACACCCCTCATACATTGAAGAGGGTACCCTGATTCCTTGGGACTTGGGATAAGCTCTTTCCCTCTGTGGACCTTTATTGGTTCATCATTACAATAAATGGATTAGAGCTAGAATCTTAGAAATCTTGTCCAAAAAAAAAATCAGTGCTTCTATGAAACACAAACAAGTTTTTCAGAAAAGAAATGCAAATCTGTGATGACTTGCTAACAAATGGATTTTCACAGTCCAGACTGATTTCTTTTTCTGAGAGCAAACTAATGTAGCGATTTCATTATAGAGTTTGAACTTGATATATATCTTCATTAATTTGTTTATTAAATAACCATATTTTAGTGTCTTCTAAATGCCAGGTGCTAAATGCAAGAGAAAAAACCTGAGTGTATTAGATCATCTTTTCTAATTTGCTCTTATTATGCTCATAGACATGTATTCCATCAGAAATTGTTGGACCCTGAGGTGTAAAAATCAACCAATATTTTTTAAAAGATTTATTTATTTGAGAGAGAGAGAGAACACACAGGAGCAAGGGTGGGAGGTAAGAGCAGAGGGAGAGGGACAAGCAGACTCCCTGCCGAATGCGGAGATCATGACCTGAGCCAAAACTAAGAGCTGGACATTGAACCGACTGAGCCACCCACTTGCCCACAGATCCAGGATTAAGTTTAACCATTCTTTTACCTTTAACAATGAGTTTGTAAATGTAGTCTTGGGTTTTTTCCCCCCACAGTTAGTTCTCTGTTTATTTGCTCTTTCGTTCATTTGTACATTCCGAATAGTTTAAATACCCCTAGTTTGCCAGGCACGGTGCTAGGCGCTGAGGATACTGTGGTGAATGAAGCCTCACGGAGCTCACAGCCTAGGGTGGATGTGAGGCTCGGTTGTTTATTTCATGAAATGTGATGAGTGTACAGTGGAAGATATGTTGAGAGTTGCCAACCCCTTCCCCAGATTTGGTGACTGACTGATGATTTGGTGATAGACGGAGTTATAGGATTCAGAAGGCAGTCATGCTCATGGCTAAGATTCATTATAACAAAAGAATATGGAGCCAAGTCAGGAGGGGGAAACCAGGTGTAAGCTTCCAAGAGTCCTTTCTCACTGGAGCCACATTAAGACGTGGTTATCTCCCCCAGAAAGAACTGTGCCCACACATGTGAAACGTCTACCAGTGCACAGTTTTCATTGACTGAAGGCCCAGTGCACAGAGTTTTCATTGAGGGCTGGTCACATGGGCACCATCTTCCTAGTACCTACGAAAATTCCAGATGAAGACACCAGCCAAGGGCCCCGTGTGTAAGCAGGCCTTTCTAAGAACAACAGTGTCAGGGAAGTTAACTTGGTGGAATAATGTATGGGGAGTCAAGGGCCTAATTTTCTGGAAGTGAGCATTCTAGATAGCAGCAAGAAAAGATGCCAGACCCCAGTGGGAAGAGGAGCATGAAACAAATTTGGTCTGCCTGAGGAGAGAGGGGAGGGGATCAGGTTAATCACATGGACAGTCTTCGTGATACTTGTATCTATTTGTTTATGCAAAAAATGTTTATCGAATGCCTACCATATGCTAAATATTATGTGAGGCACTGAGGACACGCCAGGGAACCAAATAAATGTTCCCATCCCCACAGGGCCTACATTTTAGTGCACTGTATACGCATATGCTGAATTATACTACATCTATTTCACTGGAAGTTCTCTCTCCAGTTTTAAGCAGAACATCAACATTTAAATGTATTTGTGTCATGCTCCCTAATTAGAGGAAACATAAGGTTTCACATTCTATCCAAAACTCCAGGTCAGCCTATGCGTTATAACCTATTACAGGTACATATCGATTGCTGATAATGTAGAGTTTAAGTGGAAGCCATTTGTTGCTGCTATGATCAGACACTTTGGCATTATTTCAGTTGTGGGTCTCATAATCTGAATCCATTTATACAGTGGCAACAGGCTTTTGTTACATAGTGGTGGTGGTGATAGCAAGTGAGGAATAATCTGTTAGCTATTCAGAGAGCGGTAAGACATTAGTCCAGAATCAGCTCTATTCAAACAAAAAGACAATTGATCTAGCATCTGATCAATTCTGATTAAGCCAACAAGAATACCATCACTTAGCAGACTAACCATCCTCATTAAGTATATGGTGTAGTCAGCTAGGGCACATCTCAATCCTCTTTCCATATTATATTACTGATCGTGGCTCTGGAGACACTTCACAAAAGAAAAATTTACTTCCATCGAGTTAAGTTTTAGACTCAAATATTGCCCAGATTTGGTCACACAATAACGATCAGGATGGTTATAGGATTCATATACGCATCTCAGAGGTTCCAGGAATCTTCTAGTTTGGCCTTGGTTGCTTTCAGCTGCGTTAGGCTTTCTTGAAATAGTAACATAGTGGCAGAGTAGATGCTTGATAATTCAGATACAGCCTGGTCTCTGCACTCTCAAATTCCAAGTGTAGCTCATAACCATCAAAAGGGAAACCATTTCTGGAACTGTGGCTTCATTTTGACCAATAAGATAAATTTCCACATTATTTCCTTTAGTCTTACCTAATGATTAAAAATGAGTAACTGACAGGGGCGCCTGGTTGGCTAAGTGGGTTAAAGCCTCTGCCTCAGCTCAGGTCATGATCTCAGGGTCCTGGGATCGAGCCCCGAGTAGGGCTCCCTGCTCAGGCAGGGGGCCTGCTTCCTCCTCTCTCTCTCTGCCTGCCTCTTTCTGCTGACCTGTGATCTTGATATCTCTCTCTCTCTCTCTCTCTCTCTCTCTCTGTCAAATAAATAAATAAAATCTAAAAAAAATAAGTAACTGACAGAGCCTCCCTGTCTGCTATAGGTGGCCAGGAAACTCAGGGCAAGGGAAGAACAAGACTCCAGATAAGTAAAGCTTTCCCTACTGTGTAGCTCCTGGACAAGATAAAAACTTGAGATATGCCGACGCAGGAGTTGAATGAGTGCTTGAATTCCTTAGGGCCTAGAACAGTGCCTGGAACCCAAGATGCTCTCAAAATAAGTATCTGATGAATGGATGAGTGAATGAATGGATGGATTAAATATATAAAGGTAAAAGAGTTCTTAGGGAATGTGTGAAAATTTAAACTAACCTGTAATGTGGTTGGTTCTCTGGGCACACGTTTCAAATTTTGAAATCCTTTTCATGTTTCAACTGTAAAAAAAAATCATCAATAAAAATGAGTAATGGAAGATGCTGATTCAAACATAGATGTCTCTGATTTTTTTCTGACAATGAGAAATAGCCTCAGAAGATACACGTCTGGAAAATAAATTGTTCACAAAACTATATTTTAAATTAAAGCCATGGTCTGTGCTTCAGTCCAAACAATACAAAGGATTTGTTTGAGTCCAAGTGGTATGAAATAGAGAGGCTTAAGAGCATGGGCTCGGGGCACAGACAGTTCTATGTGTGACTTCTAGGAGATCAGGGCTAGTGAGGTCTTGTTTGTCACCATCTCTACATCTCATCTCGCTCTGTTTGTCCCTTCTCAGGCATCTCAGCTACCGTACATGCCGTGACCGCAACTACTATGGCTTTGCTCTCCGCTCCATGATTGCTAGCCCTAGGCTAGGTCCCTCTTCCCTATTCCAGACCTGCTTGTTCTAGATCGTCTCTACTGCTGGGCCCCACAGCCAAACCCAAAACCGAACCCGTGCATGTGTGTACACGTGCATGTGCACACAAAATAATTAGTTGGCAAAGAATCCAAAGACATCAGCTTGTAGTGCCAGCGGTCACTCACTCTTTGAATGATGTTGGGCAAGTTTAGTTTCCTCACCTGTAAAAACAGAAAATTGAGAAAATGAACTCCAAGACACCTGATCTTGGTGAATGACAACACCCCAACCACCCAGTTGCCCAAGTCAGAAACCCTAGAATACTCCGTGACACCTGCCTCTTCCTTCCCATCCATCTCCAGTCTGTAACCTGGTTCTACCCAATTCTGCAACAACACTGGCTCTGAAGCCTCTTGCCTTTTCCCCCTCTTCGCAGTGTGGCTGCCTTAATTTAGGCTGGCAACGTGGCCCTCTGGACCATCGCCATCCTCTTCAAAGTCCTCCCTGCCTTTTGTCTTGTACTCGGAGCCACGACACTAGTCTTCACACCACAGCCACGAAGGCCTTTCTAAAATGCTGATCGTGTCAGGTCTGTCCCTCGCTCAAAACCCTTCCACGTTTCCCCCTGGAGGACAGGATTGTGTCCCACCTCTTTCTTTGGGTCACGAGGCACCACAAGATCTGGAGGCCTGTGCTGTAAGCATTCTGAGCTGCCTGCACGGCTTACCTGGGTCAGACCCATGCTAGCCTGTATATCTTTGCCCTTGTTGCCTCTGCTCGGCATTCTCTTCGCCCCACGCATGGTCTTACCTCCTCCCAACTGACCTGACCAATGACCATGGGCTTCCAAAACCCAGCTGCCACCACCAGCTCCGGGGAACGCTCCCCTGACCACCCCTGAGGTGCCTCCCCGCCTCTGCGCTTTCATAATGGCTTGTGCCCCATCTCTGTCATTACACTAGTCCCTCCTATGGTGATTATGTGTGTGTTGGTCTCTCTCCTGAGAACTAAGAGCTCCTTTAGGGCTCTTACGATTCTTCTGGGTTCTGCTCATTTCTAGAGCAGTTACTCTCTTCACCTGGTTGTGTCCTGCTCTCCTGCACGTCTTGGCTTCATTTCACCTCCTCTGGGATGCCTTCCCTGACCCCCCACCCTCCAAACCCTGACCAGTGCCTTAGATGCCTCACCTCTGCAACACAGACCTTCCCCTTTGCTTTTTCAATGCTTGTTTACTTGTCTTTCTCGGCCACTAAACACCGAAGTCTTTGAAGGAAGGGACTAGATTTTATTGAACCCCAGCCCAGCCCCCTGTGGCCAAGCTCCGAGCCAGGTAAACATTAGGCACTCATTCAATATTTGATGGTTTCATTTATCATTTGTAAATTGCGATTTTGCCTCATTTCTACTTCATTAAAATTGCATTTCTGTTTTCAAACCCCTCCAGGTTCTATCAGCTTCTCCAAGCGTGATGCACTTTTACAAGTTGCAATTGCTATTTTGTCCTCTAGGTGGAGATGTTTGGAAAAGAAATGACAAAGCTTTGTGTGCTTTACAAGAAATAGTACTGGGAGGGCCTGGGTGGCATCCAGACTCTTGGTTTCCACTCAGGTCATGATCTCAGGGTCGTGAGATCGAGCCCCGAATTAGGCTCAGCAACGGGCTCTCTGCTCAGTGGGGAATCTGCCAGAGATTCTCTCCCTCTCCATCTCCCTCTGCCCCTATACCCACTGTCTCCAAAATAAATATATAAATCTTTAAATAAAAAAGAAGAAGAAATAGTACTGTGTTAGTCTGCTGGGACTGCCATAACAAAATGTCAGAAACTGGGTCGCTTGAACCACAGAAATGTCTTTCCTCCCAGTTCTAGATGCTAGAAGTCTAAGATCAAGGTGCTATACGGTGTGGTTCCTGGTAAAGCCTCTTCCTGACTTGTAGATAGCTGCCCTCTCACTGTGCCCTCACCGAGCTTGTCCCGGGTTTCCATCACCTCGTGTGTCAGAGGAGGGGGTGGAAGCTGTCAGAACAGTGTGGGGACAAGTGGAAACCCCAGAGAACCCTTGCGCTGGAGAAATGATATTTGAATTCTTCCCCTTTCCATCCCACATTACTGCCAAAGCCCAGAATCGCTGTGGCACACCCGGAAGCTCTGTTCTCTCTAGGTCAAGTGGACAGCCTTCTTTGAGGGCTTTGGTTTTACCATTTCTAGGAACCATTTCTAGGTACCTGGGATTTAAAATTTCCCTAAGGGAGCCCTAGGTTAGAAATAAGAAACACCAGAAGCAACGGAGGGGCAACTTTTTGACCCCATCCCTCTCACCGTCTGATGCATGGGTTGAGAATACAACACCAGCTTGGGATTTTGGCCCATGGGAGGCCACTGACGGCCTCTGGGCACGATTCTTGTCTGTCAGACAGAGAAAGAGGCTGGTGCCCAGGAGGCATTAGCCTGGCAAGCACTCAGACTCTTCTTCATTAAATATTAGTATTAAGGAATAGTCATAGTTTTTATAAGGAATAAAGGTTTCTGGGGGCAAATTTGTATGTTTAACCCAAAGTTTCTCACAGTTAATGGGTTTCTTTATTGTAGGCTTTATGAGAACCTTCGGCAAGCCAAATGGATAATGTGAATCTCTAAGAGGGAATGTGCTGAAGAGCCTTTCCCACACTGACCAGTCACAGGATCTTTTCAGTCAGAGAATCTTGGTCGGATCAGTGTTTCTAGGACCCGCTTTTACAAATGCTTCCTCTGGGAGAATCACATAAAAAGGCCTTGCCCAAGGTGCACCTTGACTCACGGAATCCTCCAGGCCTTGCCCTCCTGTCTCCCTCCCAGCACCAGCTACCCAGCAGCTCTCAGGAATGCCGAATCCACTTGGCCTCCCGTCGTGGCTGGGCCTCTTCCTGTTCACCTGTCTCTTTCTTGGTGAACTTAGAAATCCCACAGGATTCTGCCGCCAGCCCTGTTTCCTGGCTCCGTGCTTTCCGGTGAGAATCGGCAGCCATGCAGACCAGGCCCTCTGGGCCATGAGAACCTGGCTTGTTCTCAACTCCGTCTGTGGACTTCATACTCTGGTCTTGTTAGGAGGGAAACAAACTGCCGAAATCACCTTTCAAATAGAAGCTTTCCTTAAAGCCCAAGCTAGAGGGATGTGGGACTTACAGACCTACCATCTTATAAAAGACCAATTTGCAAGGAAGAGAACGATGAAATAAAGTAGCCCTTCTTACTGTCCCCTGTGCACTGAGCCCTGCAGTCAGTACGTTACCTAACTGAGTTCCTACAACCACCTGAAAAGAGAGATACAATTATTATATCCATTTGACTAAAGAGGAAGTCATCACTGCCTGTCCCTTTTCCCAACCCCAAAGTCAATTTGTTTATAGTCAGTAAAAACTAAATTTTTTAAAAGATTTTATTTATTTGAGAGAGAGAGCGAGAGCTTGCAGGCATGTAAGCGAGGGAAAGGCAGAGGGGAAGGGAGAGGGAGAGAGAATCTGAAGCCAGCTTCCCACGATCAGCCCAGAGCCCGACATAGGGCCCAGGGCTCTGTCTCACCACCGCGAGATCGTGACCTGAGCGGACTGAGCCATCCAGGCGCCCTGAGTGATCCAGGCTTCGGTGGGATCTTCAGAGGGAACGTACAACTACACTTTCCACCCTCGCAGGAAAGTATAGTTTAGATCATCATCTCTCCCCTATATCCCTTCACAGAGCTCCCTGTCTCCGGACTCCCTCCCTCCCCTCTTACCCTCCAGGCGGCAGCCCAAGTCTTCTGTCTGAAAGCAGCCTTATCCTTTGTGGTATAAAACCCAGTCGCCCTTGGGATAAAGCCCAAGTTCCTCAAACCAGCTTCTCATCTCGGGTGTGTCCCATCTTGTTCCAGGATGTTCTCCACCTCTGAGTCTTTGCTCTCTCTACTTTTTCCACCTGGAATAATTGCTCTCCCTCCCCAGCCTCACCTGCCTTGGGAACCCGAGTTCAACTTTTAGTGCTTAGGTCCACTCTCACCTGCTCTATGCAACCTGGCCGGTTTCCATTCACCTTTGAGTCTTACCAGGCCCCATTTGGCCTCTTGGCCTTGCACTTTTGAAGATGGCTTTTCATGGTTACCTCTCAGCCTTGGACCAGCTCCTCCCCAGTGGGGACTCAGGCTTATTTGTTCCTGTGTCTCAAGCACCCAGAAAAGACCTAACATATGATAGGCACCCAGGAAATGTTTGCTGAATGAAAGAATGACAAAGAAGTTTCCCTAAATTAGGCAGGTATTTGACACTTTTAAATCAGCCAAGAGAATCTTCAGAGTAAGCGAACAAAAGTGACTGTAATTGGATTCTTTGTTCCTATGATCATGAGATATGAATCTAGAAAAATCGAAATATTTCATTTCTCCCTCCATAAAGCTTTTGAGAGGAAAATAAAAATCTTTGGAGGTGAGAGGATTAGCGTGCAACCGAAATATGCTAATTCTCCACCAGGGGGTGCTATGAACACAAAGAGAAACCGTTCTCCACTAATTTGTTCTTCCCTCTGAGAGAAGCTGCGGAAACAAAATAACTTTTAGTTTCCCTGCATTGCGTACAATTTTGCAAGAAATGAATGACTCTCCCATCATGTTTGAAAATCATGGATGCCTGGAACAAGTCTTCCTGCTAATAAGATGCACGTGTGTATGTCCACACACGCACGCGCGCCTACGCGCCCCTGGCCCCTTTCAAAGACCCAGGCGTCAAGTTTGAAGATGTGTGATTTCCTGTTTATCTGAAATGTGTTTATTGGCAGATGGAGGTGTTATTTACTATGCTGTCAGACGCAGAATCGAGCAGGATAAAATGTGCTGTGCTGCTTTTAACCCTGACGTTGAAGAGACTGGTACAGAAGACCCATCAAAGTATCAGCTCTTGTTACTTTGGCGCAGCCCCAGCGGGGCTACGGGGCTACCACGTGCGCTAGTTCAGTTTTGATTTTTTGGAGGCCGTAATGGCAGAACCCACCCAGCACGGTCAGTGTTAGGGAAGTTGTAGTTTGTATAACCAGTGACTCAGGCAAATCAAATCTTGTTTTCAACATCATAGCTCCAGTTACCGCCTTCAGCATATCCCTTCAAGTTTACCTTCCTTTTAGACTCTGAGCTCCGCATACGTGTGTTCGTAGCTTCTGCATATGGCAAAGGTACCTTATACAAGGTACACTGTAAGGACTCAGTGTTCATAGATTGCTTGCTTATTGATCAGTTTCCTTAAAACTGTGGCCAAAAACGTCAGGAACGATAACAATGAGATGACAGGAGGTACAAGCAAATGGGCCAGAAAGGACTCAGAGGAGAAGAGGACAAATGCCATTGATGGCTAGCACTGTGCCGGGCACTGCCCTAAGCACCCTGTGTGAATTTCTCATTTCATTCGTGCAACAGCCCAGTGAAGAAATGATTCTCATCTGACTCTAACCACCTATCTTCTCAGGCAGTTGTGGCTGTACATGAAAAGCCCCAACTAGGCAGCATTCCTGGGAGGGGCTGAGATTTCGCAGGAGCCTTTTGTACCGAAGAACCGAGGTGGCACTGACTGGATTTGGGCTGTGGGCGGAAGAGTCAGTGGGCTGTTACTGAAACTGACCCAGGGTTCCTTTGAGTAGTGGACTGCGTGGGTCTCCTTGGCTGCCTCTTCAGCTTTATGGGGGGGGGCACAGAATCATGACAACTCCGTTGGGAGAAACCATGAAGGGTCGGTCTCCAGTTTAATCACCAAGTAACAAACAAAACCTTACAGGGATGTCATGAGACTTCAATGAGAAAAAAGGTACTCTTGGAACATATTAGGTACCCAGTACTTCTTTTTTTTAAATTTTTTAAAGATTTTATTTATTTATTTGACACAGAGAGAGAGATGCCCAAAAAGGGAACACAAGCAGGGGGAGTCGGAGAGGGAGAAGCAGCCTTGCCTCGGAGCAGGAGCCTGGGATTGTGACCTGAGCCAAAGGCAGATGCTTAATGGTTGAGCCACCCAGGGGCCCCTTCTTATTTTTACTTTTAGAGCAGTTTTAGATTTATAGCGAAATTGGGGGGAAGGTGCAGAGATGCCCCTGTTTCCCCTCTCTCGCACACACAGCCTCACCCCTGATCAACATGCCCCTCCAGAGCAGTGCATTTGTTCCCGGCGCCTCGTCACTCACCAGAGAATTGACTCGGTTTGTCAGTTTCTGTTGAGTTGCCTTCTGCCTGTACCTCCATCAGCACCCAAAGTCTGTAGTTTATGTCAGGATTCACCTTTGGTGTCGGACATTCAGTGGGTCTGGACAGTTATGTCAGGACATATATCCATCATGATGGTATCATACAGAGTGTTTTTACTGCCCTATAAATCTTGCATTCTACCTACTCATCCCTCTGTCTCCCCCAAATCCTGACAACAACTTTATTGTCTCCACTTTTTGCCTTTTCCCAGAATGTCATGTAGTTGGAATCACAGAGTCTATAGCTTCTCAGATTGGCTTCTTTCCCCTAGTAATGTGCATTGAAGGTTCCTCCATGTCTTCTCATGGCCCGATCACTCATTTCTTATCATCGAATAGTATTCCATTGACTAGATGTTCCACAGTTTACTTACCTGTTCACCTACTGAAGGACATCTTGGCTGCTTCCAAGTTCGGGCAATTATGAGTAAAGTTGCTATTAACATCTGAGTGTTGGTTTCTGTGTAGACAAAATTTCAACTCATCGGTACTTTTTAATAAAAAAGTATCTGTCCTTACCCGCATATATTCTTCCTTCCCATAACTTCTTCCCAACGTGAGGGATCAGGGCAGCCAAGATGCACAAATTGCTCTTATTAATTAGCCAAGAGGCTGTGATGGCACAGCAAATAAACAATGTACTACAAATCTGTTTATATCGGCTTCTCCAGACATTTTAAAACAATTAAACTGTCAAAGGGACCTGGAGACAGAGCTTTGCATTTTAATGGGAAATGATTAAATATCAGGCATGATTGCTTTTGATGTGTTTGGGCCCGAAGAGGAGGGCAAAGTATTGATTGGGCCCTGCAGGAAGGCAGGAAGCTTGCTTGGGCCACTTGACCCCATTGCAGTGAGAGCTTGGAGACCTGTACTTTCATGGGCTGGGATTAAAGGTCACTCACTGGGGAAAAAAAAAAAAAGGTCACTCACTGGAGAGTTAACTCGGTTTGTCAGTTTCTGTTGAGTTGCCTTCTGCCTGTAGGGCCAGAGGACAGATCATGCCTTCAGAGGGGCATTCCTGGTCGACGGGCAGAGAGAGTTAGTTGCTCATGGCATCTATTAGAACAGGGTGAGTGAGCACTGACCCCAGTATTGATTCCATCTGGATGAAACCCACTAATGCAGACCTGCTCCCTACCCCCGCGCCCCCCCACCATAAGAATACACCATTTTACAGCGCTGCCCTGTATTCACAGGTGCTTGTCAGATCACCTGTGGCCCTTGCCCCCTAGCCACTTAAGTCCAGGAAAAGGGGGGGAGGGGGATCATGTCCACAGCTGAATGCCATCAAGTCTGCTAGTCTAGGATAGAAGTTTGTGTTGGGTACAGTGAAGGGACCAAGGAGGTCACGGCCGACTTGAGAGCCTTCCTAGATGTCCTACTTGAAAGATAAGTAGGCAGAGGAAGGGAGAAGGACACCCCAAGGTGGGGGGAGATCTGGAACGGACCTGCGAATTCGTCTGGTGTGCGAGGTTGGGAGGGATGCTCTGAGCCAATTGACCAGATCAGCCCAAACCTATACACCCTGCTACCTATGAAGGGGGGGAAGACCTCAGCTCTAAGGGTTAGAAACTGATACCCAAAAGAAGTGATAAAGGCACTGAAGTGTATCGCCAAGTGAGGCTAAGTAGAACAGGTGAGCCCCACGATCCCCTGAGCCTTTCTATCATCTGTTCACAGATCCATGTAAATTAGTTGAATCGGATGGCTTTCCTCCACGACACCTGTCCGAGATCAGACACGCTACTAGGCAGTAGCTATGGAACTCGAGAGAAAGTAGAAGCAGGGGTACTGAGGGGACCCCCTGCCAAGCCTAGTGGGGAGGGGTGTCCCTGTGGTGCAGGTATGGCCCCTAGGGAGCGGCACGAAGGCCCTGAGCGGCTGAGCATTCGTTTGACAGAAAGGAGAGCAGAAATAAATTTCACCTGCCTGGCAATTTGGCTCCCGGTCAAGGCTCACTTTGTTTATTTCTGTGCAGTCTAGACTGAGTCCAAAGATTGAGTTGCTCTCATCCCAAGGGAGCCCCGCTTCCCCACTGCCCTGCCCGGTGCGGCCCCTGCAGGACCATAAGAAGCTCTGGCCCAGCGAGAAGACTGAGTCTCTTGATTGGCCCTGATAAGACCTCTCCTATGGAGATGACTTAATTTTGAAACCTTGGGACTCTTTTTTAAAGAGCTCTTATATTGGCCAAGAGACACAGCCCCTATATTAGGGTTTTCTATTTTTGTTCAGAGGAAGTTGGCATTTCTCCTGTATAAGGAGTTCAGCGAAGCCTAAATTCTTCCATTAGCCATTTGGGTTTGCAAACAGGGATCAGCACATCGGCGACCGTGGGCCCGGTGGCCTCGTCCAAGGGCAGTGGGGAAGCTCCCACGGCCATGCTCCGAAGCCGATCGTCTGCCTGAGTCTGACCGACTAGTGAACAAATGGTTTCTTACGGGACTTAGTTTGCGGAGTCCAGTACAAAATGAGTCTGTTAAAAAATGTTGCCCTCTGTTGACAAACCACTGACGATTCAAAAGCAGCGATAGGAACGCATGGAACGAAGGGCAGGGTCCTTCTCAGAGCCGGGTCCTGTGCGATGGCCCAGGACACACTTCCAGGAAGCCTGCTGAGAAACAACTCCTTGGCCCATTTGGGTTCTCAGGCCTCCTGATGTTCAGGCCCCTGGGCTGTGGGTGTCTGGTGGGGGTTGGGGGAGGGTGTCTGATTTGGGGGCAGAACAGATTTTCTCCAGCCTCTGCCTACGGCTGAAATCCTGTCCTTAGAGCCAAGCCAGTTTCGCTGGAGGCTGGATCCCTTTGGGCGGGGCTTACATTTGCAGCTGTTTTCTGTTACATTCTTAGTGGAGGCAGAGAGCACAAGGCAATTCTGATTATGCAGAGAAGCTTAAGGGGAAAATTATGTAAGTTTATGGAATGCTTTGGGATCTACATAATCTTCCTTTCCATATAGCGCTGAGTATGGGTGATGGGGCTCAATAAATATAGCTCTTGGTGGGTGTCGGTAATTCTTCAATATTCATTGATAGTGACGATATTCAGACCTTGAAACAGATTTCCTTTCTCTCTGACTCAAGGGAAGTTTTCCCAGAGCCACACAGAAGGAGAATCCAATCTGTTCAATAGGAAAGACTCATTTGCTCCCGGAATAACTAAATTTCCATTTTCATTTCAATTTTCAACCAAAATAGTGGATCTTCCATAAGGCAAAACTAAAAAGAATGGCAATTTGGTGTGGGGTTTCACTTTTCCTTAAAATTTTGATTCCTATATTAACACGGTTGGGTGCTTCAGTAGCATGTATGGCATAATGCTAAAATAGTCTGTGTTTCTTGCTTTTTGTTGTAATTAGCTGAAAGCCTTGTCATAGGCTGCTAGTAGAGTCTCTGAATTCTTAACAAAGGACTCCGATATGAAAATGTATTTTTTGGCACGAAACTCAAAAGTCAGGTAGAATTTCATCATTTTACAAGTCATTGTTACGGAGGACTGAGCAACTGTAATTCTTATAAATGTCTATTTTGCTTGTAGCATTTTCTCTTCATCAATAATTCAATTTCAAAATAAAAGACACATCTTCTACATCCCCAAAGCTATTGGGGAGCCTTTCAGACTACAAGATTCCTGAGAGTGGGGAGAAGCGTCGACCAAAGAAGGCAGTCAGCTCCAAAAACCCCTCTGATGTGCAGAGGGATCCTGTTACAGACCATTTTCGTAATTCTAGAAGGCAAAATAAAATTTTATGCTTGGAACTAATAAGTTTAAGCAAATAGTACGGGCGAAGCTTATATCTGAGTCCAACCAATGGTCTGATTATTGCCAGAACAGTACGGCTACATGATGAATCATTAATGATCTGTGAGAGTCATAATGGTCTGTCACTAATGCCCATTAATGATCTCTCTATACCGCGAGTATGGGCTTGATGTTTCTGGCCAGTACCTTGGAGAATACTTTCGATATGCCTTAAACTTTCTCTGATCTCCTTTCTCTGTGTCTGCTCCAAATGTAGACAGCAATTGTCTGGGTAGGACCAGCTTATAAAGAAGCATGGCTTTGTTAAGGAAGTCGTATTCAGGTAAGATTTATTTAAGCAATGTTTTTGAAGGACCGAGACTTGAAAGCTTATCCTGGACATTAACGCCTTTATAGAAATTAACAAAATTATGCCGGGGATCTTTCTGTTGAGATCTTTTCTTTCTGGATGGGACGTGGGCTCTTGAGTTTTCCCGTACTCCACAATGTTTGGAGTCGTTGAAAAATGCGGCTTCTGTTTTTCTCTTCTCAGAGAAATTGTAGATATTAATTGTTAGAGAAGAGTGAATGTGTTTATCCGTCTGTGTAAAGTGCTATTGGTATTTAGAAAACTGTGACACCAGCAGATTCCAGAGGAGTTTCCTACCTCCGGATTTGCATTTACTCTGCAGACAGCACAGGACGTTAATTTGAATTTCTAAAGGAAGAAAGAAGAATAAATAATTGTCATCAGCTTTAAATGTATTTTGCTTTTAGCACAGGAAAGGAAAGGAAAAGGCAACATAGGGCTAAGGAAAGGTGGACACCAGCACTTTAATTCCGAGAATCGTATTAGGTGTATCTTCGGGGAAATGACGGAAGATGAGCACTCTGTAATGTCTAAGCGAAACCAGGAAAGTATCTGTCCCTCCATGGCGGCCAGGGGGTTGCGGCAGATAGCTAATGGAACCAACGCCCAGGAGCCTCTGGCTCACAGAGAAAAACAAGATGAGAGAAGGTTGCAGGAGCAGCCAGCTTCAAGCCTCTGAAAATAGCAAGACGGGGATTCTTTTGGATGGTTGGAATCCCTCCACTGGCTACTTTCTGATGAGCAATTTTAGCATGGAACTAAATGGAAAATGGCATCTTTTCTTGGAAAACGTTCTGCCCGTTTTCGTATTATCTGAACGAAGTAGCTTCATCAGGCAAATGCTTCCATTGAAACCCTTTGCACTTTCTTGATCATTGAACTCCAGCGGACCCCAGAGAATGCTAACCCCTCTAAATGCTTTATTTCGCTAGAACATTTCATCCAGATGAGTGATGACTGACTCTTTGCAATTTTTGTTTCTTCAAAATCCTTCCACCTGTCCCGAAACTGCTGAGTAGCTTGAGTATATTTGTAGAATTAACTGGGATTCATAGGCTTTCCCTTCTGAGTGCTTTACAGGATCTACTGAACTGCTTGGGGTGGTCTCGGAACACCCCCAGATGAAGGTTCAGGTCAACCTGTCAAATTGCATGGGCATTGTTTGTTTGGTTATTTTCAATTGATTTCCCCTTGGAAGCGGGGGTGGGGGGAGGAAGCTCATTCGAACGGTTGGGACATCAAGGGCAATATTCGTGGTGAAAATCATAGAATTCGTGAGCTGGGTCCAGAAGTTCATTTTTTTTTTATTATTCTCACAATTCATGCCTCTAATAAACCCACCGAAGTTTCCTCCGGTCAGATGGGAGACAGCTTCTAACCATCCTTAAAGGATGTAAAGGACTACAGACTCTATGTCCCTTAGCGCAGGATATGGTACATGTGGCAGAAGCATTTAAGCTCCTCGCTCTGCTTATATAAAGTATTGGAGTGGCGTATGCACGTTAATTCTTTGCTAAGTAAGGTCTGTGACACAGGTGATTGTCAGCAGTAATTGCACTGACTGGTGCACGTATTCATTGCAAACAATCAGATTGCCGTCTAAGGTGTTTGGTTAGATTTGGGCAAAAACCAACTTTATGCTTACCAAAGACTTCTAGATTGATCGATGAAATATTATAAATAGACGTGTCTTAAGTAGTTGTGTGTTCGTGGCACACTGAGCCCCCTTGAAGAAACAAAAGCCAGCGTGGGGGACAGATTGTCAGCGGCCAGGAAGGCCGCAGTTTCTCTTTGGAAGGGATGTGAAACGTACCTGGAGTAATGGAGGAGCAGTGCCGAGGCCAGGGTAGCACCGCGCAGATGAGGCCAGGAGAGAGGGTTGAGCTCCCAAAGAGTGGCGAGTCCCAAGAAAGGCCGGGTAGTTTATCCCTTTGCCTTTCGATGGGAAACACTTCGCCCCTCATACACAGAGGAGACCGGGAAGCCACAGCACCCGTGAGCCCCCCGAAGGACTCATCTCAACAGCGCCCAAAGCAAGAACGTTCACCCTAAATCCCCATGCTCTAGCTGAGTCTGGTGCCTCTCACTTGGGCCTTAGGGAAGTTCAAGAACAGGCAGTCACTGTGCTCTGTGTAACCCTTTACAGCCCAGAAGCCCTTGTGATCACGTTCACTGCAGTTAAGGAATCCGAAATTCTTTAGCCTATGCTCTTAGTCTTGTGTCTAACCAACCCTGCTTTAGCTCACCCGTTGCTTTAAGCGTTCCAGCTGTTCAAGGTCCCTTCATGTTCTTTCCTGTTTCTGCTGGGTTATGGGCCTTCTGTTCCGTGGCCAAGTCTAAGCCTGCCCCATAGTCCACAGATCATATTGACGCAGAGCTTCCAAAATTTAGAACACGTGAAGACAGATGTCTCTCTCGTTGGGAACTAGGGGAAACAATATATTTGTTAATTGAATACTACTGCAAGGTCTCGGGTGGTGGACACTTCATCCCGGCAGCTAAACTTTTGTGAGCAAAGGAGAGTATCCACAGGAAGTGAGCGCCCCTTGGGTAGAAACGGTTCTGTCAGTTCCCCCTTGGGATACCAGTTCCGTGGGAGAAAGAGGAATATGCCATAACGTACCTTTTCAGTCCAGCAGTGCCACTGGGCATGGCCCGAGAGTTTAAGCATATCTCAATCAATAGGACAAGTATATCCTCCCTGATCCAATTAAATTGTTTCCAGAAAATTATATGTAAATCAAGCCCCATTTGATTTCTGCAATGGAGTGTGTTGTAAGGAAAGGGACCTTGTGGTGAATGTTTTTGTAGAGTGAAGACTTCTCTTAGGTAGATTTAAAAGATTACTCTTTATCCATTTGAAAGCCTGAATTTTTTTATTAACATATAATGTATTATTTGCCCCAGGGGTACATGAAAGCCTGTTTATACCAGAATGAAAACGTGGTCTCTACGTTGTGTTCAGAAGGCATTCTTTGACTAGGGCTTGCTAAAGTATGTTTTACTATAACAATGCTTCATTTGTAAGAATGTGAAAATGGTCACAATTAAGCCTACTTCCTTTGTTTTGCAAGTCTCTAAATAACTCATTGTTTCTTACAAGTTAGCACCTATTATCTGATGTGACGTGATAGTGTTGCCTTATAAAATAGAATTTTCAAAAAACCTTAGAGGGAGTTGTAAGCAACAGGCATGATCATTTACATGTTTCAAGAGGGTGTCCACATGACTCCTGGACGCGAAACTCTTAGTTCATTACCCATGCCAATTCCCTCGGTCTAGTTCAACATGGAGCTGTGATGTCTAAATATTGACTCTTTCACGACAGACTGTATCCTTAACTCGGTTTTTAGAGGATGAATTATGATCCAGGAGCCTTTCCTGGCCAGGATGGCTGTTACTTAGGCATATACTCAATACTCCATCATTCTTTGTTACATTCATAGTTCCTCTTAGGCCTAACTGCAGAGTTGAGTAAGAAGAAGGTATTTTTCCAGCTTTAATACCAGCTATTATAATAGGATAGGGTGATGTCTCCAAATGCCACATTCATCATGTTCCTTCCCTATATAAAGATTTGTACTGGCTTCACTGTGAATGCCAACCAGTTGGATGCAGGAGGTGACTGACTTTATTCTGTAAGCCAGTCTCACAACAGTCTGGCTCAACATACCTTTCTAGTCCTATCCCCTTCCTCCCCTAAAAGAACTGCTCAGTCAATCCAATTGCCTCCGCTACACCTAGAGAAATTTGCCCAATTCATGAGTGTGTGCTCCATTTAGTGCCCTCTCTACGATGTGTTACGTGCCGAGGAAGGTGCCAAGATGAAACAGCCATAGGCTCTGCCTTCCAGGAAGGCACAGTCCAATTGCCCAGCTAGCTAATATCAGACACACTGTGAGGGGATGAGGACTAGGAGGGATGCCTTCTGCTGGCAGGATCTGGGACGGCCTCATTGTGGAGGTGTAATTTAACCAGGGACTTAAATGTGTGCGAGACTTTGGTTCATATCCTCTGAGATGTTTTTCTTATCCCCTCCCCCAGCCAAAGAAGATTTCTTCACCCCTAGAACCTTCGTAGTACTCTGGCTACACCAGTCATGACCCTCATTCTAAACTCCTTCATACTATATTAAACTTTATTCTCATTTCCCCCACTAGATTATAAATTCCTAAGAGGCAAGGCTTGTATTCAACACTTCTTTTTATCTGTCTACTCAAGAGCACAGGAATAATAACAGTAGTAACTAAAAAATGTTATTTATGAGGGGGAAACTCTTTTGATTGGTTCCTGGGACTTCCTTGACCTCTTGGTTAAGCACTGCTACACAGTAGTACCCCACGATAGAGAACAAAACTAGTCAAGTTCACTACTGCTGAGCTAGGCTGGAGTGCATACAGACTGTGAAGATTCCTTTTGCCCCCCTTTCATTCACTCAACAAATATGCCCCAAATACCTCCTATGTTGCATGCACTTGCAAGCTTCTAGATGTACAGTGCCAAATAAAACAAGGTAGGCAGTCTAGAAGCAACTCAAGCAGCCTTTTTGGTCCCTTTCCTCTGAATCACTTCATAACCCTCTCCTGGAGATCTTAACACTCTCAAAACAGGGAAAGGTGAACCCATAATATTTCTTTCATAAAATTTCCTCTCCGTAATATTTCAGTCTCTAAATATGTGATCCACTTGATCCTTGTTCTTGGTCAACAGTTTCTTTGTTCCTCCTCGTTAAGAAAGAGAAGCTTAAATAATCACCCAAATTGTTAGACTCTGTGACCAAGTGAAAACAACTACCATTTGTTAAACATCAACTATGGGCCAGCCCCTGGCTCAAATACCGTACTGGTGTAACTCTAATTCTTAACAACAACCCTGCAAGGTAGGGTCCCTCATTTTAATAGTGAGGGATCTGAGAGCTGAGGCTCAGAGAAGTTCAACAATGAGACAGTTCCCCAGTTAATGAACACTGGAGCCAGTCTTTAAAACGGGGCCCATAGAATGCCATACTATCCCAGATTTAATAGATTGTGAGCAAATATTGCTTTGCTGATTGGTCGATTGTTACTGCTCTGATTGCGGTATCTTTATATATTTAAAATTCCAATGGAACGTGTTGATAGTCTTTGGTCACTCTCAATCCCAAGCAGGTGTCTTTATGTTCTGACAGCAAATCTACAATGTTTTATGCTTAGTAGAAGCAAAATTATTGTTTTGAGACAATATATAACTCACTTGCCTTAAACATTTTATGTGACTACATATTGATAATTCATCTAAATAACAGGAAAATTTAGAATCTCAGGTAAAGTTATAGTATCTGTCAGATGC
The DNA here is from genome assembly GCA_002007465.1 of Ailurus styani. Classification (NCBI taxonomy): domain Eukaryota; kingdom Metazoa; phylum Chordata; class Mammalia; order Carnivora; family Ailuridae; genus Ailurus; species Ailurus styani. Next base: position 120,798 of record LNAC01000643.1, on the reverse strand, counting down.
TTAAAGTTTCAAGCATCCAACTAAAAATTACGATGTCAACCCTTCTCAATAAAATAAAATAATCAGACTTTGTAGACATATGAAGGCTGACTCATAACACTCATAACTCGTGAAAAAATCCAAAATCACATTTCAAGTATTAGCTTCAGTGTTGTCTAACTACACTGTTGCTATATGGTAAAATTCTGTATTCTGGACTGAAAATTCTGTAACCCAGCTGTTCCCAAACTTTAGTGTGTGCCATCAGCTCCCTCTGTGAAACTGGTTCAAACTGGAGATTCCGAGCTAATTTGGTTGGAACCCAAGAGTCTACATTTTAACAAGTACTCCTTGAGATTCTGGAACAGGAAAACCACACATATATCACTTCAGAAATCCTCCTAGAAGTATTCTTCTCCACTGACTACTGGCTTCCCAGTCTTCATTGTTGACCTTCCTTTACCAGCCTCCCACATCCACAGGCAAGAGATTGAGTGTATATCACTTTCAAAGCTTCTGCCATTTAGGTATAATTTACATACAGTTAAGTACTCAGATCTTAAATAGACAGTTTGATCAGTTTGGAAAAATGCACACACTGGTGTAAGCTATATTTAAAATATAGAATATTGCCATCATCCCAGAAAGTTCCCTTATACCCCTTCCTTGTCAATACCCTTCTGTTGCCAGAAGCAACCACTGACCTTATTTCTATCATCATAGGTTCGTTTTCCCTATTTTAGAACTTCATATAAGTGGATAATTATAGTATGTGTTTTGCCTGTGTGAATCTGGCTTCTTTCGCCCAGAATAATGTTTTTGAAATTCACCCATGCATCTGTATCAGTAAGTCATTACATTGTACTGCTGAGTAGCATTCCATTGCATCAATATGCCAGTTTGTTTACCTGTTTTCTCATTGACTGACTTCTGGACTGTTTCCAGATTTTGGCTACGCTGCGTAAATCTTCTATAAAGAAATTTTACAAATATTTCCGTGGACATATGTTTTCATTTCTTTTTTTTAAAAAAAAAGATTTAGTTATTTTAGAAACAGATAGAGAACATGAACGGGGGAGGGGGGGGAGAAGCAGAGGGAGGGGAGAGAATCTCAAGCAGACTCCCCACTGGCGTGGAACCTGAGGTGGGGCTCGATCTCAAGACCCTGAGATCATGACATGAGCCGAAATCAAGAGTCAGACGCTTAACGGACTGAGCCACCCAGGCGCCCCTTAATTTCTTCTGGACAAACCCCTAGTAGTGAAATTCTTGGGTCATAAGACTGATGGAAGTTTAATTTTTAAGCCACTGCTAAACTAGTCCCCATCATTCTGCACTCCCACCAATAAGAATCCTGATTGTTCCATATAATCACCAACATTTGGGATTGTCAGTTGTTTTTATTTCTACCCATTCTTGTGTTATACGTTATTTTGTTATTATATTTTGGGTTTAATTTACACCTGCCTGATGACTAATGATCTTGGGTGCTTTTTCATGTGCTTCGTGGCTATTTGTAGATCTTCTTTATTGAAGTATCTGTTCAAGCATTTTGCCTGTTTTCACTGGGTTCTTTGTCTTACTGAGTTGGTCACAGTAGCATCTCATTGTCCTTTTAATGTCTGTATCATCTGTAGTGATATCCTCATTTCCACTTATTATATTAATAGTTTATATTTTTCTCCCTTTTTCTTCATCTGAATTGCTAGTGGTTTCAAATTTTATTTTTTTCCCAAAGAATCAACTTTTGGCTTTGGTGATTATCTCTACCTATTATCCATCATTGATTCCCTTTTTCATTTTTATTACATCCTTCCTCCTACTTATTTGAGATTTAGTTAGTTCTTCCCTTTGTAGTTTCTTAAGGTGGAAATGGAAGTCATTTATTTTGTGACTTTCTTATTTTTGAGTAAAGGCATTTAAAGGTATACAGTTCCCTATAAGATGACTTTAGATTCATTTCATTTTTTATATATATCATACTTTATCATTCAATTCCAAATATTTTCTAACTTCCTTTGTAGATTTTTTTCTTTTACCCATGACTTATTTAAATGTGTGATATTTGATTTCCAAATTTGGGGGGTGGTCTATTTATATTCTTGATGTTGACTTCAAACTTGGTATTTTTGCAGTCAGATAACATATTCTGTTTGATTTTGATCCTCAAAAATTGATTTAAACTTGTGCTATGGCTGAGCTTATAGTCTTCGTGGTGAATATTTTAGGTATCCTGGAGGAGAACGTGTTTTATGCTGTTGGTTAGTGTAGTGTTCTGCATAGTTATATCAGGTCAAATGGCTTGATGGTGTAGTTCAAGTCTATATTCTGAAGTTTTTGTCTCCATATTCTGTCAATGCCTTAGAGGTAAGTATCAAAACCTCCAACCAAGATCGTGCATTTATCTCCATCTCCTTTTATTAGTATCAATTTTTTGCTTCGAGTATGTAGTTTGTTTGTTAGTAAGTGCAAACATAGGAATTTATATTTTTGATAAGTTGACAATTATAATTGTGAAGTTTTCTTCTTTATCTCTGGTAGTATTCATCACCACACCATCTTTGTTAGGCTTTGTGTTTGCAATATGTATATTTTCTGTCTTTTGACACTTATCCTCTTTGTGTCTTTCTGTTTAATGTGTGTTTCTGGTGTGTATATAATTGAGTCCTTCCTTCCAGGCCTCAAATTCTGCCTTTTATTTAAGGTTTTCACACCATTTATGTTTAAGTCATAATTACTGATGTGTTTGAATTTAAGTCTTTCATTTTAGTCCTTGGTTTCGATGTGTCCAGTATTCTCTGTGACCCCTGTTCCTCTTTTCCAGCATGTTTGGGGTGAATCAAATATTTTTTTCATATTTCATTCTTTGTATTTTTTTAGCAGTTTCACAAGATTACAACGTACATCTTTACCTTTGCTACTTTGAATATATATTCTATTCACAAGCAAGGTCAGAAATTTGCAGCATTATTCTTCCAATGATCCCATTTACAACCTTTATCGTTGCTTTCTCATATATTTTATTCTGTATGTGCTATCCCCCTTGTTACTTTATTATTAACTTTAGTATAAACAGTAAATTGTCTTCGATGTGATTTCTCATGCACACACACACGCACACACAATACTATTTTTTAAAGTAATGATCCTTTATACTTACCAATATATTTGCTCCTTCTGTTATTTTTTATTTCTTCCTGCAGAATTAGATTTCTATGCAGCATGATTTTACTTCAGTGATAGCTTTTTTTTTTTTTGAGCATTTCTTGTAGTGCATATCTGCTGGATAAAAATTCAGCTTTTTTCCCCCCCAAAATTTATTTATTTCACCTTCCTGTTTGAAGAGTATTTTTTGCTGGGTATGTAATTCCACTTTGACAGGGTCTATTTTGCTTTCAGCAGATGAGATCCTAAGTCTGTTGTCTTCTGTCCCTCGTTTCTGATGAGAGGCTATATATGGTTCTTATTATTGTTCCACTGTATGTAGTATTTCGGTTTTCTCTGGATGCTTTCAAGATTGTCTCTTTATCTCTGTTTTTTTATAGTTTGACTATGATGCCTAGCTGGGTTTTATTTTATCAATCTTGCTTGGTATTCTCTGAGCTTCTTGGATATTTAAGATTGACTTTCATAAGTTTTGAAAATCTGTTGGCCATTATTCTCTCACACATTTCTTCTGCTCGTTTCTCTCATTCTTCTCCTCCAGGGGCTCTAATTACTCATGTCGGATGGTTTGCTCTTGTCCCATAGATATCGTTCTATTCTAGTATTTTTACTGCTTTATTTCATTGTTTCTTTTTAGGTCCTTTTTTTAGGTTTTATTTATTTATTTATTTTAGAGAGAGAGCATACAAGCAGGGCACAGGGGAGGCAGAGGGAGAGGCGAAGAACCTCGAGCAGTCTCCACACCAAGTGCGAGGTACCTGATGCAGGATTCGATCTCAGGACCCTGAGATCATGACCTGAGATCATGACCGAAACCAAGAGTGGGGCACTTAATGGACTGAGACACCTAGATGCCCCTCTTTTTAGATCCTTTTTATCCATATGTATCCAAGTCACAAATTCCATTCTCTGCTATATCCAGTAACCTGATAAGCCATTCAAACAAATTCATCACCTCTGATATTCCCCATTTCATTCCTCCTCTTCCAATTTTCTCTGTTTATAGCTTACATCTCAAGGCTGAAGTTCTACATCCATTCATGCATGTTATTTACTTTTTTCCACTAGATCTTTTAAAATATTTATGAAGATTTTGAAGTTATTTTGAAGTCCTTGTTTGATAATTCCTTCTTCCAAGCCATCGCTGCAATTGATTTTATTGGCCCTTTATCTCATAAGACTGTTTTCTATTTTCTTCCTTTTTTTAAGTCTTTTGTTTGTTCGTATAATTTCTGTTGGAATACGAACCACTGTGTATAAAAGAAGAAACTGAGGTAAATTATAAGTGTCCAAAAATGAGAACACCTTTTCTTCTAGTAGGCCGTGAGTACTTGGTTTGGGATCAATCTACCGTTAGACCGATCTGGATCAGTGCTTCATTGTCGCTTTAGTTATATTTAACCCATGACGAGCTTCACTTTATTTAAGAGAAGGAACACAACCTTCTCCTCAGAAGGGCTTTCAATCTGAGTACCTAAGGACGGTTTGCGTCTGTTCTCCTTCCTTAACCCCATACATCGACAGGTTCTGTACCCTGGAGCCCTGGCAGGAAGGGGCGTTCTCTTTTTAATCTCCTGCCCACCATAGCAGTAGAGGACCACTGGGTGGTACTCGATGTTCTCATCAGACTCAGCACCTGTGGGGTTTCTCTCAGTTGTTACTCTGCCTTCCCTGCCCTATGTACCTCAGATTGAGGGCTTTCCTGCCCCTCCTCCAATGGCAGTCGACCACTCCTACTCATTGTGAAGACTAGAGTGTGAAAGGAGCTTGAATTCTTACGTTCTGAGTTTTGTTTACCATCCTTAGATTTGTGCTTGAGTACCATTATTGCCAAACGAATAGAGCTCAATATTATGTTAGTAAAATATCCAACATCCACACAATACTCCGAAATTCTGTGCATGCTTGACTAAAGCAATAATGACACATATGGCCTACTTCAGCAGTCTCCAATTTGGAGGTCAGAGTTTTTTGTGGTAAATTTTCAGCGAAAGGTCTTCAAAGAGTTGAGGAGCCACAGCTCAAGAGATGGAGTATTTGGGAATAGGTGAAGTGGAAAACATGGTCTCTGTCTACCCACACTTAAATGCTAGATGAGAGATTGCCTCCTCTCTGAAATTTCGGAGAACCTGGAGTTATAACCCGGAGTACCAAGACAGGAAAGCTACAAAAATTGTATCATCTTAGAGTGGAGTGTAAGCAATATGCCATTGTATGATGGATTATTATTCATAAAAGGCTTTTAGTTCATATACACGTGTCCATATTTTACTAAATATAAGATTCCTCAAAAGTATGAATTCACGCATTTTTCTTCAGTTTTTGCTAACTGCAGCTTTGGAAAGGATAATATAGTATTAAAATACTGGGCTGGTAAAAGTTATCGTTATGGTTAAAATATAAAAGTTTTCCCATCTCTCTTCTTTTCCTACTTAGTGTTATGACCTTGTTGAACCTGAGAAACTTTCCTTTTTACACAAAATGAAAATAAGGAGTTATACGCAAGAGCATTCCTTCTCTTTAGAGGCTTGGAAATAACCATCCTTAGCTTCATTACACATTTTCCTAGGTACATTTTCTTAGTAGATCACAAAAAAATGTATTGGTTTCATTGATATCCTATGCATTTTTAGGGTAATCAAGAAGAATTGTTTTCCCATAGAATTAAATAGGGCGAATTTGTTCCACAGTTATTTCTTCCATGCATCTCATTGTATTTCATCATGCAAAAAGTGATGTGATTATGGGCTTTAGTCAGAATGTTATTTTGTTCACTTAAGATTCATTCTTGGGAAGGTTGAACAAATTTGAATTTCATATGAAAGCTTTCTTTATGTGCTTCAGTGACTCTTTCCCTTTATGTAAGAGAAAATCTTCCTGTTGGAGAAATCTACAGATCTCCCCAGCACCCATGGGACTTGGACCAGGACCAGGGGTCCCCACTGAAGGCTACTGCTTCCTGGGCCTCATTAATGAGAGCTTTCTGCATATTTCCCAGAGAGAACGTTGGCGTTGCAGTTATCCACCTCTTCCAGAAATTTGACACTAAAATTTGCCTTCATCTCCCACTAGGAAGCCTCTGAGTTAAAAAACAAAACAAAACAAAGCATGAATCTCATTCTTGCTAAGAGACAACACAGAGGAGTGGACCGAACACAGATTATGGAGACAGACGTTAGCACTCCCTAGCTCCGTGATGTTGGACAAAGTACTTAGTCTTTCTGAGGGTCCCTTTCTACATTTGTTAAAATGGAGGTGAGCATAATGCCTTCCTTGCAGGGTTATCATGAAAATTATAGATAAGGTCTGTGATCACGTGGCACTTAGTAGGCACTTAACAAGCATGAGTTATTATTACAGTGGCAAAGCAAAGTGTTAAAAGCAGGGATTCTGGAACCAGCTCGAGTCCAAATCCTGCCTCTGATATGTATTAGCTACCACTTAGGCAGGTTGCTTAACCTCCCTAGACCTCAATTTTATCATCCAGAAATGAGGGATAATTATAGCACCCACCTCATCAGTGGGATTAAATTAATACGTGCAAAGAGCCAGTGTTTGGCGCATACAGTAAGTGCAATGTACATATTTGCTATGATTCTTTTCCACTGCTGACAGCCCAGATCAGGGTGGGCTCGGGAGATGGGAAACCGTGGGAGGTGTCAACAACTATCAGTCACTTCTCTTGGTCTACAGCGGAAATGGGAGGTTCTGGCTGATTTTGTCAAGATAGGTTTGCAGATAAAGCTGGCTTAATAACATNACAGGATGACAGGGGGACTTGCTTTGAGACACCTTGGAAGATATCTGCATTTCCAGTGTCTACTTGAAAGTCCTTGCAAGACAAGGGAGAAACTGAGGGCATTTGAAATTCCAGTGATCTTGATGCTGTGAACTTTGTTAAAGAAAACGGTTTGCAGGGCGCCTGGGTGGCTCAGTGGGTTAAAGCCTCTGCTTTCGGCTCAGGTCATGATCTCAGCGTCCTGGGATCGAGGCCCGCATCGGGCTCTCTGCTCAGCGGGGAGCCTGCTTCCTCCTCTCCCTGTCTCTCTGCCTGCCTCTCTGCCTACTTGTAATCTCTCTCTCTGTGTGTCAAATAAATAAATAAAATCTTAAAAAAAAAAATAACATACAGCCACAGGACGAAGACCGGAAACTGCAACTACCACTTATTGTGTGTGTGCTGTATGCCAAATGCATGCTGAGCTCTTTATAAACGTGAACTCGTTTAGTTCTCACCATCACCCTAGGAGCTAGATACCATAGTTACTTTCATCTTACAATTGAGGAAGCTGCGGAACGGAGAGGTACTTGGCTTTCTAAGGTCACACATCTAACGTGCTGTGGAATCAAGTTTTCTGGTTGTAGAGCCCATGCTGTTACCACTCGGCCACACAGCCCACTGTCTCCGGCATTAAGCAGAGGGCCTGCCCTGGGGCTGCAGGCTTCCTTCCTGACTTTTGCAATTCGACAGAACAACTGAATATGGTAGATGCAAATTCTGTGACTATGTGATAAACTCCTGTAACCATTGTTTTCTGGTTAGTTGTGGATTAATGAAATTCAAAGAGGTTTTGTATGCATAGGTCTCTTATTTTATAGATGAGGAAATAGAAGCCTGAAATATAGACAGAGTTTTCCTAAAGTCCCAAGGTTAATTAGTAGGAGAGCTAAGACTTGAATACAGGATTCTCGTTTCCTAATTCCGGAGTGTGTGTGTGTGTGTGTGTGTGTGTTTAAGTAAACTCTACCCCCAACATGGAACTAGAACTCATGACTGCAAGATCAAGAGTGTGCTCCACCAACTGAGCCAGCCAGCCACCCCTCAAAACTACGATTTGAAAAGTAGAAATGACAGTTTACCTTGGACACAACTAAGTACCATTTCTAGTTACCATGTGCAAACCCATAACAAAAGTTCCCTTATCACTATGCCGAGTCCTTACCTCTGCAGATGCAAAGTCATGCTTTGTCCATTGCTAATAATATCAATATTTTTCAGGGAGGAAAAAAGGAGCTTCGAGCTTCCTGGGCACGTCAAAGCAAGTATCAGTGGAAATGTGTGCCAAAATACCCTTAGTTAGGGAAGAAGCCATTATAGTATCAATATTCTTTGCCCTAAATGGCATCTCCTTTGCTGCAATCATAAACACCATCTGCAGCCGCCTCCTCTGAAGAGGTAAAGACTTGAAATTCATAATGCCTGGTGCTGGCAGTCCTCACGCTGAGAAAGCTCACGGTACAGCTCAGGAAGCACAAGGGTGCAGTTTCTGATTCAATAAGACCTCAAGAAGCTATCCCTGACCCGTGTCAACTTCTTGTGCTCCGGTTGTTGGATTCTGGACCTCCTGGGAAATAACCGTATCCTGGGCTTCGCTATCTGTGCAGTCTTTTCACTGCCCTGTTGGTGCGGTATCATTTGGTGTTCAAGAGGGTCCCCTTCACTCAGGAAATTATAAAATCAGAAAAAAAAATGTGTGAAAAGAGGTCTCGTTTTGACACATCTTTCTCAACCCAATCAAATTCTATTACTTATTTCCCCATAGTTTGGGTTAAATAGAAACTTTTTTTTTTTAGTTAATATATAGTGTATTATCTGCCCCAGGGGTCCAGGTCTCTGAATCATCAGGCTTACACAATTCACAGCACTCACCATAGCACGAACCCTCCCCAATGTCCATCTGACTCGAAGGCCTCTGAGATGTTTTCTAAATCAAGGTGAGAAACAAACCAAACCTCAAGTTGAAAACATATTGAACTATTACTCACAAGATAAACCGAAGCCAGGTGTGATGTGCAAGACGAATGAAACTCAAGCTGTTTTTTGATAAACTTCGAAATTGGGAGAATAATTTCAGATTTACAGAGAAGTTGCAAAGACAGTGCAGAGAGTTCCATATATCCCTCATCTGGCTGTCCCCGATGTCAACATCTTAAATCACAATGGTACACTTGTCAAAACTAAGAAACCAACACTGGCATATTACTGTCCAACCCCAGACTTTATTTGAATTTCACTAATTTTTCCGCTAGTGTTCTTGTGCCCTTCCGGGGTCCCATCCAGGATATCAGATCAGGTGTAATCATCACATCTTATTCTCCTCTGCTCTGGGACAGTCTCTTGGTGTCTTGTTTTTTAGCTCAGACTGTTCTAACAGTAACTCCACAAAGTGCATGTGTCCCAAAGAGAAGACCACTGACTGTTCTACCAACTCACCTAGTTTATAAATTCTGATCTGAATTTGTAGGGATCATACTTACAAAATTCTGCCTTAAAACACATTATGACCAGTCCCAGCCCCTGAAACCCTGTAAGTACTCTTCATCAACTTTTGAACCACTACTGAGACCCCACCAAGGGGTTACTTTCTCTTACTTAGAATGGTTCACATGCTCAGCTTTTTATGACCAACAGGTTTCTCTGGTGGTCTTTGTGTTGGAGTTTTGACAGAAGGTTTCATAATGATTCAAATCATTCGCTTAATGTAAGAATCTCTTCTGTAACATCTGATTAAGTCTTTACCAGGTCTTCGTGAACCCCACAGCCCCTATATGGACATTCCAGTGACAGGACCCTGATCACTTCCGAAAATAATCCATTCTATCCATTTGGGGACAGTCCCCATTGTTAGATATGGCTTCGTCAAAGTGAGCCCTAATCTGTTTCCTTGCAGCTTGTCTTCCCTGGCCCTGTGTCTGTCCTCTAGAGAATTGAGATATTGGATAGAAAGTAAGCTCCATCTACAGTCCCACTTCAGTGGTGTGGAAAGAGTCAGACACATTTGGATGGTCCAGCTTTGTTCACATAGTATCCCTTGACGTGTCTGAATCTGAGCATATGATTCAACCTCTCTTCTCCTGGCCTCACAGCATTATTGTGAAAACAAAAAGAAATAACACCTATGAAAGCACCTAGCACCCTGCCAGGCACAGAGAAGACTCTTTGTAAATGATGGTTGGGACGCTCAACTCCTGAATACCCAGAATGAAATGTTCCATTTCTGTTGCTTTATATTATCATATTCTTTGCTCTTCCTCACAGCAGTGAATTCTAGCTTCCCCTTCTCATTAGCTAATTTCCTAAAAGATTTAATTGTTTTTTCTGTTGACCTTTTTTTCCCTCAAGGTTTAATTAAGCTGTTACTGAACAGAACTGAAGTGTTAAGTAACCTGAGAGGATCAGTTCCTAACGTTCTTGAATCCCATACATTGCCAACACGTGAGATTAGTCATGGTGGCGGATGGGAGGGCTTACCGAGTGTCCCTGCTAATCAGCAGAATATGCAAATTAGGCCCCAGCTCGTGGCATTGATTTAAATCTCCATGGCAACACCAGGGTTAGCTATATACATGTAAAGAAGTGATCTGAATGCTACAGAGCATGATAGAAATCACTGCAATGAGCATTGAGGGGAAAAACACTGAGAAGTATTCCCACTTTTTGATGGAATTCATGGAACTTTCTAGAAGTTTAGTAGTGTCTTTACTTTCCCTGAGCCTCTACTACTGGAATGTTAATTGGCAATGATGTGGGTGCCTGGGCGGCTCAGTGGGTGAAAGCCTCTGCCTTCAGCTCAGGTCATGATCTCAGGGTCCTGGGATCGAGGCCCACATCAGGCTCCCTGCTTGGCAAGGAGCCTGCTTCCTCCTCTCTCTGCCTGCCTCTCAGCCTACTTGTACTCTCTCTCTCTCTGTCAAATAAATAAAATATTTTTTTTAAATTGGCAATGATGTAAACAGCAGAAAGCAAAATATATAATCCATCCATTTGACTGAACAACTATAAATCAGGAATATTTGCGTGTCTGTGTGTAGCAGGATTATGTGGATTGGTACCCCAGGTCCACCACTCATTAACTGTATGACTTTTGGCAAACTTTTAACCTCAGTATACCTCATTGTCCTCATCTATAACCTGGAGATAATAATAGTTCCTACCTCATGGGATTGTTGTGAGAATTTAATAAGTAAACATATGTAAAGTGTTTAAAACTGTGCCTGGCCCAGAGTAAATGCTCAAACAGTATTAGCTGCTGTGATTATCACTCTCTCCTCATGATTATTATTCCTGCTAGCTGGTCACTATTCTTGAATACCGACTATTTTTCAATTTTATATCCTGTAAAGAAGCTATAGGACAAGAAAGGTTATATTTTCCATTTTCTAATTCTGTTTGTGATGGGGAAGAGACTTGGAAACGTCAGCAGGGGAGACGCTTTATAGGTATTGTCATTCTCAGTTTCAGTAAAACGCTTAGGAAAATGGTAACTGCGAGTCTGGGTGAGGCACAGGATGCAAGTAAAGCCACAGGATTATTGAAACTCTCATCAAAATCTAGGAGCAGATGGATGTCTAGAAAACATGATGTGATCAAAACTGAATGAGTTTACCTCAGAAACCGAATCACCTCTTGATCTAGTTGATTTTTAATACATATGTAGCTCTGCAAAACGAGTCCCAGCCCCTGCCCTCTCATGGACCAATTTTCTTTGTGGTCTCAGCTCATTTCACCTGGCCTCTGTCTGTTGCTTGATTAGCTTTCTAGTCCAAGCAGGATAATTGCAGCGACTCAAGTTTGACTTTGATTTTTAGTGCTTACATTTGATGGGAGAATATTCCAATAGATACCAGGCTACTTGCTTTGTGATGTCAGAATTATAGCTGCTTTTTTTTAAATGCAAACAAAACTCCTGCGGATCACCGCCCAGTGCTTCAAAAGCTTCTGAAGGCAGCCTAATGGGACCTTGGGTTTGAAACCCTGCTGGCTGTCTCTAGCGTCTGACTCTTCTTTCTTCATGCTGATGCCCTTTTCTTGGCTTCCCAATCTTATTTTCCTGTACATCTTTTTTCGTAAGCAACTGCAGTCCCTCTTTGGAATGAGGTAGGGGCTAAACTGATTAATAAATAAATTAGTTGTGTGATGGAAGGCGAATCATGACCTCTCAGTGAGAAAACGGTTTTCTTATCTGTAAAATGTGACTAGTCTAAACCCATTCTGGCTACCTCACTGGTTTCCATGCAGATCAAATAAGACAATGGTTGTTGTAAAAGTACTCTGTCAAAACTTAAAGTGTTGTACACTTCTAAAGAATTCTTTTATTGACCCAAACAGGGGCCAATCTCATTAGTAACCTGTTTAACTTTCCCTTTCACAGGCATCCAGTAGCTCCCTGCTCCTAGTTCAATGACTGAATGACATAGTTCTATTTATAATTAAAACACAGCCACCCTCCACCATGAATTGCACAAGAACCTACTTTTTCAAAATAGACCTGTCCTTCATTTCACTGCTCTTGGTGCCTACTCTCTGCGTTCTAAATGGAGAAGGAAGAGTTAGTTAATTCATTTAGCCATGAAACTATCATTTATTGAGTCCCTACTCTGTCTAGATGTGGGGTTCCAGAGGTGAAGTCCTGGTCCCTGTCTCAGGGAGTTCACTGTTTGGTGGGCATGACAGAGAAGTAGACAGAAATAAATAGCATAAATGCCATAACTATATGCATAGGATGCTACAGAGCAGAGAAGAGGAAGCTCTCTTTACACAGGGATTGTTGGGGAAGGTTTCCCAGAGGAGATGATGCCAGAGATAAATCTTGAAGTGTTTGCCGAGGAGGAGGGAGTGGAGTTTTCAAAGGTACAGCAGTTGGGGTGGCTAGTGGGCTGGAGGGGGTGTTTGGGGGAAGGAATGTACTTTGGTATGTCCAAAACACAGTGTGTCTGAGGCAGGAAGTAAGGGTGACAAGGAAGTCGGGGTCAGATTATGGAGGGCTTGTATGTGGAGAGCCACTGAGACTTACTAACAACATGATCATATTTGTCTGTTAGAATTGTAGCAGTGAGCAAAGTAGTTTGATCAGAGGCCACAGTGGAGGCTATGGTGAAATTCAGGCAAGAAATGAAATAGGCATAGGTGAAAATTTTAACAATAGGAATTTAAAAATTATATTAAGAAAGTAGAACCTGCACTACTTGCTTACTCCTTGGATGTGAGGTTGGGGAAGGAAGACTTCAGGATAATGCTCAATTTTCTGACTTGGGCGAGATGTTGGATGAACCTAGAAAGGCGTATGATACAAGAAACAAACTTACTACGCAAGAATCAAACTTAGTACCCATATGAAATAAGAGAAGAGGAATTAATTTGGGGAGGTGAGTTCAACTTTGGATTTGTTGAGTTTGAGGTCTTAAGTGGCATTTGGGTAGAAGTATCCTTATATAGAGCTCAGAGGAGCTGTATGAGCCAATGAAACAGTAGGGGAGGAAAAAGTTTCCTCTGCCCTCTTAGGGTCCCTGCCTGGATCTGAAAATTAGACAGACAAAAGACAAACTAACAAGAGAAAAACAAAATAATCTCATACAAGTTTTACATGATATAAGAATCTTCAAAATGAAATGAAGAACGAAACAAACAATTAGACCTGAGTATTTTTATACTAGTTTTGATGAAGAATGGGCAGTCGGGTAGAACTATGATAGGCCAAAGAGTATGAGATAAGTGTAAACCAGTGGAAACTTAGCAAGGCCTGTCAGGATTCTTTTTGGTGTCCCTTGTCTTTGGAGATACGATGCTTCTTTCTTGCAGGTACAAGAGGTCACTTTTCATATGAGGGGTTTATGGCCTGTATCAGGGGAGAAGGGAGGAGGGAAGATCAGAGTGACCTTTCTGCTTCTGTTGTTTTCTCAAACTCCTTTAGCTTTAAATATTAAATATGCCAAAGTGCCAATAGCGCCATATTTCAGGCTAGCATGGTCTGAACCCCATCACAAGCAATGGAATTTTAGAGTTGTTACCGTAGAAAAGAAAATGAGTTTCCTGCACAATTCATGAGGCTGGCTCCATTATGATATTTCAAGAGTCAACAAATGTAATCCCCTTCTAGAGGCCTTCCTTGTTCACTGCTGCTAAATACCTACAACTCAGCCAGGCACAGAACAAATACTCAAAGAACATTTGTTGAATGGATGAATGAAGAGTAAATACTTAGAAATAGAAGAATAAGGGAGAAAATTAGAGGGCATAGGGCAGAATCCTAAGGAACTCAAATGTAAGAGAAAAAGAAGACCAAGAAGGCACAAAGACAGGCAGGAGGAAAATCAAGAGAATGTAGTCTGGGAGAAGTCTATGGAAAAGTGTCCAAAAGATAATGGCCAATAGTGTGCAATGCTGCTGCAAGGTTGTGGGAAGTAATGACTGTGAAGCCATCATCGATTGTGACAATAAGGTTATTGATCTTCTTTAAAAGCAATTTTAGTGTCATGGTGGAATTAGGTCGAATAGGGACTTCTAGTCAATAGGTTGAATTAAAGTATGGCAGGAACCCCTAAACTTCCATAAAGACATAGAAATAGTGGATAAAGTATTACCTTACGTCTGACAATACACACAAAGAATCAAAAACAAAAAAGGGAAATTTCCTGGTGATAGAAACAAGGTGGCAATTTAAAGCCAAGGCAAATTGTCACCATTGGAACTGAATGGCCATCAAGAGAATCAGAAATCGATGTAAATCCTGGGGCTTAAGGTGAAGTTACAGCCCTGACACAGAGCCCTAAGCTTCTTATATAAATTGAGGAGCCAGGATGTCCTGCCCAGTCGGTGATGAATCAGGACTCAAGGCCTAGGGTCACAGAATATAAGCAGAGTGTTCATTTGGAGCCTAGAGGACAAGAAATTGGAATCCCATATCTTAATTTGTACTAAAAAGTTGGGAAATTAAAATTAAAAACTGACCTTCATCCAATGGAATCCATAGCATGCTGGCAGAGAAAGAACATGGAGCTGTAGAAGTAGGTAACTCTACTATCCAGGACTTCTACAGAAAACAGCTCTCATGTTGAAGGTGAGTCCAAGGTCAAATTTATAGAGCAAGAAGAGAAATAACCACTGCAGGGAGGGTCAGCAGCGACAATAAACAGAGTAATCCACATACCAGAAAAGTTGTATAATAAGGCAATATAAAAGAGACTTTAACTTAGGTACCTTCAAAACATTCAGTAAAATAAACGAAGGACTAGAATCTATAAGGTATGAACAGCATGTCATGAAAAGAACAGCAGACGTATTAGAAAAGATAAAACAGCCATTATCAAAATTAAGTATGTATATATATGCACACGTGTGTATGTATGTAAATGTATATGATTTTTAACACATCATATATATTATCATATAATCGGTAATATTGTATATATATGTCTATCAATGAAATCAAACAATAGACTAAGCCCAAGGTGGGGATCCGTGAAGCATCCAGATTGTACACAGAAAGATAAAGAAAAGGAACTGGGGAAGAGAAGTAAGGACTCGTGAGGAGAGAATGAAGTCTCACGTATATCTAACAGAAGTTGCAGAAGAAGAATAGAAAGAGCTTTAAGGACAGGCAGAGGATGAAGAATTGATGGTAAACTTCTAGAACAGAAGAAAAACAATTGAACAACAGAAGGTGCACAACTGAAGAGGAATACAGTGAGTAGGAATATTGTTAATGTTTTAAGTATATTTAAATACCAAGCAAATATTAGCTGTCCATCTCTAAAAGGGATATTGAAATCTATGTAGGGGAATTACTAGGAATATATATATATATACACATACACACACACATATATAATATAATTTAAAATAAAATCAGAGTGAGTGGTGAATGGAAGTAAGGAAATGGGGTTGTTGGTAAAGACTTTCAAGAATCTTGGGTGTGAAAACATGAGACTCCTAATCTCAGGAAACAAACTGAGGGTTGCTGGGGGGTGGGAGGGTAGGGATAGGGAGGCTGGGTGAGGGACATTGGGGAGGTTTTGTGCTATGGTGAGTGCTGTGAAATGTGTAAGCCTGATGATGAACAGACATGGGGCAAATAATGCATTATATATTAATTTAAAAAAAGAATCTTGGGTGTGAAGAGAAGAAAAGATTGAACAGGAGCTAAATGAGCGTGTCTGACATATTAATTTATGCTGCGTGACACTCTCTCTCATACACACACACATTCATAGAACCAGTACTATAAAACGGCAGAGAACTTTTATTTTTTATTTTTTTTATTTTTTTTTAAAGATTTATTTATTTGACAGACAGAGAGAGAGAGAGAGATCACATGTAGGCAGAGAGGCAGGCAGAGAGAGGAGGAAGCAGGCTCCCTGCTGAGCAGAGAGCCCGATGCGGGCCTCGATCCCAGGATCTTGAGATCATGACCTGAGCCAAAGGCAGAGGCTTTAACCCACTGAGCCACCCAGGCGCCCGGAACTTTTATTTTTATTTTTATTTTTTTTATGTTATGTTAGTCACCACACAGTAAGTACAATCATTTCTTTTTGATGTAGTGTTCCATGGTTCATTGTTTGCCTATAATACCCAGTGTTCCATGCCATACGTGCCCTCCTTAATACCCACCACTGGG